>CM031235.1:319350380-319770064 GCA_018340775.1 Taxus wallichiana var. yunnanensis | reverse complement strand
CATGTCCTAGGACAATGTAGAGATAGGGATATGTGGAGTGGAATCAACATCCCATGTCAAGTTGATGTAGTAGTTGAATTTTATAATCACAAAACATGGTTGTTTAGGTGGGTTTTCACCATCATTATAGACCATTATCATAGGCCATTCTCCAACTTTTCTTATGAAACAATAGATATCAACTACAAAAAAATTCTTATGGGTTTGTAGTTGACACCACCTCCTCAACATTTTAAGTCCTTAACACTTTGCTTAAATTTGAAGCATGTCATGTGTATCTATATGAGGCATGTTTTTCATGACTCGTGACTCTTTCTTTAACTTTTTCACTATTAGAAATGCCATTATAAAGGTTTGAACATGTAACCTAACACTAATCTTATAGTGATTACCCCATCAACGTAGTTGACAAATAGATTATAACACTAATTAGTCTTTGAGTGACACCCATTGATGTATTGCATGGATCCCATTAACAAATATTTTTTATTTTATGTGTTTTTATTTGTTAAATTTGTAATGGTTTTCAAGCTTTGAGTTGACAATGGGCAGTGGTATTTTTTATTTTTAGAAATTTGGTACAATGTAGAATGCATGTTCAAGCATTTATGAACTACTAAATGACAAAATATCCTTTGAAAAAGATTAGTAGGGTTGATAGGTCCAAGTAAAGAACACACTAATTAGCTTATACTTTATTCGAAATAAATCAATATGCAGAGTATATGTGGTCTTTGGAAGAAAGTTCATCATGATGTAGATGGCCTACATGCACAATGGGACGAGAGGTAGCACTAGAGGAAATGAACCCAAAGTGAATAAAATCCCAAAAGAAAATCCATCCAAAATAAAGCAGATCTCGAGTATAAATATAGTTTCTAGAACACTCTCTTCACACCAATTTTTTTCTCTTTACATATATGCTAGTGTTACTATGTCACTCGACCAAGGTAGTTGATCTTGATATCCTCTCTTAATTTTTGGATTGCTTTGAGAACACAAATATGGATGTAAAATTATTCAAGTTCAAAGGATTCCAACATGTTGGGAATAAAAAAATAGTTACGCCGAAGGCATTGTTATTACTATGGGAAAGATTTGGTGGGTAGTTGACAGGAGGAGCGAGAATCCATGGCAGAGAATACATATTAGTTGATATCCATACAAATACGTTGGAAAAATAAATCTCAACCATTTATTTAAGCGTAAAAGAATTGGCGGAGTGGATTTGTGAAGGATAATCATTCAATAGCCAAGGGGTTTACATTGTATGATGTAGACATGTCTCGAATCTATCGATTGACTTAGGTTTTTTTCTACAAGTGTCGGGTGGCGTGTTGCGTGATGAACAAGAAATAATGAATGTGGTGTACATCTAGATTTGATCAAATTATTCGTTAGTCTAATTTGGGTCAAGACCATGTCTTAGACTAGAGGACTGAATAATTTCTTTAGACATAGTCATCGAGAGAGACAAAGATGAGGAAGAGGGAGGGTTTGGGAGTGTATAACACCACGAGATAGGTGAATACTGCTATAGACATGAGGAATATGACTCACAATATTTATCGTGTAGTTAAACCATGTCGAGGAACAAGAAGATCGGATGTCCCTATTAAGGGGTTCCTAAGAACGAGGCAAGAAAGGCGATTGAAGTTCCCCCACTCACATGGGACTGCAAGCTTACCACATATTCTCAAGAGAGACAGAGAAAGGGTGACTACCTTCTTAAACATTTGGAAGGATGGCCTATGTTGAAAACATATTCTAGGGAAGTGGAAGAAATTGAACACCTTAGGCGGTGGTTGCATGGCTTGATGAAAGTAAGTGGCACAAGCACGACAATAAAACTTGCGATGTGGTTCATGATTGCACTCATTATACTTAGGTTGTGTGGAGGATGATCACTCATGTTAGGTAGGTAGTGATAGTATGTAACAGTGGGGACACCTTCATTACATGTAACTATGACCCCAGAAACTATATTGGTGAGGTGGAGTCTTCACTTGGGGAGTAACCACTATATATTGAAGTTTTGGTAAATGTAGATTGGATTGTGGGCTCACTTCAGATGGGATCTAATTGATGCGGGATCATCACCTATAGTATGTGTATAAGGGTGGCCACATCCAATTTTTGGGTTTGTTAGGTGTGTTTTAGGTCCTAGAAGTTGTTAAGAGTCATTTAGAGGTGGTAGCTTGAGTCTAAGCTTGTTAAAATTTGAATGATTGGTTTTCCCTCCAAAATGTAATTTGGAGTTTTGGAGAGCATTTTGGCTTGTTATGGTTTTTTTGATAGAATCTTGAAGCCTATACGCATGCAAGGGGATGAAATGAAGAGTAATTAGGTATCTTAGGTCCATATTAGGGTTTAGAAATGCATAATGGGAGTTTAGAAGTCAAGGACTTACCTTTTAGTTAAGGAACTTAGCATAAGCCTAAGGATATTCACATGACCAATGGGTCTAAAGTCCAGAATTCGGTTGGAAACTAATAGAAGGATTATAAATTGTGAAAATGTAACTAATTTGCTCATTTCCATTCAAATGGAAATATGGAAGAGCTTTAAGAAGTGAAATATGGTGTTTTGTGTATGCATTTGTAACTTTGTAAAAGTGTGAATGTCTTTGTGATGGATGAATATTTATAAGGATCTTATGTAAGTTTGTTAAGAAGCTTTAGATTGTCTGTGTAGACCATTTGTGATAAAGATTTATGTGATTGTCATTGTTTATGAAGACTAGTATTTGCTAGATCAAAACTGTGAAGTTTTGATTCAATGTGAGTTTCAGTGATTTGAAAACTAAGGAAAGGAGGATGGAACATTTTGAGTGAATACATGTGCTAAGCAATGGATGAATGAACATATATTCATCCAAATGAGGTTATATATTCAAGAAAATGAACCTTCTTAAAGGAAAAGCATAAATCTTGCATACTTTGTTTGATCTTAAGATTACTAGGGTTGTGCATTGATTCCATATGATGAAGAAACTTGGAAATTCATTAGTAGTAAAGTTTTGATGGTTATATTACACCTAACTCAGGGGAATCATGTTTTTGTTAGTGATTTAAACCTTAACTGTAATTGTGATCAAGAGGATTTTGTGACTGTGATTTGTAGATTAAAAGGAGTACTCATTGTTAAGAATATCTTAAAAAAGAATGAATATATAATACTTTGTATGACCATTATATTTAGAGGAACTAAAAAATCATGCATGCGGGGTAGTAAGAAAATCAAGCTCTCCTTTATTCTTAACAAGGAACTGTGTGTGATTCTCGGGAAAGAAAGGAAGGGAATAAGCTAAAACTTGGGGTTTTGAATATATCCATTTCTCAATGATAAGAAAACACTTTATCTAACATTTATCTTTACCTATAGTGCAAATTTTAATCTTTGAGTCCATATACTGATGACAATTATGTCAAGAATAAGCCTCTCGAGCTAACTGTGTTCACAGAGGGTTTCAAGGAAGAGAGAGATATATAAATTCATAGATAGTGAAGTAAGCTCTATAATTGTGAAAAAGTATCCCCAGGAGTCCTCTAAATATTTCGAAAAGAAATTCCAAATTTCATTGGTGTAATTTTCCAAATTCTTTACTAGTCCTCTTCTATGATTGAGTGCACAGTGAAGTGATCACATTAACAAAGGAGGTACATTTTAGACTTTGAGTTCAAGCCTAAAATTTTATAGGGAGTTTAGAAGAATTAAAGGATGCCCATAAATTCTCTCATGAGGTTTTGAAATCATCCATACCAAGAGTTATAGTAAAATCTTGACTATAACAAACCTAATTGATGGTTTGAAAGCAAGAATAGGGAGTGAAATTTTTCAAGAGGAAGGTAAAGAGTTGAGAGATGGATTCTTGGGTACATTTTGAGGGTGGTGAGAGGTCAAGGAATTGGTTGAAAGAAGTTTTTAGGTTTTCTAAAATCCTATATGTATGACTATTCCAATTGACATGTCTTAAGGGCATAATCTAACTTGTTGAGTATATAAGTTGAAGGGTGTGTATTGACCTTTTTGAAATCAAAGTAATATATGCCTTAACACTTGTTCAAGTATGTGAACAAGATAAAAGGAGGATACCTTGAATAAGCCTTAAGAGCTAATATGACATGTGTTTTCGAGAAAGTGCTAATGAGATGCTAAAGGGATAGAATGGTATTAACAGTGAGAAGTTAGTTTCTTTGAATAGAAATATTTTTATGGTTATTTAACTCTTGTTAGGAGTTTATGACATGGTGAATTAGTTAAAAGACTTTGGAGAATCCTATAATAAGGAAAGGTGCATGTTTGATTTATGGAGCCAAAAGTGAGGGAAGAAGGCAGACTTAATTATATGAATAAATGAGATATATCCTTGGTGATAAGACATTGTGGTGGTGAATTTGGCATGGAATGAATTATATTGAAATATGAGATTATGAATCATTAAGTTATTTGTGTTAATTTTGTCAGTTAAATCTTGATTTGAGCAGTTAAACATTGGTATATTCCTCACCTTATAGAGTTAGGGTGAAGTATTGATTGAATCCACTTGTACATGTTGAATGAATACAAATGAGTGATCCTAACTACACCACTAATATTCTTTACTATAGTCCGCATGTATAAATTTTTTTCAACAATTCATACTATTTCTAAACAATTTATCATCTCAAATTTATCCTTTATATACCATTAATGATGATAAATTATATGGCTATAACAATGCAGACATCAAAAATAGGGAAAAGTAGATTAAGTTTGGAATTGTATATGCTTAAATAAGTTGATAATATCGATAACATCCACTGCCAGATAATAATAACCCATTTTTAGGGTGAGATGAGTGAGTGAGATGGTGGAGCCGGATGAACAAGTCGATGTGAGTTTGCCAAATCTGAAAAGGGTAAATGTATATATGTTCTCTCTAGTGGGTGAAAATAATTTGAGTATGTTCCATTACTTGCAGACAAATAGTCAAGGCTAAATATAATGAGGGTTTCTCTGCCACTTTGTCCCATGAATGTGCATGACCAGGAGTTCATCAATAAACTGCTGCACTTGGAGAGGGAGTCTAGAGAAGCAAATATATTTACTACCACAAGAAAAGAACCAGATAATAAAACTTGTTGTCAAAGTTCTTTGTTGTGGTATTGATAATTTATGATCTTCAGCTGTAAATGTAATGCAATCCCTTAGTGAAGCTCACCATTTTAGGGTTTGAATGATGTAAGTTTTAATTACGTGGGTCATAAAAACAACTCTGTGAAGTGTACGAAATGACATGTGATTTCTGCTTACTAAGAAATATTATATCTCCTCTTCAGTGCCCCATGTTTGGTGAATTCTCCTCATGTGCATGATTTAGATGAGTTGGGTAGCTCTAAACAACAAGAAGAGGTATATTGGCCAATCGGTTTGGTGTTCCCCTTCAACAAGATATGTATATTATGTATGTAAACACAAATTGGTATGTTTTATGTTTTGGAAGAGGTACGTCTCAAAGTAGAAAATCATCATGGAGGTCATCTAAAAAGTTACATTTAGTTGTTTAAGAGCATAACATTGTATTAAACTTGAACTATTTTATATTAATGTCTACTAAATTAAATAATAAGCCTCGTTACAAGGATTAATTTTATTTTATGGAAAACTCAAATAAGGGAAAGACACGTAACATGTCATTTTAGAATGTGGTCTTTGATGATCCACAAATTTGGGTGTTTATTGTTAGCATTGGACAAAATGATATAGTTGGCCTATAAATTCTTTTTCCTTTTAAATTATTTTATTTTATCTACAAGAAACATTGTTCCTACAAATTTTCTCTATTCACAAAAATGGAAGGCCACCAATTTTTATTGATTTCAATCTCTGTAGAAAGGTTCTTTTAAATTGAATTTTTATTTCGGTTGATTGTAGCTTGAGATGGGATTTTGCAAGTCTAATATAATTCTTTAATGCAATGCGAGAGAATATGAAAACCATGTAGTTTTATTAGCTATCCAGGAAAACTAAATTAGGGGTATAAGCTCATGCTTGTTTTGTTATTGCTTTTCGGTATATATTCACAAGGAATTATTATCTCGTGATACCCTTCAACAAAATCAGGTCAAAGAGATTAATTGTTGATGTACATTTTCCAAAGATGTTGCAAATAGCGAATAAGAGCAGATGGTGTAAGCCCTTCCCCTTTCTTTTAGGGCTAAAAATGGAGCCTGGGATGAAGGTTAACATAATTTTTTTATGGTGGAAGGCATATACCAAAGGGGAGGTGAATTTTTCATTCTAACAGTGTGAGACCAATCAATAGTTAATTTGTGGGAAACATTGAAGTATACTCACATCTAAGTGGTTGTGTTTTTTGTAACAAAAATATCTCTTGTATACGCTTTATTGTGGTGACAGTTATTCATGTTTCACCTTTAGCACAATCTATTTGGTTTCTAGCGAAGATTAAAAATAGGCCCCCAAAATTTTGTTGAGATCATTGCTTATATTAATTAACTCCTTCCCTCAATTTTTGTCATTTTGCATTAATTTTTTTATTTCCGATTCTTTTTATTGAGTTTAGTGTTGAATTTATAGCTTTCCATATGAGTACATGGTGCACACAACATTTAGAGGCAGGGTGTAAATGAATTTAAAAGTTGCACACTTTTTTTTTATTTTAAACATCTGTCAAATTTAATCATCACACACTATTTTATTGTAATTGGTCTTTTCTTAATAGCGAATACTAGCTTATTTAATACATACGCATAATGGATGACTTTATTTAGAGGGGGATTTTAAAAGATCTATAATTTATTCATTTTATTAGACTCGATAGCAAAAAAATATTTAAATTATTCACTTCCTTATCTCATTTATTGTTGTGGATTTCACAAATAAGGGATCAAAACTTATTGAATTGATCATATCTATACATGATAAACAAACTTCCAAAGAATATCAATGCCTAGAAATAACTACTAAATTGTTTTCATAGCAAACAAGATACAGTTTGGTTTCTAGCCAAGGTTGAAAAAATGTGTCCCAATGATATGCTCCAAAAATTATTTCATTGACTCCATATTTATGTGGATTAACAAAAGAATAATGAATAACATCGAGCGCTAATTCCATATCTTTTAATAATTTCTTGAATTGGAGTATACATTTAAAATTATGTATATGTGGGTATATGTTAAATGTGGGTATAGTCTAATAGAAACAAAACATGTAACAACATCGTTTTATCTCTCAGTAGATCCAAAACCAGTCATTTTTTTGTGTCAACTCAAACTGGAAAAAAATTCCATTGGAAATTGTTTGTTGGTAGCTACCTATAAGAAATCAATGTATTTCATCCAAAGATCGCATGCAGTGAGAAATTTTATGCATTATGTCCAAATCTTTTTGTATATTGTTTTTAGAAATTTTTATACTCTTGAAAAAAGAGTAATGATTGTAAAGTTCACAATAAAAGAATAGGAAATGTTATTACTTATTACACCTAAAGGTATTCTTTACAACGAGAAGAAGATTTTGTAGTTGTAGTTGTGAGCACTGTGGGTGGAAGCACCCTGGGGCCAATATTTTGTTCTACAACATGCTTCTCATTGTAAAATAATAGAAACAAACCCTCCTTTCAATCATTCATACTGATTATTAGTAGTTGCATGACATCAAGAATATAAAGAACCCTAAATGTATAATTTTTGTATCTACCATTCGTAAAATTTGTGTTTTAAACATATTCAAATTTGTCTTCAAAGTATTCATCAATTATACATGGCTTTTGGAGTTACCTTTAAAGTACATTTTGTCAACGAATTAAAAACTTCACCACTTTCTCCATCAAATGGTTGACACAAATTACAATTATTTCATATGTGCATGACCGTAACAAAGAAAAAAATTATTCTCTTCCCCCTAGCATTTTCCCCACCCTTTTCATGAAGTCTCCTCCCTCGAAACTCTTATTCAATCCACATCCTCCTCCCTTAATTTTTCACTCCCTCCAATTTATCTTTTCCAATACATCTCCTTCGAGAATCCCATCACACATTTCGCTTGCAATTTCTAGTGGCGTAGACAACCGCATAAGTGTCAAAGGTGAAATTGATGTAGTTTGTGGATCCGACATGACCAGATTCTTTTGGTAATTGTCTAACACTTTTGACATGAATAAGTGTGACTCTCACACATTAGAGATGGAAAACATTACGAGAAACCATCCCATGTTGTAAAAGGCATAAGGTAATTCAAAGTTGTCATCCCTACTATTATAAGCATCAAATAAAATCATTCATACCACCATTTCCTTGCAACAAAACAACCTTCCCATCCCCAAACCATAATTTATTAAAATTTGTAGTGCAAAGTAGAAGTAGAAAACGAAAAGAAATACCTTTGGACTATAAAACAAATCATGCACTAGCATTTATACTTTTATAGGGCTCCTCACTTCGATAAAAGATCTCAATCTCTCCCTACTTAAAATGTAGCCCCTTTCTTAATTTTCATAAATTAACAAAATTATCTTCGCTTCATCTACATTGAATCAAGCGGTGGAAGTACTCATACTAGTCAAAAATGAAGCAATGGCTAATTAGAGCATATATATTACATAAAAATCCTAGGTGGATCAAAATGTAAAGTTTTTAAAATCTTGTTGGTATTCCCATGCTTTCACCTACTTATTCACACGGACACTTGTGACGCATCTTTGCATTAATGACCAAATGCATCATAACCATCCACAATTTGACAAGTGTCGAATTAGGCCCCCATATTTCTAATATGGATGCATTCACAGAGTCTCCTTAACCTCCCACTATAGATAGGGAATTTAGCATACATCGAAATTCCTCACGCTTCTTCCCTTACCCACCGACCCTTCAACCTATCCTACACCTTCCTTTACTTTTCATGGTTTTTCACATCCCATTTTTAGGGCCCTAAATTTGATGTCTATGCAGGCCGTCGAATAGGATTGATTTGATTGGTAAAGGTGTTATCAAGTAATTAACCAATTAAATATTGGTGTATGCTTTGCTTGATAAAGTTTGATTAACCTTCGAGAGGCTTAATTCAAAATGACATCGTCCATTACATTATTGTAACATTACTTATTATGGAATTATGCTCTCAAGAAATTTGAAAGTGTATAGTTGATATCTGGTGTATGTGGCTAACCTTAAAGGTCTCACCTACTGCTTTCTAAAAATGATGTTATCAAATATATAGACTATGATAACTTCATTATTAAAGAGACCTTGCACTTGTAAATTTGCATATTACCTTTTAGTAGCTACATGCTAAGAAGAGCTATCTTTAACCTCGGAGAATCATTATGTGGAAGGTTAAATGGTTTTTTCATTGACCTTTTCTCTTGTATTATCGTTACGTGTATAATTTTTTTACTAATTTTCTTAGTTCCTATTCAAATTAATGACCTAGTAATCGGGGATTTTTTTAGTGGTGAACATTCCATTTTAGGAAAAATTGAACAAGAGAATTTTTCAAGTAGGTCGAGTGTCCTGTTCACCTAAAATTTACAAAGATATTTGTTTTTAGGGTCGCTTCGCCAACCCCTTGAAAACATCTCCTATATAAACCTAGGTGATTCGTCAGGTAGTATACTACTAGATTACTTCTAGCTTACTACTAGCTTATTGAGGTACCGACATATCAAGTATCGTGAACTTACAAGGTAGGTTTTGATGCATGACATGAGGTTGTTGACGCCGACGAGGAAGTTGTTAACACATAACAAGAGGTTGTTAACACGCGATAATCTTATGTTGTTGACGCACGATGGGAGATTTACATTTTTGAGCTATGCGACAAGCAAGTTTTTTATTGTGCAACAACAAGTTTGTTGTCATGCGACAATAACCTTGTTGTCAGCCAACAATAACCATGTTGTCGTCACAACAAAAACTTGTTGTCGCATGACAACAACCTTGATGTCGTGCATCAACAAGGGTGATGTGTCGCATGACAACAACCTTGGTATCGCATGACTTGAAAATGAAAGCTTCTATCAAGACAAAAATGTTGCACACAAACCACATAAAATTTTCATATCTCACAAAAGTGGTTATGGGAATATTCGTCAGGGATTTTCCACCTTCAATTTCCCATGAGGTATCTTAAAATGAACCCTTATAGTAATGAAAGAAACTAGTAACTCAAAATATGGAGGGTTTATGGTACCTCAAGGGATAATGTGGGCACAAAAGATGAGAACCTCCTTGCTACAAGTTGGATGATCTACACAACAAAGAACACTAGAAGAAAAATGGATTAGTAGGTAAGATGGAGGGATGCCCGACTAAGTCTGTTCTAAGAAGTGTGAACTTGTTTGGATGGATTTCAACCCTCTTGTAGAAAATATGGAATATGAAACCTGATAATGGATCTAATAAAATCATGTAATATCTGAAAAGTAGATCAAAGATGATAAAAAGCATATTTGAACAAAATATGACAAAACAAAGCAAACTCCGAAAGAGGTCGATGGTGACCCGAAGCTACAGTGAGGCCATTTGACGATGAATGGGGTTGGATAAGGAAGATCTACACTAAAAATAGACCTGTAAGCTCCTCTATGGATGGATCTTAGATTAATTATACCTACAAACAAATCTAGACTAGACATAGAGACCAGTAGAATGAATGGACCTAAAAATGGGTGAAAGGATGTAAGAAAATTAGGAAAAGTGATGACAAAGGGGTGGAAATAGAGATGGGTCGATGACAAACAAGGGGAATTGATAGTGATTGGGCCTAAAAGAATAGATCGATTGATAGACACATAATGAAACCAAAAAATACTATTGAAAATATGATGACAGAAAACAAGATGGATGATGGGTCGGGTCGATGGCATCCGGACAAAATCAACGATGACCAATACTTTTTTAGGGTATGGATGAAAATTAAAAGATTGAAATGGAGACCTACGAAAAAGACTAAAGGTGAAACAGAGTAAGTAAGGCGAGTCCTTGAAGATACCTAAACCTGCACAAGATGTTAGTGGAAAAAAAATGCAACAATATGATCATGAAAGCAAGTGATATGAAAAGGTAAGAGAAATATCCTAGATCACCAAAGTAAATGCAAAAATCTCCAAGAAGACTCCAAGATGTGTAGGATAGCTACAATATTACTCAATGATGAAAACAAGATCACAAGATAGCCTAAAAATCACAATGTTGCATCCTTGAGAAAGGAGGGGGCAAGGGCGTATTTATAGGGTCGATGATAACCTAGGTGGGTCACCACTGATTGTAGGGAGCCTTCCATTAGGGTGGTGGGATGATTCCCAACTCGAGGCAAAGAGGCCCAAATGAAGCAAAATTAGGGTTTTAGGATGCTTAGGCGAGTTAGGGTTACATAGAAAGAATAAGAGGGTAGGTGGGAGGTTAGAATGAGTAAATAAAGGGCTTAGATAGGGAATTTATTAAATGAGGGCCTAGGGATATAAAATTAGGGAATTTTATGGATGAGAAAATAAGAGACTTAGGGAATGAAATGATTTAGGTGGAGATTATTTATGATTAGGGATAATAATGAGATGAGGATTAGAATGAATAATTAATAAAATGAATAATGTATGACTAGAGGTGGGAGATGGGAAGTAATGGGATAAATTGAAATTTAAGAGGGAAAAATCAATTTGAGTGGGTGGCCAAGATGAATGAGAGAGAATGCGGGGTGAAGGGGAGGATCAATACCAAAATTGGTGTCTACAATAATATCATATATGAATATGTGCATCTTGAACTTCTTACATTGACACTAGATGATAGTTAGACCACCTAAGATTTTAATAAGGTAGTATGGTAACTCGATATAGTGTGAATTATATTGTTATTATTGATTGGTTCACCTATAAATGATAAGCGAGTAACACTATAGTTAGCATTGTTGTTGTTGTTGTTTTTGTTATAACGTTGTCAAATTTTCATAAAGGCGTGTAAATATCAGGTTGGTGGGTTATAGTGTATATAAGATATGGTAATATCTATTGTTAAAAATAGCATGGCCTTTGACCTTAAACAAATAATGATGTTACATGTTTATTAACTTAGGAATTAAAGTAATATTATTGTTTGGTTGCCATAGTAACATTATGAAAGACATTAGCATAGTTAGGGATTTTTTTTTAAAAGGCTTAATAATTTGTTGACTTGGAAATTACAACCTGAAACATGTTTTATTCCTCATGAGTTCTATGTGATTTGGACATGATAATTATATTGGGAACCTTATAATGAAAAGGGTATTAAGAAATTATTCTTAGATCGCATGTTTTTTAAGAGATTAAGGGGATTTTCTCTATTTACAGGAATTATGGACTATTGTTATTATTAATTTGAATAGTCAACATATGAAGTGGTGTGATTGGGAACATAATTGTTAAAAAGGAATTATAGTTGTTTGATTTTGTTTATGAAATGATTTTATTTTTATTTTAATGCCTCCAATGGAAGCAAGAGTCACGCACCCAACTAAGATATAGAAAGGAGTTTGTAAATGTTTGAAATTTGATTATATTGGCACATTTGACTTATGTGCATAATCATTTGGGATTTTTGGGGCGTATAGAAGCTCCCACGTACTTTTTTTTTAAACCCTAGCTGGTAATCTAGAAGTTGCATGAAAATTTGTGATGGTTATTTGCATTGAGAAGTGTAGTTTTTGGTGGTGCTAGCTATTGTGGTTGTTATTGGTTATTTCCTTTTTGCATACATTTTAACTAAGAGTTGGAGAATTTTATAAAATCCCTAGTCGGGGAAAATGTGAGAGAAAATATGAACAGTAAATCTTTTCAATTTTGGTTTAATTTAATGATCTAAGCACACAATAAATGAAACACAAAAATAATAATCTTAAAATAATATTCATATTGTATTGTTACATTACAAGAGAAATACATATAAATAGTGGGATATGATCCTATAAAGATAGAGTCAACATCAATCCACTATCTGACAATATTCTCCACATATCTCTCACTCAATCTCCATTATTCTCTCTCCACAAATCTCTCCAACCGAATAGCTACGTGATTAGTATAATACAACTTCACATATTACAACATATTATTCTTTAATCATAACCATTAAAAATATGAGTTGTCACACACATTATTTAAATGTGAGTACTAACCATAAAATATCTGTAACATTCCCCCCTTAGTGCGAACATGGTGGAAAAACGTTCACACTCTCATATGCGATGCTCACTCCCGAAAGATGCTTAACTATGTGACTTGTGACCTTGATCTAAAGAAAGTATCTCTCCTTCCATGGTTTTAAAAAAATTTACCACAAATCTTTATGTGAACAAGCCCCATCAATTTTTCACCTCGTGTGGTTTTCTGGATCCTCCCACAAATCCTTTCAAGATCCATGAACCTGCCTTACACCGGTGCTACACCCTTAACCTATTGTTTGTATTAAGATATGAGTAGCCGACTTGTGGCTTACCATATCATTTTATTATATCATTTATACTTTTTCATGCTTAACAGTCAGCCTTGGTGATGGCCATAACATATGAATAGTATATATAGGGGATTGTAGGTATTAGTTCATTATCATTTGAGGATTTGAGTCTTATTATATGGTTTGGAGGTTACCCCTCGAAGTGGCGAAGCTATTATAATTACATATTGAGATCATTATTCTAAAATATTGTGTTATTTGGTGTTCTATTACTGCTCATAATCTGAATTATACTAGTAATTTCATTACAAGTGGTATTAGAGCTGCGATATGGGCCAAAATTAGGGCAAAAACCCTAATTTTTTGTTTCCGCAATATATTTTGAACCAGATCGAATTGGTGGGATATATTTTTACCAAAGTTGAAAAACATTTCAAGTAAGGTTCCCTAAAAATTCAAACTTTTTTTATTTATTTTGCACAAGTTATTACAAATTTAGGGTTTTTCATAAAATCACTCCCTAGGGTGAAAATTGTGGAATTTTTTCAAGTTCTTTACATTTTCAGAAATATCTCAAAAAATAGTATTAGTATCTTCTCTATGTTTTTTCCTGTTCGGCCGAATTTGTATCGAAACCCTAAACCCTAAGGTTTGATATCATGGCGAGGCCTTCCACAAGAGTAAAAAGAATCCAGGTTACTCTGGGTAAAACCCTAGATAAAGATGGGATAGTGATTGAAGAGATGGATTCAAAAGGGGTAAATACATATTCCTCAACACTAGGGTTTACCTTAGTTGATCATAAGGTGAGCCAACTTGAGTATGAGTTGTGAAATGTACAATCTGAGATGGCCTCTAAAGGAGACATAGCCCAAATCAATCATCGGTTGGATGATATCATGCAACATGTAAAGGGTAAACAGTATGGCCCAAATCTGGCCCATATCAACCAAGGAGGATCTTCAGTTCAAAATCATGGACAAAATAACCATGTTGGATCACTTTTCTAGCCCAATCAGAATCCAACTTATTCGCAACCACGGAACATGATGCCAAAAGTGGATATGCGCAAATTTGATGGTAAAGATCCCCTAATTGGATAAATCAAATGGAGAACTTCTTTGAGCTACATCAAACACCATCAAGACAAAAGGTGACATTGGCATCCCTATATCTTGAACCAGACCAATTTGTTTGGTATCGATGGTTATGTGCTCAGAGGCAGAAGAATGGTCTCGGTGTCACTTGGATAGTTTTTACCAAGGAGTTGCAATTGCACTATAGTTCCAGTGTTTCAGAGAACTACTTTAGTAAATTAGCAAAGTTATGATAAACAGGATCATTCAAATATTATGTGCATCAATTCCATAACCTATCATTAAGGGTGGAGAATATATCAGAATAGAATCTAAATGACCTATTTCTTGGGGATCTTAAGGACCACATCGAGCATGAGGTATGTATGTTTAATACACTCAAGCTTTCTAATTCTATTATCATGGCACGTTGAGTAGAGGAAAAAATTATTTTTAGTAGGAGGCCTCCTTTCATTAACACTAAAGACCGTAGTATCTCTTCCCCTTCATTTTCTAGGCCAATTAGAATGACTCCTCAACAAATGGAAGAAAAGAGAGCAAAATGATTATGTTTTAACTGTGATAGAAAATATGGACTAGGACACAAATGTGCTGAGAAGAAGTTGTTCTATATTGACGGAGGTAATGAGGATGACGAGGATGCTAAAATTATAGGAGAGGCTGAGGAACCAGTAGAAGATGAAGTAGAGGATCACCAACGTATAATTTCTTGCCATGCATTGTCAGGTATTAGTACTCCTCAAACACTCAAGGTTATTGGCTATCTCAAAAAAGAAGCAGATGACAGTGTTGATTGACTCGCAAAGTACTCATAACTTCATAAATAGTAAGTTTCCGCCTCAATTTTTTTATTTACCCACTCCAAAAATGCAAGTTATGATTACGGATGGTGGGACAGTCAAGTGCATAGGAAAGTGCCATAGTGTCAAGCTTTCCATGGGAGACTACATGTTAGACTCACCTATGTTTTTTATTTCTATGGGAGGGGCAGATATTGTTTTGGGTGTCTAATGGCTCACAACCTTAGGTACTATAGAGATTAATTTCCAAGAATTGTTCATGCGATTTCATTCAGATGGAAGGACAATACAATTGAATGGGATGGTAGCTAAGTCTCCACGAATTATTAGCTCTCATCAGATGCAAAAGGTTCTCAGAAAAGGAGTAGATGGATTTATAGCAAAGTTATTTTCCATAGAAGTACAAAATACAGAGTCTTCAATGCCACCCAATCTTCAAAAGATTGTTGATGCTCACTCATCTATTTTTGATGAAATTCCAAAGGGACTACCACCAGTTAGGGATCATGATCATGCCATTTAGTTGATTCCAGGGAGCCAAACACCTAACATCAGACCATACAGATACCCATATTCCCAGAAAAGTGAGATAGAGAAAATGGTTCAGGAAATGTTGAAGGCAGGTATCATCGTGCCTAAACAGAGTGCATATTCTTCACCAAAGTGGTCATGGTACGTAAGAAGGATGAAACTTGGAGGATGTGTCTAGGTTATCGAGAAACTCAACAAGTACACCATCAAATATGAGTTTCATGTTCCATTAATTGATGATTTACTTGATGAATTGCATGGTGCTATTTATTTCACAAAATTAGATCTTCGTTCGAGGTACCATTAAATTAGAATAAAAGAGAAAGATGTTCATAAAATGGTTTTCAGGAATCATGAGGGCTATTATGAGTTTTTGGTAATTCCTTTTGGTCTTACAAATACGCTTTCAACCTTTCAAAGCTTGATGAACACTGCTTTGAGGCCATTTTAAAGAAAATTTGTATTAGTTTTCTTTGATGACATATTGATTTACAATAAGACATGGGAAGAACACTTACAACATGTAAATAAAGTGTTGGAAGTTTTGGAGAAACATACTCTCTATGCAAAGCCATCCAAATGTTCTTTTGGTGTACAAGAGGTAGAGTACTTGGGTCATATTGTATCCCATGAAGGCGTCAAAGTTGATCCTCAAAAGATCAAAGCTATGGTGGACTGCCAAGGCCTAAAACTCTCAAAAATCTTTGTGGGTTCCTAAGACTAACAGTACTATAGAAGATATGTGCGGGGATATGGTAGAATAAAGCAACCCCACTCACCGCATTGCTAAAGAAGGATGCCTTCCATTGACAGAGACCTAGCCACTAAATCCTTTGAGCAGTTGGAAGCCTTGTGCAAAGAATTCTCATTTTGGCTACTCCCAACTTCTCAAAAACCTTCATTGTTGAATGTGACGCTTCAGATTAGGATTGGGAGCAGTTCTAATGCAATAAGGAAGACCAATTACATTTGAGAGTCACCAATTAAAAGGAAAATATCTACTCAAACCTATCTATGAGAAAGAAATGATGGTTATTCTTCATGCGGTCAAGCAATGGAGGCCCTATCTCATGGGTAGACTCTTCAAGGTAAAATTGATCATGATAGTCTCAAATACTTTTTGGAGCAAAGGTTGTCATCTGAGGAACAACAAAAGTGGGTAACAAAAATTTTGGGTTATGATTTTGAAATCATATACAAAAAGGGTAA
Source organism: Taxus wallichiana var. yunnanensis (assembly GCA_018340775.1). Classification (NCBI taxonomy): domain Eukaryota; kingdom Viridiplantae; phylum Streptophyta; class Pinopsida; order Cupressales; family Taxaceae; genus Taxus; species Taxus wallichiana. The sequence continues at coordinate 319,752,988 of CM031235.1, read as the reverse complement.
AGAAAATGTAGTAGTTGATGCGTTGTCTAGAAGGGATACATTCGCATATGCCTTACTATGTGGAATGTCCATGTTGACATTGATTGGGTGGATGAAGCAAGATTGGAATGGGATCAAGACAAGGATACACAATCTCTAATACATAATATCAAGCAAGGATCTATGACATCTAACAAATTTGAGTGGAAAGGTAATGCCCTATGGTACAAGGATAGGTTATACTTGAGTAAAGATTCTGAGTTGAAGCATAAAATTCTTGCAGAGCTATATGCCTCGCTTGTTGGAGGACACTCTAGGTTTTTGAAGACATATCATAGAATAAAAAGAGAATTATTTTGGGAAGGAATCAAGGGGGATGTACAAAAGTTTGTATCAGAGTGTTTAGTGTGCCAAAAAACAAAGGGGAAATAATTAAGACACCAGGTTTGTTGCAACCTTTACCAATTCCTAGCCATAGATGGGAGGAGGTCTCCATGGATTTCATCACGGAATTTCCTTGTTTAGAGGGTAAGAATGTTATTTTCGTGATTGTGGATAGGCTCACAAAATATGCCCATTTTTATGTCCTATCACATCCATTTGCAGCTAGTACAACACAAACTATTTTTTAGAGACAGCTTCAAAGGCTACATGGAACCTCAAAGATAATCAGTAAGTGATCGTGATCCTATTTTCACAAGTAATTTTGGATGGAATTATTTTCATGTTTGGGTACTCATCTAGCTCATAGTTCATCTTATCATCCTCAAACTAATGGGAAAATGGAAGTGTTTAACAAATGCTTAGAGGGGTATCTACGTTGTTTTGTATCGAGATAAGCGAGAAAAGGTGAATTAAATGGCTACCAATTGCGAGAATGGTGGTATAACACATCTTCTCATACCTCTTCTCAAATGACCCCATTTTTAGCATTATATGGTTACCATCCACCTTCTATCACTTCCTCCTTGAGGGTGCAAACTAAGGTCAGAGATGTTGAGGAACACATTCAACATCAACAACAAGTTTTGGCTAGTTTGAAGGAGAATTTAGCATTAGCACAAAATAGGATGAAACAACAAGCAAATCAACACCGTAGTGAAAGACATTTTGAAATTGGTGACTGGGTTTTTGTACATCTCCAGCCTTACAAAAAGATGTCCCTAAAGCAACAAAAAAGGAAAACAAACTTGCTCCTAAATATTATGGCCCTCATCAATTTCTACAGAAAATTGGGAGTGTTGCTTATAAACTAGAGTTGCCTCCATCTTCACACATACACCTAGTATTCCATGTTTCATGCCTGAAAGAAGGTTATTGGACAGAAATTTGAAGCCTAGAAAGATTTACTAGAACTTGATGAGGAAGGAAGAATCATTTTGGAGCCAGAGAAGATTCTGCAAACACGTACTAAGAGGCTGAGAACCAAAGACATTAAGGAATATCTGATCAAGTGGAAGAATCTGAGCATAGAAGATGCAACCTGGGAGGATGAAGGTTTCTGCAACAACATCTAGGATTATTCAACATTGAGGACAACATTGGTTTGAAGGGGAAGGGCATGTTACGCCCTTAACCTATTGCTTGTATTAGGATATGAGTAGCCAACTTGTGGCTTACCATATCATTTTATTATATCATTTATACTTTCTCATGCTTAATAGGTCATCCTTGGTGATGGCCATAGCATATGAATAGTATATATAGGGGAAATTAGGTAGTAGTTCATTATCATTTGAGGATTTGAGTCTTATTATATGGTTTGGAGGTTGCCCCCTCGAAGTGGCGAATCTATTATAATTTCACATTGAGATCATTATTTTGAAATATTGTGTTATTTGGTGTTCTATTGCTACTCATAATCTGAATTATAATAGTAATTTCATTACAAACATGGTGGAAAAACATTCACACTCTCATATGCATATGCTCACTCCCGTAACATGCTTAACTATGTGACTCGTGACCTTGATCTAAAGAAAGTATCTCTCCTTCCATGGTTTTAAAAAAGTTTACAACAAATCTTGACGTGAACAAGCCCCATCAATTTTTCACCTTGTGTGGTTTTTTTATCCTCCCACAAATCCTTTCAAGATACATGAACTATCTTACACTGGTGCTTTTGTTCCTCCACATCATTTTGACATCAGGGAAAATTGTAAGAAATATTTCCCACGCAAGAGCTCACCTATTACAAAAATTGAACATGAATTATCATATGTTCTTATTACAAAACACACCACACAACTGTAGAAAGTAAACACAAATAAAAGAGACTATCACAACACCATTGTGTGGCCCCGTCGCTTGCTGCTAACAAGAGGTTTTTGATTGACCTCCTTCCTTCATTGCCTCATGCCTCCATCAAAGGTGTTACTTACTTCAAAAATATTTCTTTAAGAATCAATAACATATTGATTACAAATCGATGTCATTACCCCAAAAAAAAATCTATAAGGCAATTTGTTTTTACAAACTTTTATAATGACACTTTGGTGAAACTAGTCATAAAAATAACAAATGCTTTTTTAGTAAATTTGACCAAAATAATTTACAATAGATCCGACTAATAAAAATGATTTTAACACTTTATATTGTGGACAGTTTTGACACAAAAATGACTAAATCCAAATAACACTAAATTTCTACCTATAGACTAGAAAGTAATATTTAATTACTTTCTACCAACTATAATAATAATTACTCAAATATTTAAATACAAGTAAAGACCATAAAATATATAATCTTTGAAAAAATGTAATTACAAATATACTTTGCATAAACATATACCACTAAATAATAGACAACGCCATGAATTTGGATAAAACTTAAAACAAAAAAATTTCCTAACCCATTGTTTCTTGGAGTGGAAATCGTGGGCGAGAGTAGTTTTGGCAAGGCAAGGATTTACCTACAAGTGTGTGGAGTTAGACTATGAGGTTTGACATGCCACTTCAATACACCAATCAAACTAAAATAGAGGTAATATAATAGTCCAACTTGTGACTCGCCATTAATGAAATGATGCAACTCAAATGTATAATACATCTCTGTCACATTTGCATGTAGAAATTTCATTATTATGTGTTCTATATTTCCTCCGTAACTACTATACTCGGGAGCGTCATGCATGGTTATGTTTTCACTCATATGCAATTTTGGCCCTTGTTTGTTAACCACCCTACTTTACTTTCAAATGAGTTGTACAAGGATAACTAAGAGCAAATGATTTTATATGTGGCACAAATAATATAAGAGGAGCACGAAATAAAAGGTCATACATAGATTGTATTTTTCTTCTTATATTTTGGTTCTCGTGAACAATATCAAGGTCTCTCTCGATATATTATTGTCCAGATGTGAATGAATATTGCATGTGGATGGAATAGCAGGATCTTAAATCTGCCACATTGATCAACAACCCAACAATAAAAACTACGTCCTTTAACAATCTAAGCAACCAAGAATTTCTACATTCATTTGTTTGCATGATAACCCTCTACTTCCACCATGCTCGATACGGATGTTAATTCCAGTTTAATTTAACATTCTAACCACACAATAAATTAAACACAAAAATAATAATCTTCAAATAAAATTCATATGGGATTGTTACATTACAAGAGCAATACATATAAATAGTGGGATATGCTCATATAAAGATGGAGTCACCACCAATCCACTATCTCACAATATTCTCCACATATCTCTCACTCAATATCGATTATTCTCTCTCCATGAATCTCTCCAACCTAATAGCTACGTGAGTTATATGATAATATAGCTTCACATATTACAACATATTATTATTTAATCCTAACTATTACAAATATGAGTTGTCACACATGTTATTTAAATGTGACAACTAACCATAAAATATTCGTAGCATTCTCCTTGTTGGCACAATTTTCTCCGAAAAGGAATTTTGAAGGCACGACCACCATTGTTATTAACATGCATGTTTTCCTTTTCTTTACACTACGCAACGAGTTAATGGTAAATGATGCACGTGATTTCTTGCTTGGTTAGCATACACATGTGTGTGTGTGTGTGTGTGTTTATTTTCTCTTGGTTTTGGTTTGAATGATGTATGAATTTGTTTTCTATATATATCTTTATATACACAAGGCATACACAACAATATATGGGTATACAACCAAGATTGCTTCTTTTCTATGTTTATATTTTGGTGATAAATCTTTATGGCATTATGTGAGGATTTTCTGTTGTAGACACAAAATCACGCACTTGGGTACATTTCTAGGTCCTAAAACACATACTAGAATCCATATGATTCCTAAGTGAGAAAGATAGTAATTGACAACTACCTTTGGCCTCTTTGCTTTGTTTATGTTCTTATTTTTGGTCTTTGATACCCTACAACCCATTCGATGCTTTATTTGTTTATCTTTTATGGCTTCAAACTCCAACACCTAGCTGAGTTTCAGCGCTCAGAACCCCCCTTACCCTTTTCTATCCTACTCATTTATTTTGGGTCTCTTTTATCTTTTGGGCATCTTACTTTCTTATGGGACATCCTCCTAGTTGTAAATTATGAAATTTAACTAAGGGAATCATATAATTATAAAGATATGTGACCAAAATAAAGGACCAAGCTCTAAGCATTTAGTATCATCACCTAAACTTGCATCCAAAGGCATCTAAGAGCATCAAAGGCATCCATTTAGTTTTCATACAAGGGAAAAAGAACTACATTTTCTACATACACTTCATAGGAAGGGGAAGTTAATTTTTCCATCCATACATTTATTTACATTGGTATATATAGATATTTCTTGCTATCAAGTGCACTTGCACAAGGGCTTCCTAAGCCACAATTCTTTCGTACATGCACAAGAACTACATGGAGTCAAAGGTATAGTGCAATGCTCGATCGTAAGTTCACTCAATCGGGTGATTACCGAGGTCAGTACGAATCCCCTTATTGCATATTTTTTTGGGATTTCATGTAGTTTAGGGTTTTACAGGTCATCATCTCTTTGTAGGTTACATGAGAATTCAGTGATCATCCAATGACATACAGGTGACCAATAACGACTACTAGCAACACTTATGCGACACCAGAAAAACCAAATTTTGAGTTTCTGCACAGTCTCAGGTGCCTAGTAGAGGTCTCTGGTGCCCTTGCCCCAGTTCATGTGCCCTATTCCAACAATGTTCGATGATTCCATAATTTATCATGAGAAATTACGACACAGTTATCTTCTTGTTCATCGCTTTTCCACCCGATCAGCTCCAAGAAAAGTTTGAATCAGCTAAGTCCTTTCCTCTCTCTCTCTTACAGTTAGGGTTTTAATATTTTATTAGCTTATTGTTTGTGTTATAGTGTATCTATCAATTGTACTTCATTATTTCTATCAATTACTCTACAATTAGGGTTTTACAAAATCCTATTTTTGTTAAATCATTGGTGAACCCACATTCAGATACACTTGGATCCTTCTTTTTCTTCTTTCATGACTCCTCAATTTCCTCAAGTATCTTTGCATGACCTAATTCAAATGCATCCACATTGCAAGGTTGTTCTTCAAAAATCCCTAGACACTATGTATCTTCCTCACAACATACCACCTACTCAAGTAAGTGTCATCTTCGATTGTTTATCCGATGACTCTATTCATCCTATTCCTCCATTCATCCTATTCCTCCATCCAATCAACCCATCTTTGATTCAATCCAAGCTTTAAATTATTTATTTCAAGACAAAATTCAAGCTATGGAAATAATTATTACATCTCTTAAGCTGAAATACAAGATCTCAAGGATGCTTCTCAAGCCCATGCTTGTTCTTCTTCTACATCTCATCCCACTTCTATATCTTTTACATGTGCTCATATCAGTGAATCTCGAGACTTACCGCTCCCCTCACCTCTCGAGTTTGATCTCAATGCTAAGAAACATGATATGCTTCCTCTCATCCTCACTCATCAATTGCTCCACTTTTCATCCACTCATTACTATCCTCCTTATTGTCTTGTAAAATATCAAGGTCATCCATATTGCAATTATCATTTAATCATAATGACAATGATTATTATGCCCTTAAGCGACAAATTGGCCACCTTAAGCATTATAGTCTCATTGCATTCGCTACACAAAATACTACTACTTTCTCATCTCCAATTACTACATCCTATTGGGTTCCTAAATCCAATTCATCTATGTCTAATGAAAATCATGCCATAACTTCTAATGTTCCTTCTTCGGTCACTCAATCACCACCTATACAACCCACTCCAACTAAGCAATCACCTCTCAAGGTTCATCCTTCATCACCTCCTTCAACCAAATATTCTACCATGTCGCCAACTCCTACGTAACTTCCTCTCAAAAATTTTCTAACCCCTCCTTCTCTCAAGTATTTTACATTGTTATAAATCCCACATAAGCTACCACCATTCAAGATCCCTCCCTACCCTACTCCGCTTCCATTTTCAATTAATTTTTTCAAACAAAGTAACTCTTACATTGATGACCAAGACATATTTCAAGCTTTTCTACCATGGCATGGTCCTACTCAAATCGCCACATAGCTCTCCATCACTTACATACTTATGGGGGACATCATAGCTTCTCCCCTTGCATTGCTATAAAATGTCTCTTTCATCTCATGCACTTAACACTCTATTCTTAATGTCTAATATTTCCTAAGAAATCACTAGAAACCCTTTGATACACACTTTGTATCATCATTACCCTATGACACACTATCATGCTAAGTGATGAGGCCATAAATTGGTCATAAATTACCATTATTTTGTCGTTCCAAGTTACCTTTGAAAGTGGATTTAAATGTAATCTTTGAACTTATAGTTTTCTTGAGATAGAATATAGGATATATATCTTGTTCATTCTTTATAATTCTTATGTTATCTAATTATTTGAGTAATCCTATTGATTATTTAGGAAATATGCAAAGTCTTATGTATGCAAAGCTATAAAGGAAAGATAATGCTCGTTCTAGGAAAAGTGGAATTGATCATGGATATTATATCTAAACTCAAATATGATTTCATATCCAAATTCCTCTCAAAAATTATGCAAGTTCAAAAAAGAATCATCTCAATCTGAGATCGTGTGCAAAAGTTATAGTTATTTTTAGTTAGCTCCGAAACAATTGGAGTTAGCTACGGATTGATAGTTTTAGTTCTGACCGTGCATCAACGGAATGACAGCTTTAGTTTCAAAACTTGTATAAAATGAGGAATTGTGAATAATCAAATAATCCAATGGAAAATATGAGAGATGTTTTTGTTCATAGCAATGTGTTTAACAAAAACCTCATTCATATTTGCTACAGGTTTTACCAATAAAGAGAAATATAACTTTTAGTGAGTTGTAGTCCAAGAAAAAAGTGTATCGATAAGCACTAAAAGTTCCACAAACAAAAACGAGAAAAGTCAAATGGAAAATGAGAGATGTTTTTGTTCATAACAATGTGTTTAACAAAAATCATTCAAATTTTATACGGTTTTACCAATAAAGATAAATCTAACTTTTAGTGAGTTGCAGTCTAAGGAAAAAGTGTATCAAACGAGCACCAAAAGTTCCATAGTCAGAAACAACAAAGTCAAATGAAAAATTTGGTATAGATATTTGGTCAAAGTAATTTTTTGAGGAAAAACATCCTTCTAATAAAGTAGGAGAATAAAATAATTGTGATTCTTGTTACCAAAAGCAAGGAGAAGATTTGGGAGCAAATCTTCCTAAAATAGCGAGATAAGACTTCGACTCCAATAATATATCTCTCTCCATATTTTGTGGAGATGGAGATCTTAGTTGTTAGGATTGGAATAAAGATAAGATCATATTGTATTTGGAGTTGGTTGGATGCATGAATTATAAATGCAACCTCCCACACTCTTATATGTAATTTTTGCCTACCAAGAAATATATATCCATTCTTCCTCATCAATCTTCTGAGTGAAATTGTTCTGCAGATTTTGAATTAAAAGTATGAATTAAGTCCTCTTCCAAGGAATGAGCTGGCTACTCATTCCAAGGAAGATGGATCAATGTGTTATGTTTATTTCTTTATTTCTTTCATTTTCCTTTTGTTGTGATTTCTGATTTTATGTCATGTAATCCTTCTTCCGTATAATTTCTTTTGTGAACTTGCAGTGTCTTATTTATCTTTCCTTTATTTTTAATTCAGCAATTTCATTTATGCAAGTTTGATTTATTTCATGAAAACTTTATTTCGCATGTGTGATTTATTTTATGTAAGTTTGGATTGTGTTTAAAGGAGTTGTTTTCCAAATATTTTTTTTCTCTTAATACATACAACCATCGACACCAGCCCTGGATTGACATTATTAATGGAGAGGATTGATGACCCTCATCACTAAGGTTCACACTCACTATTGAGGGCATACTACATCCAAGAACCTCACACACTACACATTTCATGCTCTACACTTCATGATACATATTTCTAGCACTCTATTCTCACACATCATATCATCCTATTCTACAATCTACGCTTTGCACTTCATGTTACATCTAACACACATTATCAAAACATTTCCTATGACACACTCTAGTTCCACGGTTCATACTCGATCGATGAGGGTCTAACTTTGAAATGAACCTCACCTTCTTTACATGTTATTCTCTCAGTGCTTTATGATCAATCATTCTAGCAGCATCTCGCTTTCAAACCATTTCATAATGACGCATTCTTGTTCTATGGTTCATTCTTGACTTTCGAGGGTCTTTTATAAATAAACCTCATCTCGCATTCGTTGTGGGGCATGTTGTTCCGACCACATTCACATTGATACCATTTCATCTCACTCATTCACAACATACTACATATCTTGGTTGCACTTACTCTTGATTTCTTATACTTACATGCACACTTTGTTTACTATGGTATCCAGGACATCTAGTATGTCAATATATTTTCTATATACACATGCGCGTTCACTTGGTCTTTAGTTGTGAATGGACGCTTTCTACGAGTTTTACACGCAGCAACGATGTTTAGTATTATACCTCTTACCAGTCCCACCAAGGCTCTTAGGGGCATCTACATTTACTACTATTACACATCACATGTGTTATTGTTTCATTATATGTTACTTCCTACTCGTACTAGACACCACTTATTCTATCGATACATACACATCTTGACATACTTTCTATCTTTCTAACATGCTAATAGGTGTTTCATATATAACATTTTCCTTGCAAGAAATATTTGCCACTATGGTTATCTATTATTATTTGTTTGTCATTGTTTTCTATTATATGTCATTGTTTGTGAGTTATGCACTATGTCTTATTTGATCACTACTTGTATGTTTTTGTCTGCTTCCATCATGATTGTCTTGTGACATTGTGAGTGATGTCCCATGTTTGAAACCCACTTTTTTGGTCCATTTTGTATACACATGTGTTAATTACACCGGTTTTCTATTACATGCTTACTATTTTTCTACTAACACATGGATCTAGCCACTTTGTTTGCATGTGCATTGGTTTCTACCATGCACATCCCCTTCCCCTTCAGGGTAGCCATTTGATATCGGTTTGTCCTATCCTTTGGACCGCATGCTCCTATCAGCATCACATACACCCCAAACAAGAGGGGCATACATTGGGTAAATCAGTCACCCCATACATCACTTTAGAGCTACAAAGGTACATGCCTAAATAGTACAAGAATAGAAAAGAATAAAATTACAAAAATGACCCATAATCTAACTAGGTTTCTCGGTTTGTACAAACACTAGCACCTAGATACAAACACTAATGCCTAGGAACTCTTGACCTTTCTTGGGCGCATATGACCATGGGGTAGTTATCAATTACTTTCTCATATGAGCACATTCACAGAGCAGCTTTCACATGATCAAAGCGCTAGCCTTAGAATACATAATGCATGCAATATCCTACAATCTCCTTTAATTGGGAAAATTAGTACATTTGGAACAACACGGAACAAACACGGACCTACCATTTGTATTAATGCTTATTCGGAAAATAACCATGGAAGGAGAGTAATACTAGACCTCTCTCCCCAAAACTCTTATGTCATGGTGTGAGATCACCCAAAAAGTTGCACTTTGCATGAGATTGCCCAAAAAAAATCGTTCGTGGCATGAGATCACCCAAGAAACTCGCTCTTGGCATGAGATCACCCAAAAAACTTGATCTTTGGCAACATTTCCAGAAATTTTCTATCCTTTTACACTCATGCTCATCAGTGCACACTTTCCTCATAATACTTTTTACACACACATTTACATTTTTTTACAAAGTTTTCATAATACATGACTTTGATTACTCTTTCACTCTTATTTTGTAGGTATGTCCTTAATACACAACAATAAGCAACCTTACAATCAACAAACAAAAGCACAACAATAGGTACAAAGATGGTATAATGCATATGCTTCACCCCTAGGGTCACTTACTTCTTTCTTAACTTCCACATTTCATTTTTATCACTTAACGCTTTCACTTGTCTCTTCACCACACTATCGCAATCACACTCTACATGGTTATCAGACGCACCTCTTATCTACTTTATGTTATCAAAGATTCACTCAACAACAGAAAGTGTGGGCAAATGTAGACACAAAATCACACACTTGGGCACATTTCTAGGTCCTAAAACACATATTTGCATTCATATGATTCCTAAATGAGAAAATGAGTAATGGAAAGCTACCTTTGGCCTCTTTGCTTTGTTTTCAATCTTCTTTCTAGTATTTTACACCCTACATTTTAGTTGATGCTTTACTTATTTATCTTATATGGCTTCGACACCAACGCCCATCCAAGATGTCGGTGCCTGTGCACCCCTAACCCTTTTCTATCTTCCTCGTTTCTTTTGGGTCTCTTTTATCTTTTGGGCATCTTATTTTCTTATAGGTCATCCTTTCAGTTTTCAATTACAAAATTCAACCAAGGGAATCATTTAAATACAAAGATATATGACCAAAATAAAGGACCAAGCTTTAAGCATTTATCATCATCACCTCAGCTTGCATACAAAGGCATCTAAGAGCATCAAAGGCATCCATCTAGTTTTCATACAAGGGACAAGTGATTGCATTTTATGCATACACTTCATAGGAAAGGGAATTTCATTTTGTCATCCACACATCTATTTACATTGGTACATCTAGTTATCGCTCGCTATCAAGTACACTTGTGCAAAGGCTTCCTAGGCACGATTCTTTCACACACACATAAGAACTACATGGAATCTAAGATGTAGTGAAACACTCGATCATAAGTTCACTCATTCAGGTGACCGTCAAACGTTAATCTGAGTCCCCATATTGCATATTTTATTTTTGGGATTTGATTTAGTTTGAGGGTTTTGCAAGTCATCCTCTCTTTGCATGTTACAGGTGAAATTAGTGTTCATTCAATGCATACAGTGCAACCAACAATGACTACCAATGACACTTGTGTGACACTAGAAAAACCAGATTTTGAGCTCATGTGTGGTCACATGTGCCTATTAGAGATCTTTAGCGCTCTTTCCCGAGTCCAGGCGCCCTAGTCTAGCTCTGTCCAACAATTCTAGAATTTATCCTGAGTAATTGTAACAATTTTATCTTCATGTTCATCAATTTTCTAGTCCAGATTAGTTATAGGAAAAGTGTGAATTGGCTAAGTTTTTCCTCTCTCTCTCTTGCACTTAGGGTTTTAATATTTTATTAGCTTATTACTTGTGTCATATTGTATCTAACAGTTGTACTTCATTGTTTCCATCAATTACTCTACAATTAGGGTTTTACAAAAATCCTATTTTTAATAAATCACTTGTGAGGATATTTGGCTTTGCCATGAAGGCATTGTGTGGAATTATTTGTAAAAGATATGTGTCCCTCTCTTTTAAACTCCAAATCGTAAACATGTCCTTGATGAAAATATGTTGAAATACTCAAAAAAGGGTTGTAATTTATCTCTCTTAAACTTATGTGATAAAATATTTGGCTGCATGAAATAACTTTGTATTCCAATCCATATCTCTTGTATGGAACATGGTGAAATGGCTAAAAGTGTTATCTTGTTGGTAGCATGTTATGTGTGATTTATTGTTAATTATTGCTTATTGTGAAGGAATGGAATTCATGCCAAATTTTAAAACTAACCCACAATACATGTCAAGTACATGTTAGAAAGATGGAAGAAATGGTGTTTACTAATTTACCTTGAAGAGTTCTTCTTGCTGCAATGAAATAGGATTAAAGAGAATGTCTATGAATCTAAAATGGAATTATATCCATTTCATTGTGATATGTACTTTCATAAACTGAGATATAAAGAAAAATTATATTTTTGGTTGAGAAGTATTTGTTGTTTCATTACAAACATTTTGGCATTGATTGTTATTATTGTGTATGTGTGATCCCTTTTTTATATTATTGATTAGTATAGTTCTTGAATGTATTGATTGTTTCTAGTCTTTTTTTATATAGGGTCTGATATACCCCGAGTTTGTGGGATGATGGCCTCAAACCCGAATGGGATGGCCTAAATGAAAACATAATATTAATTTTGTTAAGGTCATTAATAAATCAACCAATTTATATTCTATGTTCTATTGTAATTGTTGATCACAAGTAAAAGTTATAATCGTTAAAATTCTATTTCATTTGAACCAACTCGGGGTCTTTAATGCATAACTTGTCACTCTAATGTGGACCTATTTTTAGTGCATTGAACTATTCCATTAAAATAATGTTAGTACAATATAATCTTTCAAATTTGTATTATGTTATTATGGATAATGTTTACCTTGTGATTATAAGTTTTGTACTTGATTTGGTAAGCAAGAAAGACCTTAGATTGGCTTACAACTAGCATAGAACATGGTCTCTTGGTAGAGGCATAATATGATATTCTCATATCATGAAGTAGATGCTTAAACTTAAGTTTTTATTTTACAAAATGAGGATTCATATCCTGTAAATTGTTCCTATCATTTGATCTACTTGGTATGTGTAAAATGGAAAAGACTATTAAGATCGTAAAGTAAGTCTTGTGAATTACTTAAGCCTCCATGATGAGAAGTGAAATCATATGACTATTGTGTTTCGTAGCACTATGAATGATTATTAATAATTATCTTAAAGTTGAGAAGGTTATGTTTGGGATGGTATGTTAACCTTTATATAATTGGGACAAGTATGGGAAACTATATACAGTTGATTAAGCAACTTGAATTTGATAAGCAAGATGCTTAATGTAGATGTTAATGAGATAGAACAACTACGAATGTATGAATTTTCATAACATGAAGATTTTAATTTAATTAAGTTGGAATAATGCTCGAACATGTAGCAAGATAAGGTATGATAATAGGTTAAAGCCCATTAGTTGGCACAATGTTGTTTCTATAGTTTATAACTCTAAAGATGGATTAAATGAATTATTGTCTTGCAAAGTTTAGTAGAGCAACATAAGCTTTATAAGAAAAATGAATTGGTAAAACATTTGTAAGGAAATACCATGGAACCGATAGGAACAAGTAATGAAAGTATTAATCCTATAATGTGTTATTTTAGCAATCATGGATGACCCTCCCTTGACAATAGTCCTAAAAGTTGAAGGAGCTTATTAAGAAAGATTGGTATTTGATGAGACATCTTCTCTTGCTGCAATTATAATATGCCCTACTCAAATAGAAGGGATATGGAATTTATTAATAAAATGGAAAAATGCGTAGATATAACTAATATAAATCCTTAATTGGAAGTTTAGAGACTTAAGTTCAATGGGAAAAAAGAAAATAAAGTATATATGATATTGGTTATGAATTGTATGTAAAGAGATGGTCTTAGATATAACTTGTTTCATCTTTATCCATATGATGATATCATTAGGAAGAAAGGACTTATTATGGTTGAGTGAATGTAACTTGAATACTACATTTTGGTTTCAACCGAGTAATTACTAAGGGATAAATGTTTGAGAGAATATTGATAAATTGTTAAACAAATTCAATAGGCAAATGAATAAAATTTATAGGCAATACCATTCTAATCCTGACAAGACCAATATTGTCTATAAAGGATTTGAATGAAGCTTTTGATAATTTTTATAAGTAGGAAGGAGATGCATAACTCATAGGCCTGATAGTTTCTTCAATATTCTAATATGAAAGGTGCATTGAGTCATGATTTTGGTAGTAGGTACCAAGGATGTGCTTATAACTTGTAACTTAGAATAATGACTCCAGATTAAACTAAGCCAAAGTATAATAAGCATACGTATAATGTTTGGGATAAAAGCAAAGTGAATCAATTAGACTAAGTTAGTATTATTATAATTGGGTATCACTTTATAATTTGTAGTATCTTGATTTGGGATATTAATAGGGTTTTTCTTCATTGAAGAACTAGTAAATTATAGTGTTGTGACACTTTATATGTTGGATGAATAGTACAACCTTTGTAGAAGAACTAAAGCACAAATATCATTATGCAAGACTTGATATGAAACTAGCTGGAGAAATAAATGAAAAGAATGAATTAACTGAATTAGTACAAGTGTGGTATAAAAAGATATCATTGATGAGCTATTATGTCAAATAATTCGAAAAGATCATATCTAGTATAATTGTATGTGGTGTATATATTAATGAAATAGTGAGCAGTTAATGATGCATTTACATCAAGCCCAAAATAAGGTTATGAGGTGGAATTAACTGTGAGTATGAAAGGATAAATAACACTCCTCTTCTCAGTAGGAAATATTAATAAGGAAAAAAAAATCTACTCATATTTTTTGGTATTTTGAGGACGGGTCACTACAAGGTTGGGTACTCTTTTCCACATGGCCCATTATAACAACGGAAAAACACACATAAATAATCTTAGAAATCATGAGCTTAATGGGGTTTTTAAACAAGCTCAAATGAGTTCCAATATTATGACAAGTTGAGTAAGTATCTCACGAGTTGATATGAAGTAATGAAGTCACAATATACAAGAAACACACCTTCCATTTCCTATAAATGCTTAGAAGTAACATAGATGCTTGGTTAAAAGTCATATAATAATGGTAGTGTAAATCTTGGTGAGATTGATGGAAAACAATGTGAGTTTCCCATATGGTGATGATCCAAATATTTTTGAGCATGAGTTAGATATAGCATATGAACTAAGCGAGTTGATAACTTGATGGAGATGCGTGTGAAGTGAACCAAGGAGCTCAATTTGACAACTCAAGGCTAATGGATGAACATACTAGTGAATGGAGCCAAAATAGGCCCGAGCATGGTGGCGATGAAGTTGAAGTGATTTAGAAACCAACACAA
Source organism: Taxus wallichiana var. yunnanensis (assembly GCA_018340775.1). Taxonomy (NCBI): domain Eukaryota; kingdom Viridiplantae; phylum Streptophyta; class Pinopsida; order Cupressales; family Taxaceae; genus Taxus; species Taxus wallichiana. Next base: position 319,737,702 of record CM031235.1, on the reverse strand, counting down.
AGAACTTGAAAGGTATGTGGGGAAATGTCATCAAGATGGCGGTAATGGAGATAAGACATAATGACTTACAAAATTAGGCACGACCATGTAAGGGTCACCAAGTGATTGTAGAGGTCGAGGCCGATTTCCATTGTAGAATTCCCACATCCAATAATAAAGATGATTTTTATTTGATATTTTGTGCCATTTTATATGGTGGAAAAGAAAATAGAGAAAATATAATAGGTTATCGGTTCGAAACCCAATCGTAATGCCCTCTAGGGTTCATTTTAAGAGACCTCTTGGAAATTAGAGGTGGAAAATACCTGGCGAATATCCCCAGAACCGGTTTCACTGAAAGGTGAATTTACCAATTTTTCATAACTGAATTTTCACCTGCTTTTTTAGTTAGAGAGACTACAGAGTTGCATACACTAGTGTGGTTGACATGCCTCAATGAGCCTTGTTTACATGCATCAACAAGGCTCGTTGATGCACATCAAAAAGGCTTTGAAACCCTAGTTTTGTCCTATAAATACCCTCCCCGCCAGTCATTTTCACGTTTACACTTTTTGGCTCTCGAATTTTCTTGTATATAGGAATCCATTATCCAAGTCAGGTACAATCAAGCTCAAGGACAACTACAATGGTGACTACAAGTGCATCCCAAGATTAAGACAAAAATCAAGAGGAAAATCCAGTCAACCCACAAGCCCTATCCACGGGAAAGATACTCTACAGGAACCCTTTGTGCCCCCACATCCAAATTGTTTTACAAATGAATTGAAATACAAGGATTTGATCGATGCATGTGATTTTGGTGGGCTCATTAAGATGCCCCATTTCAAAACAGACCAAGATATTTTGAACTACCTTCTCTCCTCGTACAATACAGAGGACAACCTGTTTAATGTTATTATGGACGACAGTCAGATTGTTTCAATTCGGTATCGACCCAGTTGATATTCATCGGTTTACAGGCCTCCCATTCAAAAATTTACCCATTGTTACAATGAAGGAAACACTCATCGAAGACGATAAGAAATATCTCGAATCGACTTTCGGTTTCCATGTTGATTGTAAGTGTAAATTGTTTTCATTTGTCATTTTGTATTCAGTTTTTGATTTTGATACGATTCAAATTTATATTAATTCCAACAGTTTTTTGGCATTTGCAGCTCATGTCAATAAATCCAAATGTGGTGTGGATATGCAAGGAATTGCACACCACTTTCTTACTGCTATGATTTTCTTCTTTTAATCCGAATAGTTTTGCAGGGTCGGTAAATAGATATACCAAACTGGGCCATTGCATACATTCTTGCAACTATCACAGAGCAAAAATTTGATTGGTGCACCTTTTTATCAAAAAAATAAGAACCAAAATTACAAGTGCAAAGCTTTCAGAAAAACCAGTCATTCACACCACAAACTATCTCCTTGGCCTTTATTACGAGGCTCTTTTAAATTTAAAAGAAAAACCAATTCCCACTTGCACGGATGAGGTGTTGATGAATTTGTCAATTCCATTTCAAGAACAACAGGTATAAACTATAAAGTTTGTATTTCGACATTAGACTGACAACATGTATTAACTATTTACTATTTGCAGAGAAGATTTTTAGAGGCCCTTCCCCAAAAAAAGGCGACATCAAGAGGAAGAGGCCAACAACACATTGAGACATTGGGAGATTCACAATCTGAAATGGAAGTTCACTCATCTCCGAACCGCCAACCATTTGAATTCGTTAAACGCTAGAGAAGTAATACCCTTACATGTATTATTTACAAATTCCAAATTTGTATTTTCATTTTCCCATACGCGTGCTTCTCAAATTCAACCATCTTCCCCAACTCACTTAGTTCATTCACATGCATTTGTCTTCTCAACAACCACCTCAGCAATCCCAACAAATGCATGACTCAAAAACCACCAATTAGTACTCCAACATGGCCACCTCAAGCACCGTGACAAGCTACCCCTTAACAACAAGGTACAAGTTTTGAATAGTACTTTGTTTAATTTCATAGTTTTTGCATAGTTTTCTAGTTTTTCATATGATTTTTCTTGAACTTTTCAGCACATTGCAGTCCTCCACCTTTTGTACAAACAGCGGCACCGCCCCCTCCTCCACTAATAATATTCAAAATGCCAACTAGAGGATCGGAAAAATAACATTGGTAAACACATGTCAATTCCTCTAGCCCCTAGTGGGACACTAAACATTGCCTCCTCGTTTCAAATTCCAACCCTCTCACTTGGTGGCTTGCCTAGTGCAACGGGCATATCGGTTTTAAATAATATAAATTTAGATGAAGATTACTTGGGCATTGATAGCAATGACCCAACAGATTTTTCAATACACATGAGATGATTCAAGGCCAGCAGGTATACTTCTATTTCAACATAATTTATTCAACTTTCACTACATTTCACTTTAGATTTATTTTTTTGAATATTGATTTATTTTATCACAAACAAGATCAAGCCACCCAAAGGCAGAAACAAGTAGCATTGATCAACCCAAAAGCCCCCATACCTCTCTAGTGAGATCATCTTCTTCAGATACAGATGGTGAACAGTTGCTACCTTTTCCTTTAGAGAACTTAATTGGTTATGATTGTCAATCCCATGTCGATGAGTTTATTCTACCTCATATCAGTTAGCTCATAGAATGGGAGAGAAGGGCTAAAGTACTTATCAATGAGATAATAATTCATTACGAAAATTATTGGCAAATGGATAGTTTATAAGTTGCGATCTAGAATCAACCTAGGAAGATGGATTCCTTACTTACCCAAGTAAGAAGCGGGACCGTCACGTATAACAACAACTATAAAGATGGCATTTTGGATAAGACATTAAACAAATTGGAAAATATTAGTGCTTGAGGCCTGCAGACATATTTTAACAAATGGTCTAAGGACAAGGATCTAGTAGCGATTGCAAATGCTTTGAGAGAGTTAGAGTGGTCGTAAGTATTATCACTTTCAAACAATATTTTTTGTTAATTTGAAGTTTTCTTATTTTAGTAATATGTTGAATTGACATCACTTTTTTGTGCAGTTGAAATATGAAAATTTGAAGAGTCAAGCAAAGGTTTTCCAAGTTCACTTGGAAACCATGAAGAAACGATTTATCCGCAACAAAGAATTTGAAGGAAAATATTGTTTTGGTTAACAAACAAAACAATACACTGAAGCGGATAATTAAAGAGCATGGCTTCAACCCAAAAATTTTATTCAAAACCAAGGCAGCTACTGATCCAAATTTTCTATCCCACGGAGATGCGACAAAGCAAGAAGAAAGAATTTTAAAGAATCTAGACAGTGATGTGGAAGATCTCATAAGTTCTGGGATTATTTATGCCATTGGGGAAAAGGGTACAGTCAGAGAAGCCATTGGGAAAGGAGTACAGGAGTGGAAAGGGGTATAGAAAATTGAGGGTTGAAATTTTTCATTATTGAGTGTGGAAACTTGAAAAATAGAATCTATATTTGAAAATTTGAAACATTGAATGTGATGGTCATGGCATTTGAATTTTATTATCTGGATTTGAAATTTGAAACTTGAATTTGATAGCTTTTTAAAATTTGAAATACTATATAATATCTAATTTTATAACTTCCTATACATTATGTATAGAATTTCTAGATTGTATATGGTGTTTATGTTTCTTTTCTACTTGTAATGATGATTGCATTAGATGTGGATGATGAAATTACAATAGAATCATAGTCTCATAGATATGGATTATCATGAATTGTATGTGGACGTAGATTTAGCTTCAAGCACAATCATGGAATCTGGATGATGATAATGGATAATTGTTGTAAGAAAATTTGGAATGTAGTACGACAGAGACATTTAAACGTTCTCAAAATCTTCTTCTCTATATTTTTAATGATATGATGACATTAGAATGGATATAGATGATGATGAATGATGATGATGGATAATTGTTTTTAAAAAAATGGAATGTGTTAGGCGAGACATTTTTGCACATTTAAAATAGATAAATAATTGTTTTAATAATAATTGGAGTGTTAGGATTATGATAATGATATGATGAATTTAATAATAATTGGAGTGTCAGGATTATGATATGATAATGATATGATATATATGGATGATGATGAATTTTATGTGGATGTAGATTTAGCTTCAAGCATGATCGTGGATGATGAGTTGTATAATGGATCGTGGATTATGAATTGTATAATATGCAAAAATCTTCCTTTTTGTAAAATTTGATTGTGTGATTTTATCCCACAAAGTTTTAAAAATATATCAAATCATTTTGCAAATATAAAAATAAATTAAACATAATTGTAAAAAATCAAGAAATGTCAAATACAAGCTAAGCCCATTTTTTCTTACCATATTAAGTCATATGACCCCACTCCCATCCAATCAATTTGCATGATACAAGAAGAACATGTGCAAGATTTAATCCCAAATGAATAGATCATTTCTCTTTCTATGCCTTATTTGTTTCTTGTGAATGGGATGAGAGAGATCATAAGTTTGATCCTTACGATGAAGAGCTAAATACCTTTGAGACTGGTCTAGGAACCTATTGCATTCTCCAAGAGGAATTTGTGATGCCTTCGACATTCAAACAAGAAAGGAAAAATTTCTTGATTATCTTGGATGTTCTTTGATGGTTCCAAAAGTAGAAATTGAGTCGAGTGGGTATTGTGTTCATTTCTCCAAAAAATGAAAAGTTATTCTTTACTCATAGATTGTAATTTGCATGTTCAAATAATGTATCAGAATATGAAGCATTAGTGCATGTTTTGTTGATCACGGAAAAGAGGAAAATCAAGGAGTTGCAAGAATTTGGAGAGACTTAATTAGTCATTCACCAAGTCTACATCAGATGTATGATAAAGAACAAGCTATTGAAAGCTTACAAATAAAGATTTTGGGATTTTTTTGAAAGCTTTGACATCATTAACCTATAGGTTGAGCCTAGGAAGTTGAAAAAGACGTAGACCAAATGGCAGCCCTTGGATCTCTATTCTCACATGTTGAGGATTTGATTAAAGGGAATTCCCAACATATCAAAATGGTGGTTAGGCCATCTATTCCGGCATAACCAAAGCTTTACGAAAGTATTTGACATTGATGAACAAATTGTGCAGTTCATCCAAAATGAGGCAGAGTTCTCCTCAAATATGCAAACTGATTTACAGGAGGTCTATGGGGATCAGATTATTCAACTGAGAACAAACAAGTTATTGAAGGGATTAGTCACTTTGGAGAAGATCTTAAGTCCAGATGATGAGTTCAAAGGAATGGAAAATAACATTACAAAAAAGTAGGAATATTTTCAGCCAGTTTCAATCGATCCAACAAAATAGCTTCTACTTGGAAAGGTATGTGATGAAAGTGAAAGGCAAGCTTTTGTTTCCTTGTGTCAGAATTTTAGTGATGTGTTTTCATGGGACTATGAAGATTTACAAGAATTCAATCCAGATATAGTCCAGCATTTCATTGATCTTGATCCCAACATCAAGCCAGTTAGACAGAAACAGAGGCCATTCAACCCCAAGATTGAACCCCTCATGAGAAAGGAGCTCTCCAAAATCATTGAGGACAAAATAATTTTTCCAATCAAGTATTCTACTTGGGTGGAAAATATGGTCCCGATAAGGAAGAATAATGGTGAAATATGGCTCTGTGTAGATTTCAAGGATTTGAGCAGGGCTTCCCTCAAGGATCAATATCCCTTGCCTTCCATAGAACAAATTTTGCAGACAGTAGCAGAAGTAAAGAGGTTCTCCATAATCAATGGCTTTACGGGTTTTAACCAGATCAAAGTAAAAGAAGAGGATCAATATAAGACTACATTCACTACCAAATGGGGAATGTTTGCTTATCAAAATATGCATTTTGGCTTATCAAATGCAGTGTTACCTTCCAAAGAACAATGGATATTTCTTTTAAAGGGTATATTAATCAATTCATCTTGGTTTACGTCGTTGATATTCTTGTTTTTTCCAAGAAAAGCATGGATCACATGAATCACCCGGAGAAAGTATTTGAAAGATGTAGAGATCGGTGTATCACTTAACCCTAATAAATACAACTTTTCAGTCCTTAGAGGTAATCTCTTAGGGCATATTGTCTCAAAAAAGCATTGCCATTGATCTAGAAAGAATAACTTGATTGTCACGGCTCTTTCCTTGCTAGTTCATAAGAAGGCCCTAGAGTCATTCCTTGGTAAAATAAAATTTGTTAGATGTGTCATTCCTAACTTCGCAGTTTGATAAAACCTATTACTCTCATGTTCAAGAAGGATGCAACATTCAAGTGGACCTCGGAGGGGAAGGACAACTTCAAAAGATAAAGAAAGAAATTACTCGGCCCCAAAATTGATTAATCTAGATTATACCAAGGATTTCGAGTCTTAATGCTCATGGGTTGGAATCCAACATAACTACGATTTTGACACAATTGAATGATCAATAAATGAAGCATTTGGTGGCATTTTTATTCAAACACTTTGAATAATTATGAGCTCAAGTATAGTCACATTAAAAAACAAGTGTTTTCTATCATGAGAGCCTTGAAGAAATTAAAAAGTATGATTACTACTAGCCACATAAAGGTTTTAGTATCAAATTCCAGCATTATGGACTTCATAATGGGAGCATAAATTAGTGAGAAATGAGTTGGAAGGGTAACTAAAATGATGGAATATGATGTGACCATTAAGGCTACAAAATTAGTTAGGGGAAGAGCACTTTGCGAGCAACTGGCTCTAGATGTTGTGGAGTCTCAAGAGACCACCCCCATGAATGTAGTGCACTCAAATGATCATTTTCCGTCTGATGTTGAGTGGCATTAGGATGAGAGAAATGTATTCAATTATTTCAGTTGTATTGCGGATATATCAAAGTTTTTGTCTACTAGTGCATACCCTCTTAGCTTGAATAAAGAAAAGAGGATACATCTGAGGCTGCAATCCATTCCTTATGCATTAGTTAAAGGCATTCTATTCAAAAGGAACATTTATGGAGTGCTAATGAGGTGTAATGAAAGTGAACAACATGACAAGGTTATGATTGAGTTCCATGATGGTTTCTTGGGTGGACATTTCTGTCCTAAAGCTATAACCATGAAGATTATAAAAGTGGATTATTTTTTACCTACGTTGTTCTCGGATGCTCACAGGTGGGTTAGGAAATGCAAAGAATGTGTGCTCTTTACTAGAAATAAAATATTGGTATCCCTTCAACTTCATCTATTTCAAGTAGATCAGTCATTTACATAATAAGGTCTTGACTTCATTGGCATGATCAATCCTCCATCTAGTGCCGGTCACAAATGGGTTCTTATAGCCATAGACTATTTCACCAGGTGGACTGAGGCTGCACCATTGAAGGAAGCTATTGAATCCGTCATCCTAGAATTTCTTCAAGAATTTTTTACAAGGTTTAGCATTCCTCAGACCATCATTTTTGATAATGCTAAGGATTTTTTGGGATCCAATATTTCTAATTGGGCTTTAGGACTTGGGATTTATTTGAAAAATTCTTCCAATTATTACCCCCAAGGTAATGGATTGGTAGAATCTACTAACAAGAATTTGATCATAATCATGAAGAGGAAAATGGATATCAATCAAAGACAAGAGTGGGCACACAAAGGTGAAAAATTCTTTATGGGTGGACATGATAAAGAAGAAGAAGGAAATTGGCACTTCTCCTATAAATTAGTATATGGTAAAGAAGCAAACTTTTCATTATCACTAGAGTTTCCTTCATTTGAGTTAGCCAAGCATCTACATTTTGAAGGCGCGGATCAAAGGGAAATCGAATGGAAAAAGCTGATGGGCCAAGGAAAATAGAAATGCCACCATGGTCGGGGATGGAACAACATCTAGCATCAATCAAATAATGGTTAGAAAAAAAAATCAAGAAATTAGACATTCAATGTTGGAGATTTGGTTTTAGATGGGACAGGATCAAGCTAAACCGGGAGATACTCTAAATTTGATGTTATTTGGAGTGGACCATACATCATCACCGCTTCTAAGGCAGCTAACTCATTTGATTTATCCGATCTTAATGGCAATGCACTTCAAATCCCGATCAATGGGATTCATCTTAAGCCTTCTCATTAATATTTTCCCATACATCTTGTATATATTAGATTAGAATTTCAATTCCTTTAAGTTCTTTCAACGCATTAGATTGTTGGTATTGTAGGTTTCTTTCCCTAAGTGCTTTGCACAGTCTTGTTTCTTAGAGATGTTCTTGTGCATTGTTTCTTCATGTTTTCAAAATTGTTTCCAAAGAAAGGAGGTTCAAAATATCAAGGATTAGTTGTAATCACCTCAAAAAGTCAAATACATAGCAACTAAACCAAACTCAAGGAATTTTCAAGCTGACTCCATGCCCAATGGATTCTAAGGCTATTGATATCTCATCTAATAGGCAGATGGCCCCTATGAGTCACCAAAAATGTTGTCTATCTTTACACCCCTAAAAAAATTGAACAACTTGAAGAGCTATGGGCTGGGGATGAAGACCATAGAGAGATTAGTGGACTGCATAAGAATTTAAAAATTCTTTGGATGTTTTAAGTATGCCATGGAGAAATAGTTCCGTAGATGTATTGAGTACCGCAAAGTGAAGTAATGCAACCTATAATTTACTAGATAGCACCCTAGTCACGTTGGCACATCACCGAGCGCTCACCGAAGTGTGCAAAGGTACCAAGTCCCTCTTTAGGGTTACTATAGTAGGATGTTAGCATGATGAAGGAAGAAACATATAGATCCATAACTAATACATCATTCTATAATGCATGCTACATTCAGATCTATGAAAGAACAAGCTTAGACAAGAACCATGATTGAATTAATAATATGCACTACTCAACTACACACGAGAATGACACTTAGATTCAGCCAATATCTTCCATCTATTATTAAATATACAAGCTCCTTACAGTATTGTCAAACTCTACCAATGCGCGTATGGATATGATACAGTAATTCAATCATATGTGTATATCTCTATACCTCCATACATCCATCACACATACATACATATACTTTGTATATTCTCTCGTTACCCTTCACACCTCTATTACGTACCTAACATCATATATATAGGGTGGGGTCTTTCCCTTCACCGCTTATCTATTCTAGAAATAGGCCGCATACTATTGATAGCCACATGTTGTTTACAGGCATAGCCACACATGCAAGTGTGCTATCTATAGACCTCTTGTAGTTAACTAAAGTGTCAATCCTATTCTTAGCTCATCTCCATGCAAAACTCTTTGATCTGATCCTCCAAAGATAGACAATGCATGATGTGCACGTCTCTGCATCGTTGGTGTGTTCCACATGCCATCTTCTAAAAATAGGTCTTCATTCTTAAAATGTGATAAGTCTTGAAATCTAAACTTTCCTTCGCGCGCCTTAGGTCCTTCCGCGCCCTTGGTTCCGGGCTTTCTATCCCACGTGGAATCCTTGTGTGATCTTTGACAAGTATTCTTCGATCAACATTACCCCACACTAATCTCATTATCGTCCTAACAATGGGTATCTCCAAAAATTGAAGTAAGAATAGAAGAATGGAAAGAATAAGAATGAAAGAATGTAGATAAATAACTAATTTCTATGAGGTTATGAGGCAAATTTCTCCTCTCGTATTAGTTTGAAGTATCAACTCTGGATACTCTTCCTTTATTTCAACCTCCAAAACATGTCATTCGGTGAGTGCTTGTTCTACTTTTTCCGCATGTCCATAGTAATGAATTCCAACTCATCCCTCGTAATCTCCCTTTCTCATTTTGCGTAACTAACACAACGTTGGACATTGATGTCATTCTCCCTTCTAAAAGATCCATCTTCTCGCACAATTTTCTTCCCAAGCTCTTCCAAACAGTCTTGTGTGGCTCTTGTGATGCTTTGTCAAGGCCTCGTGCTTCGTTTAACCCTTGGCAATCTTTCTGCGCATCCCAATGTCTCATCCTTCATCACTTTCTCGGACCTCATTGTTTTCTTCCGTGGTCTTTATGTTGATAAGTGCCTTAGGAGTTGTGCATATGTTTAAAGCATGGTATGCTTTCTTCAATACTTCCTGTAATGCTTGCAACAACCCTTCATAAGATGCAATCTTTCGCATCACCGAGGCTTTCTCCCGTTCAAAGATATTGCTCTAAGGTCCTTGGCACTGGCATGCCTAGAGGTTCATCTTCAAGTACCAAGTCCACCAACTTTCCTACATAGTGTATCGTTGAAGAAAACGTCTTTGGTATCTTGGCCTCAAGGTGTGGCCTTGCTCTGATGACATTATTCCTAATCTCCTCTACGATGATGATAAACACCTCATTTTTCTTCTCGCGTGAAGTCGTTTTCATGTGTTATTTGTGTTATCTCTCGCATCCTTTGTCTTGGCTCTCCTCACAGTGCTATGATCGTTGCAGCTTTGTCCATGTTTCTTCTAGCCACCTCAAGTAGAAACCTTCAAAGAATGCATAGTTTACTCCGCTCATCGACATGGTAGTAGGCTTTACTATCATGTGTCTAACTTGGGGTGCCTTCTTGATCGTCTTGAAATGCATGACTCTTCGCATACATCAAAGTCGCTCATTCATGTGGGTGTGCATTGACCACGATAGTTGCTTTTAAGTGCGCACAGTTCTCCATATCCTCATCCATTAGCTCCTAACCGAATAAATCCTTCTATGCTATCATGCTCTGAAGCGGGCACGATAATTTTTCCTACATCCTCTGCATACCCCATGGCCGATGGAATGTGCTCTCCACTTGTTCTTCTGATCACGTTACTACTTAGAGACTTTAGCTTCCAAATTTGGGACTTGTGTCTCCATGTCCCGAACATTCTCTACAGTGTCTCATCTGGTCCTTTTGTTAGGTTGTGGAGCTTGTTTTCATGTGTGAAAGTGTTAAAGACTGTACACTAAGAGTACTATACACTTTTCATGTATCCTCGGCTGGGTCTGGGGCAGCGGCAGCCCCGAATAATAAATTGGGCCTTAAAACGTGCCCAATATCTCTGGGAAACATGATTTTCTCATCATATGGGTGGGATTTTGACCCATAGGTTTATGGGACGGTTTTGCCCATGGTTTTGATACCCACGGTTTTGTAAAACTGCTTAAGCAATTGTCTATTTATATGGTTTTATGCATATGATAGAAGTATGAAAAACATTATAGATGTGCTTTGAATTCGGGTGTGAATTCTGTAGAGTTTGTTGAGCATAGCTCCAAATAGATCTGGGTATTGTATTGAGAGAGTGGTGGCTTGTAATAAAATCTGAGCAAGTGATTCTTGGTGGACGTAGCCCAAATTGGGTGAACCACATTAAATACTGTCTCTTTGTGTTGTGTTATTTTATTATGCACTTTTATTTGAGATTTGTAATATTTTCTACATATTAGTTTCTACTATTACGATTCTGTGAGGGATTATTCCACATATTTTATCCCTTATTTCCTAACACCTTTCTCATCCTCTTCTTTTTCCTTTGATTCCTCACCCTATTCTTCTGTGTTCTCTGGAAGTGTAGGAGAATTAGGCGTGCTTTCCTCCGACTCTTCCACCTCCTCATTTAACTTTAGTTTCCTCCTTCTTTGCATGGTTGTCTCCTTCGTGGGGAGAGTCTCGGTGATTTTCACACAAAGGGTTAGAGTAGTACCTTGTGTCCTTGTTCTCCTAAACACCCTCTTAAACATGTGCTCCCCGGGTGCATTCAAGTCCTCATCATCCCGCTCTTCCGATTGAGGTGGTGTAATGGTGTGTTCAACTTCACCCTTATTTGTAGGATGTCTCCTACCTCTATGCTCTAAACCACCACTATCTTCATGCTCCTCCTCCTCATCCTCCACTTTAATTGGCTCTATGGGCTTAGGCAATGGGATGTTCTCTATTATATGCTTTCCCTTTGGTGGTGCTTTGGAAGTGCGAACTCACCTTCCACATACTTGTTATTCTCCATCTTTGGCTTTAGTTGGAGATACACCAATGTTGCCCCCACATCTGCTATAGCCAGACTTATTGGCTTAATATTCAGTACCTCCAAAATGATCCTCTCTGTATAAGCACTTCTGCTAGGATACACATACTTCTTCCTCAATGTATGGTAGTCGTAGTCTACCTTATCTGCATTGAATACCAATCGGTGCATGTCTGTAAATCATGAACAAATGCTTGGAAATACCTTGTAGTGAATGCGTAAGGAAATTTACACCAAGGGCTCTAGACTCCATATTTCATTGGGAAGCGCATGATGTAGAAATGTTGATATACAACAAACTGGACTTGTTTCCCTACCACTGTTGGTAGGTCCTTTGGGATGCGCCACTCTTCTCCAAATGTCGCGTGGAGCCTGTCATACCATTTATCCACCCTTTGCTTTACGTCGTCTGTCATGGACCCTTTACATAGATACTTGCCGAACCTTTCAGCTAGTGACTTGTTCTCCATGGGGTACTCCCATACTTCTTCCTTTGGTCTATCTAGTACTCTAATCTCCATGAATACCAGTGATAGTAAAACAGCCCCAAAGTTGATCTTCCATCTTGTGCATGCTTCTTCGACTATTTTCTCTGCAATATAGCCTGTAATGTTGTAGATTGTTGCTTCTGACATCTTACATGCCACGTGTAACCACATAGTATTTACCTGTGACCACCACTCTTGATCATTCAACTTTGTAACAAGGTGTGATGCAGCTTACACAAGTAGACGGTTCTTCAATTTATCTATATCCATTCTCACGTGGACCCTTCAAGTACCCTAACTCTTGTCTAGTCTTTAAAATCACAGCTTTATCTACGAGATCACTTTTTATGTCCTCTCTTGTGGCCTTCAAACCTGTAACTAATGAGATAAGCACATATGAGATTCTAACTCTGCATCCTGTAAAGTAGAAGAAGTCCTCATGCACCCTGCTCATGAGCCATTGATACAAGGGCTCATACTTCCTGAAATATGGAAGCTCATATAATTGGTAGACCCTAATTCTCTTCAGAATCTTCTCACCTGTATCGTCATAAACCGGCATGTCATCCATCATGTGCTTGTTCGTCTTAGCAGTGAGCAAGGAATTGAGCTCCTTCTTGTTCTCCAAAGCCCGTGATTGTATTCACTTACTTTCTCTTCGATGGGTGAATCCCATTCTGGCCGACGATGACTCCTTCGAATATTACATTTCTAAAAAATGGCTTTCAGGTGCCATCTCTTCCTCCTCGACAACCACCTTCTTCTTTCCTTTTACTGCTGCTACAGATGCCTTCTTAGGTGTCATTTTTACCTTGAAAATGTCTCCTCTTAACTCTGCAACTTTTCAAATCAAACCCTATCTCGATTCAATCGTGCCCTAGGTGGAAAATTTGTAACCTAACTCTTTTCTATCTCCCTGCTTCACTCAAACCCTTCACCACTAGGGATGCAAGCTTCTTGTCACACAAATCTGTTGTCACACTTGGTTTCACACCCTTTACACCTTAACTCGATCACTCGGCTCTTCACACTTAGCTCTTTCCTCAAACACTCTTAGTTGTGACGGTAAAAATGTGTAATGAACCGTTACACCAAAACCTCGAGGCATTAGTGAAATCCGCACACGAGGATCATAACATCCCACCACGCTTCGTAGCTCGGACCCCAGGCTAGATTTGCACCCGTATAGCGGGACCACCTTACCCTATATGAGCCCCGGGTGAACACTGCAATGCCAACGTAGGCTACCGCGTCTGGGACTTGAACACAGGTGGTCACTCGATACAAATGTAACAAACCGTTACACCAAAACCTCGAGGTATATGTTATGATCCTGGTGTGTGGATTTCACTAATGCCTCGAGGTTTTGGTGTAATGGTTTGTTACATTTGGTATCGAGAGACCACCCAGTTCTAGTCTGTGCACGGTAGCTACACCGACATTGCGGTGTTCGCCGGGGCTCTTATAAAGCAGGTGGGGGTCCCGCTACATGGGTGCAAATCTAGCCTGGGGTCTAGGCTACGGGAGCGTGGTGGGATGTTATGATCCTCGTGTGTGGATTTCACTAATGCCTCGAGGTTTTGGTGTAATGGTTCGTTACGATTGATGTGCATTTTTGAATCGTGGTGGATTATGAACCTTAAGATTGTTTGACTTTCCTGGAGCTTTGGAGCTCTTGGAAGTTTTGATATGAGCTTGAGGAAGAAACTATTTGGGTTTCTTATAAGTTGATGTGTGACTTGTTTGATCCCTATAAGTGGGAGAAGAAAGAAGATGTTTATGATTGATGTGAGGAAAATGATACGGTCCAAGAATTGAAGAGGATGGGCTACCAAGAGGTGAGCCACATATAGAAGATGAAAGGATACTATGATATGGCCCCAAGAAGGAAGAATAAGGGCCACTAGGAGGTGAACCAAAAATATAGGTCAAAGGGGGATACAAGGATGTGTCCCGAGTATAGAAGAAAATGATCTTCTAGGATATGACTCCATAATAGAAGATGATAGGCTACTCAATGATGACCCACATATAGAAGAAGATGAGGGGCTACCTGGAGGTGATCCAATGAGAGGTTGTGATTAAGGAATCGTGATAGATAGAGGATGATTGGGTAATGATAAGATAGGCCATGAATCAATGTGAGACTCGATAATTTCATCACACAAGGAAGAATGTGAAGATGAAATACTAAGAGGAGGATCAATTTGCATGATATGAGGGTCTTCCTCTATTTCTTGATAAAAGGAATCAACCTCTTCCCCACAATATGTGAATGCATCAAGGTCTAAAGAGAATCCTTGCTCGTAATTTACTAGAGGAGTATCTTCATGTGCCCCTATAAATGTCTCAATTTCTCTTTCATTCTAAAATAAATCAATCAACATGGGTTGTTGATCAAACACATGAGGTTGATTGGAAGAAAAATTTCCACCTGGTATGGAAGACTGATTGATAAGAGATGTTTGATGATGATTGATAGAAGAAGGTGACGTGGGAGGCAAAGTAGACGTGGAGCTATATGTATCGTGAGATGAAGGTGGTGTGGACCTACCTATATGATGGTATATTACTTGTAAACTATTAGGATTGAGCCCAAAGTCTGTAGATGGTACCGCAAGGGTCAACTTGGATGAATGCGATGTGGGAGTCAACTTGGATGATCGACTAAAAGAACTTTGAGTCGTACGGATCTTCAACGGAGGAAGAGGTCATTGATGCAACAGATAAAGGAGGTCTTGTGAAGGAAGGGACGACCATGACATAGGGGTCACTTCAGATGTTTGATGAAGAAGATCTTGCAAAGAAAGGGAGGACCGTAACATAGGAGTTGCTTTAGAGGAATTTGAATAATAATTCAGATCTGAAGCCTTAGAAGACTGAGCGGCATCAGAAGAATAATTTGGATTAGAATCAGAAGAAGTGTGGGGGAACAGGAATAATAATTTGGATCATAAACATCCAAACCATTCCATCGACTATGAGATAAAGGTGGGGAACAGGGTACCCATTCAATCTTAGTGCGAGAAGCCAACCGAGGTTTAGTCATGATGATCATCTTTCGAGGTGAATGTCTAAACCTAGGTTCCTTATTATCGTAAGTATGGGAAACCATGTGATAGCTAGTCATTATTGGCATCGTTCAAGTACAAATACCTAGACCTATATAATGTGATTGAACTCCTTCAAATAAAAGGAAGTTCCATGTTGATTCGAGCAACATAATGATAACCAACTAGACATTTTGCGGATAAATAGGGGATGCTTGTGTGACTTTCCAAAGGGAACTTAAGGAAAATATACATTGTGATGACACTATTTCAACAATCCAACAATATTGTCCTAGAATAAGTCTATGAGTTTGTTAACACGCAAGGAACAATCATGCAAGTCTATGAGTAAACCGATCAACCAATCTAAGTTTTACACCTTATGTTTGTCAATGGTAGTTTGACGCTAGATAATCAACTTAATGTTAATATTTATGTAAAGCTTAATATGAACGAGGCATAAGTATTAGCAATGGGTAGATGCGATTCATGATCGAAGGATGCTACGATAAGAAACCAACAAGGCCGAAATATCAAAAGGCGAAGGTTATGAATGTAAGCCACGTAACAACACCACGTAGACACATTAAACAAGCTTTGCGAAGAAGCGAGATATTAGTGCCAAAATGATATCGAAATGACGTAAACAAGGTAATCAACACTTTTCAAGATTTGGGTGATGTTTAAAATAAAACCAAGTCAAAGTATGCTAAGGAGTTGCTAAAATGAGGGTAGCGTAACGCCACAATAGGGACACTTAGATCGTTTTTGCAAGAAACGTGGTGTAAGTATCGTAATTGTGTCGAGGTGATGCGAACAAAGTAACACATCTAAGGGAGATCAAATGAAAACTCAAGCCTAACTACGATGATGATGTGTCTCAGTATGAGTTTGAGACATAGGGCCTACTAGAACATGATGACGTACCATTCACACTTTCAACTCTTGCATTCGACATTGCAACCTGGTCATGCAAGAAGACTACAAAAGTGGTGGACATGATTATTCTAGCGGTATCCATGGGCATTGTTTCTCTTTTGTCCCAAATGGGTGACAAGATAAACAAGGTGTAGACCAAATGGGGCGGAAAAGACTAGGTTTTACTTCGGAAAAGTTTCACCTCACCTTAGGGTGAGTAAAAACTATGTCAAAGTAATACTTTGTATCTTATGTGATGAATGACACTATGCTAAACTTTGATGGACTCATCTGCCTTGTTCGATCAACAAGGTTTTGACTCCAAAAGAGTTATCATTTCGCGAAAGCTAGATATGACACGATGGTTTGATACGGTCAAGTTGGCTCCAAGACAATATGGCTTCATAGGTAGTTCTATCAACTCTGTACCACAAACACCCTCTGTGAGCTCGGTTTACCAAGGAAGTCACAATGACTAACCTTGAGTACCACGACTTTACTTTACTCCATTCAAATACGATGAGCAATAAATGCGTTCACACGTATCTTTCATTGGGGTCGTAATGTAGAATGTTTTGGTGCTAACTCACAAAGATAATACTAATCAAGTGGGTAAGCAGAGCACTTCCTATTTCACAATGAGGTTACTCAACAATGACTACTTTAGGGTTCCTAGGACCACCCCATTATTAGTAGCTTAAGGCTTATGCCAAAGGGGTTATGTCCTAGTTTAAAGTGGATGGGGCGTACCCTTATCCGAACCTGCAAATCAAGTGTGTTGAATATGGTGTTTGTTTTATCTTATGATCTTAATGAGGTTTTGAATGCCGTTGGCAACCTACAAACATGTTAGATTTGGTTTAGATCCTGATTTCTTTGACATGCGATATGGACCTACACACAATGATTAGTAATTTTCCAAACAATCAATACATCATATAAAGGAGATAAAATGTTGTTTTTGATTCCCAGATCGTCTTAAGACGCAAGGAAAGAGCATACACAATAAAATACCTCACTAAATCTTGTGAAAAAATGGAAAATACTCAATCAAATGCAAAAAGCAAGTTCATTTTAGCCAACTTTGAAGCTAATCTTTTAAAAAAACTTAGTGAAGCATTTTTAAAGCGAGAAAAGGGATTTTGAATTGTTTTTGATTCCCAAGATCACCTAGAAGGTGCGAGGGAAGAGCATACGTGTTTCAAAAGCCTTACATGTAAAGATGCAAACTCTTTAAAACAAAGTTAGTATGAAAACAAGATCAAAACTACCCGCAAACCACCGTTAGAACCCCGCAAAAATTATTAAAAAAAACCAAAATCCAAATTGCGTAACTTTGATCAATGATCAACTTTTATCCAAGACACATGTGTGCCCTTTATTATGTCTCAGTGCGCCTTTAGTAACATGTGCGAGCCACAAAAACACATGCGCGGGACTATGAAAAAGACAACGAGCAATTATGCCTATGCGGCGTAATGATACCATGCGTTCTTTTGCTTATGTGCGCGCCTTAGAAAGTGTATGTGTATGCAAGGTAAAAGGTGAGATTAATAAATGCTTGCATGTCTCAAGAGACGTATGCGCTGTTTGCAAATGTGTGCGTGTTGTTTATGATATATGCGCGATCTCGGTTTAATTTTTGACAGAGAGGTCAAAATATAAAGGTAACGAGTATGTGGCTAGGGAATGTGTGCGCACCCTTTTGACAAGTACACGTGCCTTTAGACAAGTGCGCATGAATTTTGATGTGTGCACGCCCCTCCCAAATACCCGTGTGTAGGCCTCGAAAACCACAAAAACAACTAGAACTAGAAATCTAAAACCTAAACATGTTAGATTCTTTCTTTTTAATTAATTTTCTAACATAAACCCAACAAATATGCATGCAAAAGGAAGATTAACTACCTTTTAGATTATCAAAAGCTTGAAACTACACTAGTTAGTCTTCAAAAATGCATGAAAATGGTTAAAATTTGAAGTAAAAGCTTGAAAACAACTTCTAGAGACCATGGACTAAGGTCCCACCGGGCGTGCCATATGTGAACATGTATAAGTTTGAAAAGCTATAAAAATAGGATTATAACACTAAAGAAACCCCAAAAGCTTTAACAACTTAACTATGAACCATCTAGATAAGAGATAAACAAGAGCTACTCCTATGCATGCATTATAACTTTGACAAAAACATCAAACTAACATGTATATTACTCTCTACTCTTTGAAAGCTATAAAATAATGAACCTATGAAGATCCTAACAATCAGTTTTGATTGTTTGATGCTCAAGGGTTTGAGAGTGAGATCTCACCATTAATGGCTACAAGGCCATATGGTTCTTCTCATTTACTCAAGCTTGAGTTTAGAAATGCAATAGATAGTGATAACTCAATAACAATGAAGAAAGACTCTAAATCCTAGCAAAAATACTATAGTTTAGCCTAAAGAAGGAGAAGTGTTCTTAGGGAGAAGTGAGAGGGGTAGAGATCTATTTATAGATTTTTGTTTTCAAGAAAGGGATGTTTTGGATGCATGTGGGACAAAATCCCAAAAGGTGAAATGCAAATGAAAATGCATTTGGAAAGTGACATGCACTTTTAGAAAGGTAAGTGCTTTTAGAAAGTCAAAGGTGGGTTAATAAACCTTAAGTGGGTTTATTAATGGGGATAGGCTTGTGGAAGCCTTGTAGAGGTGTATTAGGGGTTAAGAGAGAGAGTTAGGTGGGTCTTTTAACTATCATAGTGTAGTTAATCAAGTGGGAGTAGAATAGTTAATGCAAGTTTAGTAATAAAGTTGCTTTGACCGAACTATAGGCATCTACATATTGAGTGGATGAGGTGAAATGCACCTGTAATACAAGAATTTTGAGGCCAATGATATGCTCTAGCGATTTAGAATTTCTTCAACCATTTGGGTTGGGAATATTATTCAAACTAATCCTTGACCTTAATAAACAAGGCCATGATATGGCAAATCCTGCCGAAGATGATGTTTTTTGTTATGCGAGAAGAGTAAATAAAATAATGTTGAAGTGTAGTGTTATTTATCAATTATGCAATGTACAGTGGGAGGAAAACAGAATTTGTTTGTAATCTGAATGCCCCTTCTTCGTGGTTGTAACTCAATAGCTATGTTAACTATACTTGAAATGTTGTTTTCACTGCACACTCAAAGTGGAAAAGAGATGTAACAATAATGCATAAACAAATAAACATGTAACTATTATTGTAATTGTATATGCTTAATATATAGAAAAAGTATACCATGAGACATGTAACAATCCTTCAATCGGAATGAATAAAAGTTTCTAGAAAATGTTCACAATCTGTTGTTAATGTGATGGATTCCTGTCACTATTATAGATAAGGATCCAATTGAGGATGGATCAAGTGAGTCTATAAGATCTTGTATTGTCATGTCGGTGTAAATTTCCAAGATTCACAAACAGTATGAATGTTCTCCATTGTGGTATTTGCAATTACGAGGGGAACATCTTGCATCACCTTTTTCATATTTTGATTTTTATTTGTCAGCAAAGCCTATAATATGCAATCTTGAGTCCACAACCAATTTTGTTACAAATTTATGACAAGTGCTCTAGTAAATATGTATGCAAAATGTGGAAGCATACACAAGGTGTGTGACTTGTTTGACAATAAACCTCGAGAAAATATGTTCTCATGGAATGTAACTATTACAGGATATGCACAAAATGGCTTTTACAAGAATGCTCTCAATCTCTTTGAAGCAATGAAGCAGTTAGGAATTTACCTCAACCATGTAAGTTTTGCTAGTGTTTTATTAACATCCAACCATATAGATTTAGTAGATGAAGGTTGCAAATACTTGAATGCCATGAGTGGTTCTTATTACACTATGCCCACAATAGCTCATTGTATGCATGGTTGACATTCTTGACCATGTAGGATATATACATATGTCGATGATGTTAGGTTGTTAATCTTGGCCGTCCACATCTTGTCTGTTGTCATAGGGGCTGAGGGTTCGACCCAACTTGCAAACACCTTTGGCACAATTAAAGAATAAGTAGGGGTTTCTCCTCGAGGAGAAAGTCTACGCCGCTAGGGTCGATGATGGAAGGTGCATTGTTGGGAGAGGGTGTATAGGTGACTATGTAATTTTATTTTGTTCCAATTTGAATATTGTGTAATAGTAAAGAAACTGGGTATTTGTTTAGTGTTTAGGAGTTCTATAGGAATGTATTCATTATATTGACACTGCTTGATAGTATCTAAAATTATTATGGAAACGGAAACAACATATATAATATGATTGGACCAGGTGCGGGTGAGACTGGTGTGGATGAAATTATCATAGACAGTGTGTCTATTTCCAACAAATAAGTTAAACAAATACATGCCTAAATTTTGTAGTAGATTTTTTTTCGGTGCCCGAGATCACATCGATATATAGTGTGCTTGTATGTGACGTTCTTGGAGTTGATGTAATTGATGCGTCAATGTTTAGAAATGGAAATTTGATCATTAACATGGATGTCAACGCCAACAAAATGAAGCCTTTAATTCTTTTTTTTGGATACTTTACCTATGAACACAATTATTTTATCACCTACTGAAGTATTAGAAAGTTTATTTGCTAGAGAAAAGCACACTCAAACAAATTTTGATGAGTGTTTTGACCTGAAGCATTAATGTTTTAAGGATGACAGATAATGGCTTTAACAAAATTCAACATTCTCTCTGGTGAAGCATAATAATTTTGAATCCAATGCGAGAAATAACTGTTTGAAGGTAACAAAAGATTTGTTAGTAAGTATTTCAAACATGAATCTTAATGTAGCGGTGGAGGAAAAAAATAAAATACCTCAGACGGATGTTACGTCAATTTGAACAAAAACTTTCTTGAAGGAAATTATGCAGATTTGATAAGACTATGTGATGGCACATTTGTTCCTGGGGGCTGTTTAAGCTTCTCAATGTATTCAGTGGGCAGATTGGAATCCCTGTGGAGACCTGACCGTAATGAGATTGGCTCCATTTACATTTGTCTTGTTCCATTTAGTGTGTATCTTATAAAGGTAAGGAGGAGCATTTATTTTTCCATTATATGCAGTGACAGTGGATATGTGTGTGTGTGTGTGGAGAAGAAAATGTAATTAAAAAAGGCCTACGCAACTCAGTCAAGGTCAATGTATTGTTCAAGCACGAAAAACCAATTCAACTCTGATTTAGATTTTCCACATGTAGTGGTAGAGTTGATTCGCAGGTACACCTGGCAAGCATAAGAGGAAGAAGGCAGGCTTTATAAAATAGGTCACCAGGTGTAACATGCAAGATTAGGTACTCGAGTTGGAGTTAGACATAAAAGAAAAGGAGATCAACTATACAGAGCATCCTAAAGAGAACATAACAAAACATAGCGAAAAAGTGGCGAGTGGTGTGCAGCCACGCGAAGCACAAGGTTTTTATGAGGTCGAAAATGCCTTCGCGATGCAAATGTTAAGCCTATATTCGCGACACTCAATTATGCAGAGATGATAAGTAAATACCCAACCAAACTATCCAAATATTTACAATTACAAAGTTAACGACACGAATTACGGAAACGTGGCTATGTTTAATTAGCGCTTAAATTGAGGATCTAGTTCCTTTGAGAAATCGTTGAAGTCTCTGATGACAGATTCACCTTGGGCCGCAAGCAGCCTCAATGCACTTCCTACAACACGACCAGGCAAACCTCTAAACATGGCTGAAACACCGCAAATATCCAGTATTTGCATCCAACAGGCTTTCCATGTAGACAAGGGGTGCATTGTCATTGGCACTTCCATTCTTCCATATAAATCTGGAGTCCAGCTAATTTTGATGAGGTCAAGGAAGCGGTTCATAGAGCCAGATTTACTTATCTTCAGCACCTCGCATACCATTCCCTTGCAGAACACTGATTTAACTCGTGGATCCGGCGATGGACAAATATAAGCTTAGGCCCCCACCATAAAAGGAATTCAAGATTTGTAGACAAAAACTCTCCGCCGAAGACACAAATAACACAAATGCTAATGACGACACAAATAACAATGATGAAAGCTCAAATCTGAGCAGGAAAAGTCGATCACCGCCGACAGGGGTCGATCCCCTGACCTCTAAAGCACATAAAACCCCCTTCCTCATTTACCATCCCCGCGGTCAAAAGTGGTTAATTGGCGGTTGGCTTATTTTATGGCGAGGGAGTACCTTTCACGTGACACATTGCTAGGGAAGCCATGACCGCCGTAGGACTCGAAACCCCTTCCAGCTCAGGGCGACGACAATTACAGAGAAAAGAAAACACTTTATTCTTTATTGAGCACCAGTTTCCTCCGCTCAGATGACGTGCACATTCCAGGAATTGTGAATTCTTCGCAGCTAGCCAGTTAGCTCCGATTCAAATGACCAAACCCTACAAGATGAAAAGAATGCTATAAAATTAGTGCCTCTACAGGTCGCAAAAACAAAGATCAATTCAAGGAGAATGTTCAAAGTAAAAAGATCTAAAAGATAAAAAAAATCATTCTCAAAGCAATAGACACAACCTCGAGCCACACAAAATTGACAAAACATGCATAGTAGGTTGTACCAGCATTAAATGACATTAAATGAATATGAGTCCATCCCCTCAACAGTGCCAAATAAAGGGGATCACCAATAAAATCCTGCCACAACACAAAAATTAAAGCATCAAACTTTAGTTCAGCCCATTTAAATACATATGGCAAAATTTGATTGAACAAAATGCAAATAACTAATTGCTAAGGTGAAAACAATATCCTTGCCTTCGGCAGGATAAAAAACATGGGAGAAGTGGGACACAATAGTTGTATGTTACAAAAAAGAAAGAACAAATATCATGCTATTAAGTTTTTGGCAACAAACACTACGAATCAAATTTAAGGGATATAACGCTAACGCATACACAATCTCCCTTTATAAACCATACATTTATTGCTATACACCATTCCATGCAATTAATGATAGTCACAATCATAGCAAGTCTATTTTCTTCTTGTATTACTGGTCTATATTACAATTACTTAATTTTAGCATAATGTTTAGGGAATGCAATGCCACATGTCTATTTCAAATAATATAAAAACAAAACCCACCTATATAAAAACAAGGTTGTGTTTTTTTTTGTTATTTGTAGTTCAATTTTTATCGAGAGAATCAATATTTTATATGGAGCTACATACCCTTAAAATTATGAGTCACAATAACGGACCCTCTCTCCCTCATAAAAATAAGTTTATATTTGCAATAAAATCACATTACAAAAATGAAAAATGTGTGAGGAGCATGAATTATCCTTCATATTATTAAAACAACAATAAAGTAGAAATCAAAGCAATAAAACTTAATTGAATTTTTCAAAAAATGGCCATTATTTCCCTTCTTAAATGATAAAAGGCTTAAACATCAACAGCACGTATAATCTACAAAATAAACTACATAAACCCTAAAAACATAAAACCCTAGCGTTAAAATATTCATATCCACAAACCGCAGACCTGCAACCTTTAAACCCTACCTGTTCGGGGTAATTTGGGTTCATAACTGAGCAGAACAGATCTAGATCTGTATCTGTTTTTGCTGTATTGAAATTTTGCGGCCAGACAGCAAGAAGCAAGAAAAGGAAGCAACACAAACCGTAACGATGGTGCAGTATAATTTCAAGAAGATAACGGTGGTGCCCTCAGGGAAGGATTTTGTGGACATAATTTTATCAAGGACGCAGCGGCAAACCCCACGGTCGTCCACAAGGGCTACGCAATTTCTCGCCTTCGTCAATTCTACATGCGCAAGGTAAAATTTACACAGCAAAATTTTCACGATAAGCTTTCCACCATTGTAGATGATTTTCCCCGTCTAGATGATGTGCACCCTTTTTATGGAGATCTCTTAAATGTTTTATATGACAAAGATCACTATAAGCTTGCCCTAGGGCAAATTAACACTGCCTGCAATCTCATTGCCAAAGTGGCAAAAGATTATGTTAGACTGATTAAATACGGGGATTCACTTTACCGCTGTAAGTCTTTGAAGGTTGCTGCCCTTGGGCGAATGTGTACTATTGTTAAGAGAATTGGGCCCAGTTTGGCTTATCTTGAGCAGGTCAGGCAGCACATGGCAAGGTTGCCTTCTATTGACCCTAATACCAGGACTATTTTGATCTGTGGGTACCCTAACGTAGGGAAGAGTTCTTTTATTAATAAGATTACGAGGGCAGATGTTGATGTGCAACCCTATGCTTTTACTACAAAGTCGCTGTTTGTTGGACATACTGATTATAATTACTTGAGGTATCAGGTCATCGATACTCCTGGTATTTTGGATCATCCTTTGGAGGACAGGAATACTATTGAGATGCTTAGTATTACCGCATTGGCTCATTTGAAGGCAGCTGTTTTGTTTTTTTGGATGTTTCTGGATCCTGCGGTTATACAATTGCTCAACAGGCTGCACTGTTTCATAGCATAAAGCCATTGTTTGTTAACAAGCCTCTTATTGTGGTGTGCAATAAGATTGATTTGCAACCGTTGGAGACACTGCCGGAGGAGGATAGGAAATTGGTGGCAGAGATGAAGGAAGAGGCTGGGAAAAATATGGTTGGATTGTATCGAAATCAGAGTGCAGAGGAGGGGGATGATGGTGTCTTGATTTCGATGAGTGCTTTGAAGGAAGAAGGGGTGATTGCGGTAAAGAATGCGACATGTGAGAGGCTGTTGGAGCAGAGAGTGGAGATTAAGATGAAGTCTAAGAAAATCAATAGCTGTCTTAATAGGATTCATGTTGCCATGCCGAAGCCAAGAGATGGAAAGGAGATACTTCCTTGTATTCCTCAAGCTGTTTTGGATGCCAAGGTTCGAGCTTCTGCTAAACAGTCAAATAAACTGGAGAAGGATATTGAGAATGAGAATGGTGGTGTTGGAGTTTACTCTGCAAGCTTGAAGAAGCGGTATATTTTGGAAAATGATGAATGGAAGGAAGATGATATTCCAGAGATAATGGATGGGCACAATGTTGCCGACTTTATTGATCCAGATATTTTGCAGAGACTTGAGGAGTTAGAAAGGGAAGAAGGGCTTAGGATGGCGGCTGAGGGTGAGGACGATGATGAGATGGAAGAGGTAGATTTGAGTCCCGAGGAAAAAGAAGCTCTGGCTGCAATTAGGAAGAAGAAGAAGATGCTTGTTGAGGAACACAAATTGAAGAAGAGCACTGCAGAGAGTAGGCCTATTGTACCTAGGAAGTTTGACAAAGATAGAGAGTACAACTTAAATAGAATGGGCAGACATCTTTCTAGCTTGGGTCTGGATCCTTCTGCAGCAATACAGAGAGCTCGGAGCAGATCAGTGTCTCGTCAAGGTCGCAAGCGAGAGAGGTCAAGTGGAGTGGAGGAAAATACTGATGTCATGGATATTGATCAACCCAACAAGAAGCGGCGTCTGCTATCACGCTCAAGATCCAGGTCTAGGCCTCCCGGTGAAGTTGTTCCAGGAGAAGGCTATAAGGACTCTACTCAGAAATTAAAAGCTATCAAACTTGGCAAGAAGGCATCAAAGAAGAGGAACAAGGATGCTCGCAAGGGAGAGGGTGATAGAGTGATAGTGAACCTAAAACCAAAGCATTTGTTTTCTGGCAAGTGATCTATTGGGAAAACTGATAGACGTTAAAAGGTCAATAGTTTTCTTTGCAAATCTGCAGTTGTTTTTTCTATTTCTGGTTGGATTGAAATACCAACTTTTATTAGATGTAGAATTTTGTTTTACTGACTGCAGTGGAGTTGATTTCATTGTGTTTGTGCAATTTAGTTTAGGTGAGTTCATTAGAATATACCTTCTGTCATGTTCATTTTGTTCAAGAGATTTTATGTTGTGTCTGTACCAATGGCAGGACTAGATTCCTTAGTTAATGAAGCAGATTAAATGCTTTTGTCATAAATTTGGCTATTTATCTTCAATACATGTTTTTGATAGGGAAAATTATAGAAAATCAGTTTATTAGCACTTCATTTGTGAATTCAGACCAGAGGTAAAAACAGATAACTCAACAGTTCCACCGCTCCATCATCATCAACAAATAACATTATCTTCGGACGGTTCAAACTCTTACAGAAGAAACACTTGTCAATTCCATGGATTGAACCAATTCTATCCTCAGTTTCAATGCCATAACTTTATCTGCATAGGTAAAAAGCAAACACATGCCTCCTATTCTTTGTTGTCGAACATCTCAGAGATTGAAAATCACAATATGTCATACAACATGTAACATGGTATATACAGCCTCACCATCTAATTTGCATAATTTTTTGTTGGACAGGTTCCAAAACAGACGAGGAGTGTTTGGTTCCTAGTTATGAAATCAAGAATTAGTAACTTTTAACTACTTTCACCCCTATATAATTCCGTTAGGGATGGCAGATAAACAGATTTACTATCATTAGAAATCCATTCTCATTATCAACTTCCTCCAAAGATTTCTTTGTAACCTTTGTATTGAAAAAGATCCAAAATCTGTCAGGAAGTAGGCTCACAGATTCCTACTCGAGCACAATTTAGCATATAGGTCCCCAGAATGCTTGTCGTGCAAGCATCTTACTGAATCCTTCAAATTTGCTATCTGGGTATTAACCAGGCACTGTCGTGTCAAGACTGTAATGGAACTTAAGTCACAGGTTACCAAACATCAAAATTCAGGGAACCATTTCAGTAAATATGAAAACTATGGGTTCTGATTAGCAAAGTGTTTCAGCTGTGTTATCCCATCTGAGCTTGTATAACTACAATCTGATATCTTTTAGTGAGCTGCCATTAGATTTTCAGTGTAGGCTGTACAATTTCTGAAACCCTGTATGATAAATTTCAATGTATTCAGGTACTGAATTCTTTCGAGCCTTAACAAGGATACAAATATGATTCAAAATACCAAGCACCAAGATGTTCTCGTTGTTGAAGTTTTCTTGAAAAGGAAATTAGTCCAATTCCAAGTATCGATATAGACAATCCATTTTCACCAGAACAGTTTTAATCCCAGGCATGTTAGAATTTAGAAACCAAGAAAGCTATACAATTGCCGTGGTATGATACCACATATCAGAGCTGGGAACTCTGCCCCGAGGTAAGGAAGAAAAATACTCTTACACATTTCCATCTATCATTCTATATTAATTAGCCTTGGATCCAGAGGGAGGAGGTAGAACCGTTCTAGATATGTACTTATTCCATCATGTTACTGAAGATCAAACAGATTATACTTATAACACAACAGCTATCTCCGTCTACTAGTAAATCAGGTTTGCCAAAGGGCTAGAGGAGTCCAAATTGAAAATCAGAAGGCCTAATTCAGTAAATTAAATACATTGTACCCCTTATGAAGGACTGAAATCCAACTTAAGGAAGTTTGAGAAGTGTGCTTACATTGAAGCAAGTGAGAATTTGTTAAGCATTTCAGGGACCACTGTCCTACAAGGCCCTCTGGTCCAAGGAATGTCTTTTTTACTGCAATATTTTTATGATGAAGGCAGTGAATACAACTGAGTACAAAAGTTGACGACCAAAAGCATTCATTCAAGAACTGTGTGATACAGGCATCTCCAAATCATGGCGCCCGAATTACACACCAATATGCCCATACTCTACATATTAAGCAAGTGAGAATTTGTTAAGCATTTCATGGACCACTGCCCTACAAGGTGGTTCAAGGAACGTTTGTTGACTGCAATATTTTTATGACGAAGGTAGTGAATTCAAGTGAGCACCAAACTTGATGACCAAAGCATTCATTCAAGAACTGTGTGATATTAGGCATTTCCAAATCATGGCACCCAAATTACACCAATATGCCCATACTCTACATATTATCCAATATACTCATACACCTGAAACCAGAGAAGTACTTTCATATGATTCATCACTCACAAGGGATTCAAATTAGCCACAAGTGCTTGATAGTGGCTCCTAATTAATAGGTTTGTCTAAAATACATGGAAGGACCTAAATTACGTCCTCCAATTCATCAATAATTATGCTGTTCAGGATTTTTACTACGAGAACTTGCAAAATAATTTTCTCAGGCCAATTAAAGTACTAGAGTACAATGGAGGAACAAGATCACAACAATAATAAGCATTTTACATGTTTGCAAAATAATTTTCTCAGGCCGATTAAAAACTAGAGTATGATGGAATAAGATTCCCACAACAATAAGCATTTGACATGTTATTTTGGACTTTTCGTAATACGATGGATCAAGATCACCACAACAATAAGCATTTGACATGTTATTTTGTACATGGCTATTTTATAAATGGTTGCTATGGCTACACATTTAAGAGTAAGTCCATGTTTTGGTTGTCGCAACATATAATTTTAATGTCAATTTTATAAATGGTTGCTATAGCTACACATCCTAGAGTTGGTTATCTTATCTTTATATTGTTTTATCTTTTAGGTGATTTTTCTTTACTTTCTCTTTAATGCAATTTACTATTTGAGATGTTATAATAGTGACTATGCATTGGAGCTGTTATCACAATAATTTTAATATCAATAGTGACTAGTGACTACGAGATGCTTTTATGCATTGGAGATGTTAATAGTGACTATGCATTCAAGAGTATGTCCATGTTTTGGTTGTCGCAACATATAATTTTAATGTCAATTTTCTAAATGGTTGCTATAGCTACACATCCTAGAGTTGGTTATCTTATCTTTATATTGTTTTCTCTTAGGTGATTTTGTCTTTACTTTCTCTTGAATGCAATTTACTATTTGAGATGTTATACTAGTGACTATATATTGGAGTTGTTATCACAATAACTATCAATATTATTAATTACGGCTATGTCTACACATTCTAGAGTGGGTCCATGTGTTGTTATTGCAACAGACAAGTTTAATCTCAATTCTGTAATCTAATTAGAAATAATTCAAAATCTATTCTTATAACACTCATTTCTATCAATAATAATTTGTAAAAATAAAATATAAAGAAAAATAGTGTTATAAAAAACAGTACCCTGGGGAAAGAGTAAAATTTGAACCAAAAGTTAAATTTAAAGATGTAACAACTCTCCTTGGCAATTCATTGGAAATGGAACAACAAAGGGATCTCGGACACATTCATCACATCATTGGACTTTTGATCCTGAGTGTAAGCTGATTTGATCATTTCTAATTTTTCTACTACATATTTCATAACAAAACAGGGGATATAATCATCATCATAAATAAAAGTAGGAGATAACAACAATTGACTGTTCATATCAACATCCCTATCTTTGTGTCGAGAAGAACCATGAACCATTCAAACACAGGTGAAGAATTTTAAGTATGACCTTTTGTTCAACCAAGAAAGTCCAGCAAATTAATGATATCATTTATGAAGCAGATATCATGCCCCATGACATGATACAACTTTTCACACCTGTCATCAAGGGCTAACTGTGCAGCAGTGAAGATAAACAACTAGCAAAATTAGTGCAACTTCAAGCTGGCTGCAATCCATCTCCATGAGGTTCAACCAACTTGAAGCGAGCATTATCCTTCTATTTCAGAACACTGGAAAGGGCATACGACAGGCACAAACTTCAGAAGAGGCAGCAAAGACAAACCATAATGCCAAAAACTTCTCTTTACATCCAGTGTTGGGGCCATTAGACTTAACCGCATTAATTTTATTTGAGTATGATGCTGACTTGAATGGCGAGTTAGTTTGTACTGGAGTTCTAAAAGCCCCTTTAACTTGAGGTATATATGTAAGTAACTCTGCGTCCTCATGCACTCTTCGTATTTTCAGCAGCAATGGAGCAGTTTTTAACTATTCTATTAGCAAAGGTTTACACGGGTCCTTATCAACCTTGGTTTACTGTAGCTACAGGGTATCAGGCTTGTCCAGGATTAGCTGCATCAACAGCTTTTATTTGTTAGGGTCGTTAAGCTCACTAGCATTCCAAGATAACATCTTTATGGGGGACCTGCTTCTATTGGAGGATTTAGCTTTTTCTTAAAGCAGTATTGCTAACATTTGTTTCCGACTCCCTCATCCAGCATTCATGTGGCTTCTAAATTTCATGATTCTGGTTTTGGAGTTGATCTGCTTTTACCATTAATGGTGTTTGTTGTAGTTTTCTCCAAATACATTGCTTACATTTTTAATTCCTATACTTCATCAAGGGATGTGTGTTGGTATCTTGGGAGTTATCCAGAAGGCCATGTTCGTGGATTCGCTGAACTCCTGATTTGTGAACTATGCTTTCATCTGATGAACCATCTTCTTCTCTACCAGCCAAATTTTTAAAGGAAGCTATCATTGTTGGAGGGTTGTAGTCCTTGAACTGAATCCAAAAGGTTTTATTGCAGTCCTCAAACCTAGTTTGTTTCATGTTTGATTTGTGCATTAGAGTTGAAAAAGGTTTTAACTGTTGTTGTCCATACCATATTAGACATTTTCTTTCACCTCCATATCAATTTCGTTTTTGTAGCTCCCCCTTTTAGGTCTGGAAATCCTTAATGTCAAAGTGATCAATTGGTTGTTCTATGGCTTGAGATTTATCAGGGAAATTTCTTCTCGAAGATGTTTATATCTTTACTATCGTAATGTTATTCCCTTTGTAAGTTCCGTATATACCTTCCTAGGAACCCTGTTAATATTGCAGTATGATGCTGGAACTCTGAATGCTGCATTTTATGCTTTATGAGAGCTATTTTTTTACAAATTGACATCATGATCAACAAAAAAAGCATCACAAACAAATTGCAACCATATGAATTTGTAGCCGAGGATGTTAGTATACTGCATGCAAGTGTAGAATGATAATACAAGCTGAAGGAATTTGATCATTCAGTCTTAGACAGTTACAAGCTCTGTTCTGATTAGATTGGTGGTGGACACAATGAAAATAATGTATATGTATGCCCTGTAACAGCACGAGTTTTGAAGATTTCCTCCCGAATCACACTTTATTTTACCATGTATGATTTATGAGAACTGATACTCTGTTCAAAGCAAAGTCTACATTGAAACCATAGTAGGGGCACTGTGATGCTTTTAGGCTTTTAAAGATGGAAACCTGTGTTGGAAATATCTTAGATTTGGATGGTACAGCACATTTGTATTGATGTAATTAGGTGTGTGTGTTGTGTGTAGACACCTAAATTTTGCATGAAGAATTATTATTTAACATTTTAAACTATATATATATATATATATATATATATATGTATATATATAATTATATATATATATATATATAATTCTTAAATAATGAAATAAGCATCTAGTGGTGCAAGTCTTTGTTTGGTTTATTGTTGTTTTAACTTAATTGACTAACGTCTTTTGTCTAATTCTGGTCTTGCTTACTTTTTTGCATCATGTCAAATAGATCTCTGGTTTTTGCATCGACTGTTCTGTCATTTTTGGGTCTCCTGACCAAACTGCTAGTTTCAGACAAGATCGTCAAACAATAGTGTTTGAAATTGTGAGTTTCATCCAGGCTTGGTTTTGTGGTTTGACCATTGGTCCTTTTGTTACTCTTATTTACAGTTTTAGACAAGACCGTCCAATAGTACCATTCAAAATTGATGGTTCCATCTAGGGTTGGTTTTGGGTCCTTTTTGATGATTGGTCCATTTGTTACTTTTATTTACTTGCGATTCATATAATGCGAGGCGTTCTTTGCCCACCACTAGGTTTGAATTTCAAAGTGCAAGATCCCTATATATGCAAATTTGCTAAGGGGTTTATATCATCCAAGCTACTATCTATCAATTATCAAGGATCATCTCAAGAACTCATCACAAGGGGCGATTACTATTGTTCAAGCATTATATTTCTAAATACAAAGGTTTCAATTGGGGCACATCTATTAGTTAGCCCACTACTTTGTGTTGAGGCAAAAGGGCAGTAGGTAGGACAAAGGAGCTAGATTGTATGAACTATTGCAGGCACTAAGAGAACTACACGGACTTTGAAATATAGTGCAATGCTCGGTTTGAAACACATGGAGTGACCACCAAGGTCAATCCAACTCAAGCATCTAGACTTGTTTTTTGTATCTAATGCTCATTTGAGTGTTGGTGCAAGGAGCTCGGTTTTTTGGCGAAGGCATGTACATGTTCAATCGTTATAGGACAATTGAACGTACACATCGACCGTACACGTGTATATGAGGTATCATAGAGAGCTAGAAGTGCATGATCAACAAGGACATGACTGCCAACTATGGACAACAATGTCATAAAGAGTGGTGGTTTGGTCTTAGTCCTGGGGTTTGGTCCAGGGAGCTTAGAGCATGCAAGGACTTTCTAGGTTTGTTCGAGACTTGCACAAAGCTCTAGTTGATGAAACACCTAGATTGTCTTTTGAATAAGCTAAGTGATCATTCAAACCCTAATTGCTCTCTTGTTTGCTTACTTGATATATGTGAATGCAAAACCAAAGTTTCCAAATGTGTAAAATTTTGTATATTATCTGATAGTACAATTTTTCTTTCTTTATTAATCCTATAATATTAATACACATATTATTTAGGATTAAAGCATTTAGTAAACCCGCTTATTAATCGTCTCAACCTAGTTTGGCTTATGTTCCCTACCTTAACTAGGCCTTTTGTTACTCAAACCCTAGCTGCCCTAAGGTTTCCATTTGTTGTTTGGTGCATGATTTCCACCCTAATCTTATGGCTCATTTTGCTTTGTGCTCTCATGGCGTATACTTTTGGCGTGCCATTTTCTTATACAACCTCTTTATTTGATCTATGTGAAGGAATGAATGACAATGTTGAGGATGTTAATAGATATGATTGTGAAAGTTATGCTGGAATACTCGAAGATGAATTACCACCTCTTACCTATGGGCCAATCCCTTCTTGTTACTATAAGGGAACCTTGAAATCCCCATGCTCACTTCCTAGCATTGCTCTTCCATTAGAGAAAACTAACTCATCTCCTTTATTTGAGGCATCCCTTACTCGTGACTTAGATATCATGCATATTCTTGAAGATAAATGTGAGACATTTTTTAATCATAGTCACAATGATTGATATTATGATGATAATGCTAGCGACAATACTAATGAGTCACAATGATTGTGATTATGATGAAGATGCTAGTTACAATTCTAATGATGCTCTCTCCCTTTCTTTCTTGAAATGGAACATACTAATATTGCTTGGGACATACTTCCTTATCATCGTGTAGGGAATGTTAGGAATAAATATGCTTACTCTGCTCTTGAAAATGGAATATGCTTCAAATGAATATCCTTTCCTCTTCTATTGGAATGACAAATGAATGTCCTATTTCCTTTTCTTCTCTTGAAATAGCAAATGATATAATTGAATGCATTTCTCCTCCTATTGACATAGAAATGGAAACAATAGAATGTGCTCTCTCTTGTTCTACTCGTGAAATCGAGAATAATGCAAATGCTTATGATGATTCTCTTCCTTTTGTACATGATAATGTAGCGAATGCTTGCAATAAGGCTCTTCTTCTAAATAAATAGAAAATGTTACAAATGTGTCTTCTACTCTTGCTTCTATTCAAATTAACGCACATACTTCTCTATTGATGATTCAAATACTTTGCATGTTAATATTAGTGATACTTCTCTAGATCTCGTATGTGATACTAGGCCTTTGCTTCTTGATGCCACGTCCTTTCCTACTTGTATTGTTCCTATTGAGGATCCTTCTTCTCATATTTCTTCTTCCCATAAGCGGAATAGTGTTCCCATGGTAACCAGGGCATCTCCTTAATGCATATGTCGTACATGCTTTGCAACACAAAGTGCATACCCTATCTCTAGAAAGCAACACCTATAATGCATGGATTGATTTTAATGCTATATATGGTAATTCAAATGTGTATAAAATTCTCTATTTCCCACTTCCTAGAGGCTTCTCTATGCCTAAGTTTCAATTATTTGATGGAACTAGTGAACCTTATATCATAAGAGCCATAATATTCATGGCATCTCATTTGAATGATAAACTCTTATTAAAAACATTTCCTAGAAGTTTAACTGCCTAGCCTTAGATTGGTTAATCATCTCCTAGTTGGATCCTTGAATACATTTCTAGTGCTTTAGGAAACTTTACTTATTTGGTTCATTGCAAATAAAGGCCCTAAGATTACTTATGAGTGAGTGCCTTCCTTACATCAAGGTAAATCTTAGTCAGTATGTGACTATATCTTACGCTTCAAAGTGTGCATTCAATGACTCATTTATCAACCATTGATTTTGAATTTCAATATATCTATTTTTGTGGCTTCTTTATCCTCTTTAAGAGAAGCTATTATATGATACATGTGACTCATTTCATGAAACTCTCCTTGAGTTATGGCTTTGGAACAAAAGTTTTCTCTTGCACAAGAAATAGTGCCTCTACACACCGATGATCCTATTCCTAATATGACACATGATTACATTAGTATAAAAGATTTCTCTCCTAATTTAAGACAAAGTTGAGGTCGTATATAGTAGCAATACTTTCTATCATGCTAATTCTCGACCCAAGGCACCCTCGTGGCCTCTTATGGTGCATACGCAAGAATCACTTCACATTAATAAGGCTCGAGATAGAGCACATGATATTTTGCATACATTATTGAATAAACATTTGATCAAGTTACCATTTAATTTTCATCCTCCTCATCGACACAAAAAGTGAAAGGATGACCTTATTGCACCTATCATGGCTTTGATGGGCATCACAAAAATGATTGCTACACTTTAGAGCAATGGTTAAAGTTACTTGAACCTAAGGGATTTATTTCTTCGAAATACCCCATCCTTTGTCGCATTACTCTCTAGAGACTAGGATCTCTCATGATACACCTATAGGGGAGCCACTAGTTTCTTGGCCTCCTACGAGTGGTGCTACTCGGGGGAGTCTCTCCTATACTATTGTCTCTAGATCCTAAATCTACATGGGTGCCTAAATTTCGTATACCTCTATTAGATAATCATAAATCAACAATTACTAATACAATAATGTCTTTACGAAAAGAGGAATCTATTTTGCAACAAATAAATAATATAAAAACAAATAATCACACCATTCTCATGGTCCTAGATTACCATGTGTCCAATATCATTCTAGCTCCCAACGTTTCATTCTACTCTAATGCTATTAATTACACATTTCAAATAAAATCCATAACAAGACACAACACAATAAGTGAATTAAAATGCTTATATATAATGCCTCATAAAAATATATACAATGAAGGTCATGTCCTTATAGTACTCTATCAAACATCCTACCCATCCTTTGAATCATCCGAACTAGATATATCTACACTAGCACGAGAGGTCGAGGCCTCTCCTGGATCTCGCTATCATTGGGTGCATGGACACAATTTTTATCATCGCACTCTCTCATGTAACCCTTCAAACTCTACTAGGAATCACATATACTTAGTATGTAGGCTTGTATATCTATTCAACAAGTCTTGCACCAACATTGTCCCACTTTGGGCACGAGTTGTCTGTCACTCGATTTGTCAATCATGTCTCTAACAGCATCGCTATTGTCTATACCATTGTCACAATCGCTATGACATAAAAAAGATAGGCATACTCGCTATATCATCTGCGTGCTCTAAAAGCCCCACATCTACAACATCCGTGGGCACACCGCATCAATTTGTGCATAGAGGCATCCACTTGTCATGGACCAAAAGTCACCCCTTGCAATCACATGTGTTAATGATTAGTCAACATTTTAATCAACTCAATTTTAAATATTACAATGAGCAACTTAATCACATCGTACTAATGTTGAGCAATGGCGCCACTCTTCAGTATCGTCCTAGGGGCACACTATTGGTGCCCACCTCCTCTTATAGTGGGGGCATGGCTCCCCACCTCCTCCCAAGTGGGGACATTACTTCGCCACCACCTCTTGTTGCTACATTTACACCATGTGTGGAGCCTCCTACTACCATTGGAAATAAATGCACCCATTGAGTGCCCATCCACCGAAGTATTAGTTGCACAATCAACATCATCTTCTACTATGACTACCATTGGTGTGTCTACCTCATTAGCTTCCGTGGAGCTAGCCCTACCTTTGCCGGCCCTTGCCCTCACCCTCTTAGTGTGTGATTCTTCGTGATCTCCTCTAGGAATACGGAGCCAAGGGAACAATCAATCACCCCAAATCGTTGGGTCACTTGCTCATACTAAAACCACTCTCTTTGCTCTAGGAAGAAGTCCTCTAGCCACATCGTCACTCTAATGCATTGTAACTCCATGACATCCTCAAGCTAGCCCCTATAATCTTTGTATGGCTTTCAAATAATGGCCAAGGAATCAATCTATCTAATATTGCTCGATATTCCACGTTATCCTTTCCTCTCTATTATGGAATAGCCCATCGTGTTGCGAATATCTCAAGATGAGCCCAATCTCTTTGTGGCCTTCCTATTGGACGAATCACTACAATATGCTCATAGGCCCATACATGGAGGAAAGTGACAGCTCCCACACCACCTCCATGGCTCTCCAAAGACAAACTTGTACAAATTTCTATGTAAATGAGCCAATACACATCATCCCAGTGTATCTAGCCCTTGCTCCTCAATAGAATAGACAAAATCCACTAATTGGTATGAAATAATAACACTTGCCTCCATCCACTACTACAAATGAGGTCAATAATACTCATAAATTTCTTCACTCATGGAATATCTTCTTATACAATGTCACAAAGTCTTGTTGTGGATCACATTGGGCCTCTTCTCCCTCACCCTCAACAAAGTTGATGACCCTCATATGTAATGGAACCTCGGTGGGTGGTACATGCACCCGCTTGTGCACATTAGATAGTCTTAGAATCTACGATACATCATCTATTATGACAGTCATATCCCCTGTTGAGAGCTAGAGAGTGCAAGTATTTGCATTTTACCTCTTGACAAGTGCAGATCATCGAGTGCATGTTGTGGGAGTAGATCCCTTAATCAAGCCACATGTCCCAAACTAGCCTTGTCCAATATGTCCCATGTTGCATCATCTATGCCTAACTCTAACACGATTTCTATATGTCGGCGACAACGGAACTCATGTACAAATATCTCTTCAAAGAACACGAGAAAATACAAGAAGAATAAATTATTGGATCACCGTAAACAACATGCACAAACGTGCGGGCCTTACATTCTGGCAACCGATGGGTCCATTATGTAGGCCCCACCATGTTTGTGCGTGTTGGATAAGGATTGCCTAAATTATTATTGCATAAAAACAACCAAATAGATCAAGAATAATAATCAAACTAAGCTCTTACAATGCTAAATTTTCAATTTGCAAGTCATTGGAAAAATTGTCCAATTTGGATGGAATCAAATTTGGATTGTACCCTCATACATTAGATAATATAGTCTGAAATCTAATAGTACCGTCCCATAAGAGCAAGAACGCTAAACTTGGATGTTATCACTTTACCTACTAAAAATGCAAAAAAGCAAAATTTACAAAAATGTTTTTGTGACTAAATTGCAAGACAAATGTGAAGTTTCAAATTATTCACCAACTCACTCGAGGCCTACAACCGAATGGCTTTTATTACTATGTCAAAACACAATCTTAAGGCTCCCCAAACTATTGCCATTATATCTACATTAGAGCTAAACTCACTAATGCACAAACTACAAATGAATTAGTACTTGACCTTTCAACTTTAGTATTTATAATAAGTTAACTTTTCATGTAGAATTCTCATTGACGCAAGTGCAAACAATTCCCTCCAACGTTACCCGGTGAGTTTCGAACTCGAGACCTATCGCTATGATTCTATTTGTTGGACCACGATTGTTGTTAGACCAAAACCTGCAGCGTTAATCTCCGCTACAATTGCTAGAGTTAGGATCCACGAGAGGCGATTAGTCCATGTCATGAAATTCGCGGGGAGTGTTGGACGCACATGCCAACATTAACTTCCATGCCAAACAGGTTTCTCACTATTCTATGATGATTATGTATCTCAATACCCTCAATTCCTATATGGCTACAAGCACTAAATTAGTTATATGAATCAATTCAATCAATTATTGTTGGTTCAAACAATTCAACTTTGTCTTATCCCTCCCACCGAAACGGGGCAAGAATATGGGATTGATATTCAAGACAACCTATCTACACAATTAAACATAATGAATTATCGACTAATACAATGATCAAATCCAAGCACAAGAATGCACACATACTAAAATTGTAAAATTCAAATCAAGATTCCACTTGCATTGATAAAAATGCAGTACACAATACAAAATTACGAATTTAATCCAACTTTGCAATTGATGGTTACAATTTACAATATGGGGGCATTAGTATATCTCGTCCCCTTTGTCTTCACACAATAGGAACTTGACCAATTTTACAATGCATAGTGAGGGCATGACTACCTTATTCCCTTATGACTTTGCATGAATTTCACATTTGGACCTAGACCCGTCTCAAGTGGTGTAGTTCCGTGGGTGGAATATTTAAGGGGTGGCTAAATAACTTATGACACTCTTCCTCTCTCTCTTTTCGGGAGGGCTTTTAATGGCACTAAATCCCTTATGACACCCTTCTCTGTGTTGTGACACACGATTCCCTTTGTTAGAGATATAATGTGTTAGTGCTCACACATGTTAGCAGAGATATATATTTTATATCATATCATGTCATATTTATATGTAAATAGTGGATTATTACAACCACTTATCCACTTATGTAGTTAATAGGTGAGAGAATATTTAGAGTCATTTGAGGAAAGTATTATTTAGCTTTGGATAATTAATTCTAGTGATGTATCGAGCTATATAATTGTAATGTCTCCTTGATAAAGATTAATCAAAAAATTATTATTATTTAGTGTGTTCATTTTGAATCGGAATTTACATTTGGTATTAGAGCAGGTTGGTCAAGAGAGACGATGATATATTGATATTGATTGAGGGGTAACTTTATTGTATCATTGCCCCTACCAATTTAAGTTTGCTTTGTAATTTCTATTTATCTTAGCTACATAGATTATTATCCCGTTATGGTATTTAGAGGTGAAGCACTTGAGATTTAAGTACAACACAAAGATATTAATTACCACTTGATTCATTGCTTCTCAAAAGTGCATTATTGCTATTATCAAGTATAATTCATGACCTTTATGGACTACATTCAATATAGGCCAATCTATGGGTATTTAGCTTTACCAAATATGTCATTCTACACACAGTTCATGTTTGCATGGTGGGAATAGAAAAGAGAGTCCAATCGTCTCTCTCTTAGACCCGCATATGTTCCACTAATCTTTATCGCTAATTTGATTGCAACTCTCACAAATTTCATGCTCGGTTGTGTTTTGAAGTGATATGTGTTTGCCTTTGTCTTATTTTTCAAATGGCCGGTGTATCCATGCACTTTCTCCATCATGAAAAATAATTTATTCAAAGTCCTCCATGTGCATCAAACGCCTTTGTGATAATTTTATGCATTACTTAAATATTTATTAGTTGTTAAATGACATATTTGAGGATCAATTTGAAGAAAAGATTGTGGATTCTAAAGACAAATTTTCTAAGTAGTGACATATTGGAGGATGGAGGCACTAGAGGTTGGAGAGAAATAAGCGCCGCAATGACGACGGCCACATATTTAATATAGTGGCATATTTTTCATGTGTGTGATGTATGGTGCATAATCATTCCCCTACTAAGATTGAAAATAGGCGAATGCACATATCATAGATACTGTAAATAGTTATATATGAGAGTAGTTGTCTAGAAAGATTGTCTGATTTGTCAAATTTCTTCATCGGTTGGTGATGGGAAGCTCACTGGAAGTGAAAGCTAGAACTATTGTGTTCTTGTATGTAGGTGAATCAATGGAAGTGTGGTCGGCGGTGAAAGAGCATTCATTGGAAGTGAAAGCAAAAATTGTTGAGTTTTCGTATGTAGGTGATCATGTGTAACAAATATCGAGTAGTGGTATGCATACTTAATAGTATATAGGCATATGATTCTATTTTTAAGTAGTTGTGATGTGTTGTTTCCCCTTGTTCGCACTAAGGGGGAATGTTAGAGATATAATGTGTTAGTGCTCACATATGTTAGCAAATATATTTGTTTTATCATTTCATTTCATATTTATAAGTAAATAACATATAGTTACAACCACTTATGTAGTTAATGGGTGAAAGAATATTTAGAGTGATTGGAGGAATCTATTATTTAGCTTTGGATCCTTCAATTCTAATGTATTACGGATGAAGATTAATAAGAAAATTATTATTATTTAGAATGTTCATTTTGAACCAAACTTTACACCTTTATGGCTCGACAACTTCCATGGATTAGGGATTGATCACCCCTAATCCTTTGTTTTGTGTAACCTAATCTCCTTGTCTATGAATACCTTATCTTCTACGACACATTTTCCATATCTATGTGTGAGTCAACCAATGACTTGCATTGTTCATCATGCTTTTTCTACTCTCTTGTCTTGGCACAAAGGCAAGATTCTCTCCAATATTTCTATTTACGTAAATCGACAAAATCAAGTACACTATTTTTCTCCTTTAATCTAGAACATTCCATTCACTAGCCTAAAGGGGGAAAATTTAGACACCTAAATTTGGCACAAAGTATTATTACATAACACTTTAAACAAATTTTATATGTATGGTTCTTAAACAATGAAATAAGCATCTAGTGGGGCAAGTCCTTGAGTACGTCTATTGTTGTGTGCCTTGATTAAGTGATGTATTTTCTTGATTATAGTCTTTCTTACTTTATTGTGTATTTTCACAAAGATCTCTGGATTTTGTATTTACTATTTGGTCAATTTTGGGTCTCTAGATTGAACTATTAGCTTCGAATATGACTTTCCAATGATACTCTCCATGATTGACGATTATGTCCAACATTTGTTTTGGTTCCTTTTTAACATGTGGTCATTTTGTTACTATTGATGAAGGTTTTTACACCCACATGTCAAAAAAATAGAGTTGTACATTCCTTGTTTTAGAGCATGGAGGGGGTGAATCAATGCATGCGTTACATGTATGTGGTTTTATAGATAACCAAGTGGTGTAATAACAATCATGTAACTTATTAACACTTGGATATTCTTAATGTACTTACTATTTTCCATATATTTTTAGTACTTCCTCAAAAGGATACTTTGGATGTTGATAGGGCTCACCTAAAAAAGTTGTAAAAAGGGTTAGGTAGGGTAGGGTAGAAAAGATAATTGTTTGGAAACACTAAAGGTATACTATCTCAAAGTTACCATTGTGTGATTTACCAAAGATACATATATCAACTCAATCCTATCTTAGCACATGCTTACGATGAAAAGGGAAAAATTTCGGTGGATCGATTATTTTAGTAATCACCCATTAGAAAATTATTATTATTTCCTAGTTTCCTAAAAATATTGTTAACACACATCCATTTACAAAAAGATTTGAAACAATAATAATTTAATATAATGATTGAACTTGTTGCCAAATTTAACCCGATGCTACTAAATATCATGAAACAACATATAGCCAATCAACTACACAATGAGTTAGAAAAATATCCAATTACACTTACACATTTAAAACTCTACTAATTAAGATGAGACTAGTTGAACTTATGACTATGCAAGTAGTTATTACACACTTACAAATTTCATGATAAAATAAACCATACAATAATCAATCAAGATAACTGATCTAAGCAACTTACCAAACAAGTGAGTAAGAAATATGCGAGAAAACAATCATTGAATAATCCTTATCCTCTCAAGCACTTTATTCATAAAAATCTTCCTCCTTAGGGAATATACAATTGATATATTTATACAAAATTACCACCGCTTGGGGCTCCAATAATAGTCAAATTTAAAAATAAAAGTTACTGTTCACGAGTGGCTAACAAAAATAAAAGATGAATATTTAATGCAAGAAAGCTTGTATTTCCTATTTTTAGGACTGCATGTTTTTCAATAATGGATCCTAAAAATAACAAAACAACTATTTATCCAAGCTTTACTTTGATTTTGCACTTGAGGTTTCCCAGTTGAGTGAACATGACTCTGCTGGGGCTCGGCTACACATGCCTTGAATTTATTCTCTATATACACTAGGTATAGAATTGGAGGCATCATCAAATCAAACGGCTCTCGAAGTAACATTAAGACCATGCTATAGATATGTTTGATTGATTTATTTAAAAGTGCAACTTTCTCTAATTTTCCCTCGGTTGAAGTGACCAATGCCATGATATTGGATGTATGTCCTACTATATCGGCATGCGAAAATTTGGGAGCTAAAGTGGAGATGAAATTCTACAATTTTTTCTCAAAGAAAGGCTTCAATCAACCTTCTATTTGGTTGTTTTACTGAAGTGATATGAGCTTTAACTAGAAGCTCAATAGCCTTTTTGTTGTGCTTTGTAATTTGATCATCAACCCCTCCATTGAAGTCATCTTATCAATCAATTCTTTCAAAATCTAGCCAATGTATATTTTACCTATGTTTAAATCTTGGTTCTTCACATGAAGTACAATCATGAATAGATTTTTGTTTATCACAACCAATAACTTGTCCATCATTGAGCACATTATTTTCATCCGTTTGTGTTATGTCCGAACATGGAATATCCACTCTGCCGCAGATCTTTATAATTTTGTATTGATTCCAAGAGCTCATACAAAGTCCTAATATCCATTTGTAAATTAGTCAATGTGCTCTCGGGCATAGTCAACTATTCGTGGGCCTTGAGGACATGCAATCTAGATTGCATCCTCCCGATTAGATCGGTTGTCATCCGGTGAGAGGCATCATGACAGATTGAGGATCAACATCCATGACCTCTTCTCATGTGTGGGACCCTTTGGAAATTATCAATATATCTTCTTCTATCTCCATGTACACTGGGGTTGTGTCATGGGAAATTTCCCTCTTTTTACCCTTTACGGGTGGTGCTCGTAGGGGAATCATACTTGAAGGCCACCTTAGGACCTTGAACTTGTGTCATGGTAAAATCCATTTCCTGTTGTCTAGTAGGAGGAGTCCATGTACTATGTGGAGTAGTTTGTGCAAATGTACTCATATAATGAAGAGTAGAGGAGGATCCCATTTGTAGAAAAACTTGTGGTGGGCTAGGAAGTGAAAATTGAGGTCAAACATGTTCTAGAGGATCGAAGATTTGAATCATGAAAATTTGAGTGATCATGAGATTTGGGAAAGAAGAAAAGGGAATGAAATAAGGAATTGGAAGAAGTGGCATAGGAAATGCTTGGTAGAAAAGTTTGAGAAACGTAAGGAGTGATGGGAGGAACAAATGACAGATTAAGAAACTGATTCGATGATGGGGGAATCGGAGGAAGATTCGAGAAAGAAGGGAAAGTTTTCATTGATGCCTTAAATTTGTCCTTGGAAGGTCTTCTAACCATAGTTTCAGATGAAGTTGGAGATGAAGAGGATACAATAGGAAAAGGAGTGGAAATAATAGTTGTACAAACTATAATCGTAGACTTTGGTGTTGTAGTAAATACTACTAGGCGAGAAGGTGCCATTGTAGTGATTTGAGAGGATAATGAAGAAAGAAGAATTGTGATTGGTGGATGAATGGTAGAAGCTATTAAAGATAATAGAGAAGAAGGTGAAACAATAAAAGTGATTGTATAAGAAAGGGGAAGGGAAAGAGAAGGGGATGAGACAACTAAATAAGTGGATATAGAAGAAGTATGTAAGGGGAATGAAACTTGTGCCAAAATGGAATAAAGAAGAGAAGGGGAGATAATTGGAATATTTTAAATAAGAGAGGAAAGAATAACTTGGAATTTAGTAGGATAAAATGCCCCATGATCACATCCTACCTCATCATCCGAAGAAGGAGAGGAATAAAGGATAATCTTGGTAGTAGAAAGAATTGAAGAAAATGGGATAAAAGAACATGCAAGAGATACAAAAGTAAGCTGTTGAAGAAATAAAAGAAGAGGAAACAACTATAGTTTCCATAATACTTACCATTAAAGAAATAATAACTTGGCTAGTTGCTTTCATCTTTGAAGGGCTCAAGAGTTGTGCACTTGGAGATGCTCCAGGATGGGAGGGATCAACCTTTCCTTTAAATGTAGGAGGTAATCCAATTTTTTTTTGAGTTGATTAGGGTTTGTACCTAATCATCTGAGTCTTCTTCTTCTTCTTCTAGCTTGACTTCTTTCCCTGGTCTAATCTCTATCCCACCAACCATAGCATGTTGTCTAATAGGTGCATAAGTGACC
Organism: Taxus wallichiana var. yunnanensis; assembly: GCA_018340775.1. Classification (NCBI taxonomy): domain Eukaryota; kingdom Viridiplantae; phylum Streptophyta; class Pinopsida; order Cupressales; family Taxaceae; genus Taxus; species Taxus wallichiana. Next base: position 319,692,970 of record CM031235.1, on the reverse strand, counting down.
TTGAAGTTCCTCATGTTGATGGCCATAAATCGGTCATCAATATCATCTTTATAAACCAAGTTATCCTTATGTATTTTATGTCTATAATTGAAAGCATGCATGCCTAGGGTGTTTTTACAAAGCGTGCCACTCTCCTGCTTAGATCGTAAAGTATTGAAGTGTGATACTCCAAGTGAAATGACGGCCTATGTGTTTTCAATATTTTAGCCTTTTTCCAATCATTCAAGATTAAGGAACCAAGCTGGGATGGGTAGAGGAGGATAAGTGCCCTTTTGCTTCTTCTAATCCTTTGTTTAGACACAAAATCTATGCACATGGGTAAATTTCTAGGTTCTAAAGCATATTAATGTATACATGATTCCTAAGTAAGAAAACTAGTGGTTGATAACTCCTTTTGGCCTTTTGGTTGCTTTTATATTTTTCAATTTACTATTTATGACATTGGTGAGCATCCTTTTAGCTTTTCACTTCTTACAGTTTTACTAACACTTGAATGATTTACCTTCGATGGCCTTGGATACTAGCGCCCGATTAGGATAGAAGTGCCCAGTGCTCGTATCCCTCCTGGGTACCCATGTCCCTCTCTTTCTTCTTCTTACTCTTTTGAGTCCCTTTCACTTCATGGCATGTGGTCCTATTAGGTGTTGTAATTGATGCAAAACCACATTAATGACAAGTTGGATGATGTGTTAGGGTCATATGATGATATACATGATGTTGACATATTGGTTCAGATGTGTTTATGCTAAGACACTTTGATTTCGGTGAGGATTTCTTGCTCTTGCAAGCCTATTCAGGTGCCTAGGTGATGTTACATGACAATATGAGCTTCTTGGATGCTTGAGAAGCATGTTGACATGATGGATAACATGTTTAGAGGGTGTTTGGGCACTCACATAGTGACATGATGCAGATACATGTGGTTCACTATGTTACATGTGCTCATTGGGAGTAGGCATGGTAGCTAGGAGGTGTGAGACTATGGTTTGGAGCCATATGAGCTCATGGAATCTTGTATTTAGGTATATCATGGCATATCAGGTATGTTTGGGTCATTTCTTAGAGGTGTTATGACGAGTTATTGCATTCTTTCAATTGAATGAGAAACATACATGTACACAAAGGTAAGTCTTAATGACTTGGAGAGAGGCTGAGGTATGAAATTGAAATTATGATGATTGGATATGTTAATGTGATATGTCATGGTGCTTTGAGAAAAAAATTCAGGTTGCTAGGATGTGAATTTTTCAAGATATGACAATTTATGTGAGACAGGGTCAAGAATAAGTGAAAATCCAGCTCGAATTTGAACTTCTGATGCTCGTTGTGAATTGTGTAATTTACATGGTACCTTGTGGATTTCAGGGATGTTTATATGGTGAGTCTAGAAGTTTCACAAAAATAATCAGGTCATTTGATCGTCAGGTTTTTATGAACGAATGTTAAGAAGGTAAAGTGGTCTAAAACCCTAGTTAAACCCTAACTAGGAGCAGTCTACAAAAGAAGAGGTATAGTAACCTAGTTTTGATTGATTCATAAAAATTTATGATTAGATTATTTAGTGGACTCTATTATATTTCCATAAATGTATGGTTGAGGTCATGGTGATGAGTGGGCCCCACTCAAACAGGTTAGTTTTTGAAGAAGAAGGTTTTGGGAAAAGGTTGTCCAAAGGAGTAACATGATAAATTAATGGTGCATGATGTATGTGAGATAATATTAATTTAAATGGATTTTTAGGAAATTTTCATGCAGGTACATGGTCATTTGAGGTCCATTTAGGTTGATTGGTCAAAGGGCAATTTTGAGGCCTTAAAAAGTAGGGTTCAGTAAAATGGCTATAACTTGAGCTACATGTGGAGTTTGAAGATGATTAAAGTTGTGTTGGAAATAGGATTCATAGATATTTTCATTTATATAATTTTTTCCTCATGATGAGGTGTTTTGATGAGGTTTATAGGTCATTATTTGGATAGAAAGGTTTTTGTCAGTGCAAGACATGATGTGTTTTAGTGCAAGTTTGGAGTTGTTTGAAGCATGAGATGGATTAGGTGATGCTTGATATCACCTTTAATTTTAAAATGAATGAATTTTTAATCTAATGAATCTATTTGGATGTATTTAATGTTTGTATAAATGTTTTTATGAGCTAACCTTTAGAAATAACTTTTTTGGCAGAGTTGATTTGGTGAAGACAAAAGTGATTGTGGTTTGAGAAGGTGGTTGATTCAAGGCTTATAACTTGATTAGAAGTGTTCTAAAGATTTTGAAAATTCCATTTTTTTTTAAATTTCATGTTTTGGACATGTTTAAGTGATTTGGTGTCCTAATGAAGTTTCCAGGGTGTTGAAGGGTGTAGGAAACAACAATTTTGAGATTTACAAAGAGCACTTGGGCCCATTAAATGAAATAATTTTATTATTGAGATAAATTACGACCATTTATGAATGTTAAATTATATTTTAATCATGTTTAATGTATTATGGGTCATGAATATGTATGGTTTTGATGTAAGGGCAATTTTAAGATTGTGCCCATGGGGTTTTGAGCCATTTTTGGCACATGTAATGAGGTTTTTAGCTAGGAAGACCTAATTGGGTCACTTGTGACTATTTTAATTAAAATTTTGGATGTTTCCTTGATGTATGGGTTGATAAAAATTAGGAAAAAATTTTGTGATTGAATTTGAAATCATGAGGAGCTTATAAAAGCATAGTTTTGGGTGCTTTTGCAAGCTAGTTGTGTGTGTCAAGGTGTGCCACATAGGTGTGAGAATTTTGTAGGTGTATGAGCATTAATTGAGATCAGATAATGTGTGTGACAGGTTGAGGAATATCAGAAATCATGTGTGCAAGATTTTGAAGCATTGAGAAGTGAAGAAAGAGCTAGATTGTGCAAGTTGAAGACCTAGGGTTTGAGCAAGGGTTTGAATCTGAATATTTGGATCAATATCAGCTGTGGTATCAAAATATTTTCAATGGTAATACTTCATAAAAATATTGTTTGATGATTTATATTCATGCAAGTCTCTTATTGTGTGTAATATCAACAAGGGTTTAGGGGTTGGTGCTCCTTGTGGGGTTGGTGCCTCACTAAAGAAATATCTTGTGATGTGTAATATTCACTTGAGTATTTGTTGTGAGTAATATAAAAAAATATTTCAATAGGTTTTCTTCCCTTGAGGGTTTCCCACTTACATCTTGTGTTATGGTGTTACTTATCTTGCTCTTGGTTTATTGAATGAATGTTGTATGTTGTTGTGCACACATTAATGAATGGATAAATGGTTAATGGTTTATGTGAGTGATCTGAAATTAAAGTTTAATTTTTAAGGAATGATTCACCCTCCCTCTCAGTCCATTGTGATTCCAACAATTGGTATCAGAGTAGGTCCTTTTGGAGAATTTTGACAACTTGAAAGGAGATCCTGAAGCACAAAATGGTGAGTGTTAGAGTTATAGGAAAGGCACCAATGTTTGATGGAACAAACTATGCATTTTGGAGTCTAAGGATGAAGACCTACATTATGTCACAAGGATTTTATGTTTGGAAGATAGTGGTAGATGGCTATACTCCTCCTCCTACCACCCCTATTACCGATCAAGGACAAGGATGCATATGAACACAATTCTAAGGCCTTTAATGCTATCATTCAGGGTCTTAGAATCTGAGTTGGGAAAGGTAATGTACTGCAAATTAGAAAAGGAAGCATGGGATAAATTTCAAGTCCTATATGAAGGTGACTCAAAGGTAAGAATTTCTAAACTTCAAACCTTTAGAAATCAGTTTGAATCTCTTAAGATGAATGATGAAGAGTCCATTGCTGCATATCTACTTAGAGTTGACAAAATTGTCAATAACATGAAAGATTAGGAGAAGAAGTGGTTTTTCAAAAGGTTCTAAGGTCACTAACTCCAAAATTTGATTCCAAAGTATCTGCTATAGAAGAAGCAAAGGATTTGACTACTTTGAATATGGATGATTTGCATGGTACCTTGACTACCTATGAGATGAGAATAGGTGATCTCAAACCAACCAAGAAAGAGGTTACATTCAAATCTGAAATGAAGCCTAAAATCAAGAAGGTGAAGGATGATGAAGCCACTCTTGAGATTGAAGATGAAGATCTCTTTGCTATGATGGCTAGAAGATTGAAGCTTGGATCTGGTAGGTACAAAGGTAAGCTTCCTTAAAAATGTTTCAAATGTGGTAAGATAGGAAATTTTGCTGTTAATTTTCCTCATAAGAATAATAAGGAAGATCATGATGAACATGAGCATGATAGTGATCATGAAAACAAACACAAAAATTATGATAAGAGAAAGAAAATCTTTAAGAAGTTTGATTAAAAAAGAAGGACAAAAAGAGTTTTTATACAAAGGAAGATGATTGTTGGTATGATGCTAGTAGTGGTGTTTCAGATTTTGAATTTGAATCAGATCATGATGATATAGGAAATGAGGCATTGTTCATGACTAATGATGTTATGAGGTCTTCTGGTAAAGGTTCTTCACTGTTAGGAGACTTTATTTCAGTTCAACTATTCACATGAAGATGATGAGAGTGTCAAAAATGATCTTGAGGAATTCAAAGAGAACTAAAACATGTTGAGAAAGAGAACAAGAAGATGAGACTTCAAGTCAAAGAGTATGAAATTCATATGCACAAGCTAGAAGAAATGTACCAATATGAATCAAGCAAGAAAAGTGAGTCAATTAGATTATTAGAAGAGAAGGTAAAGTATCTTGTCTCAAGTTTGAAGGATAAAGAGAGTGTGTGCACAAAATTTGAAGAAGATATAGAGTTTCTAAGGGCTGAGTTACTAGAGGTTGGTAAGAAAACTATGTCTTTTCAAAGGTTTTAAGAAAGTACCAAGGCTCTTGATGAGCTCTTGAGAAATCAGAAAAAGTACAGTGATAGAGCTGGTTTGGGCTTCAAATATGAAGTCAAGAATAAAGAAATGAAGCAAGAGGACCTGATCTCATGCAAGGAAATTGGTGAACCAAGCACCAAGGAAGAAAATAAGAAGACTCTCATCAAGGACAATGTGAAAGAAAAGCCTATTAGGCAACCTAATGCATCAAGGTATGAAAAATATTTCAATGGTTATTGTTTTACTTGTAATGGATTTGGTCATAGGGAAAAGGAGTGTAGAAGGTATGTTAGAAAGGCTCATCCATGGAAGGATAGTAGAAGTGAGCAAGCTAAGAGTGTGGTATGTTACAATTTCCATAAGAGAGGTCATGTTGCTAGACATTGCTTGAATGATCCACCTAGACAAGTTGAGAGCTACATGAGGAAGAATTCAGTGGTGTGTTACAGTTGTAATAGAGCTGGTCATGTTGCAAAGAACTGCTACCATGGTCTATCAAGGAAGAATCAAAGAGTTCAAGGACCTAGAGTGCAAGGAGATGGCTTTCAAAGGCCTAGAATGAAAAATAACAGTCAAGGAAGAGTGTGGGAATCTAAGAAAGATCACGGTGTTCCACTAAGATAAGATGTTGATGAAAGGAAAGGTATAACACGAGTCATGATTAGAGGAAAGATGATGATGGAATTCTCCAAGTACCTAAGAGGGCTTGGGACCTCTTCAAGACCTTATTTTAAGTCTTCATGATGCTCATATACCTCTACTATGCTTCTTGGAGGTATATTATTGCAAATGAAGCACTATTCTAAGGGGGAGTTGTTTGAGTCAAAATGTGCCTCCTCCATAAGGTCAAGGTATGTCACTACAATTCCTTCACTATGTCTTGATGGTTCTATTAAGATGATTCAATTGTTATTTAAGTGTTAGCTAGTGTGCTTAAAGTATATGTTGATTGTGTTTATGATTACGTATGTGCATCATCATGAAGCACTGGTTTTTGAGTTATTTCAAAGGATGCTTGAGTAATTATGTGGTCTAAAATATGACTCATTATGTCATGTACTTCATATGATATGAATTTGTTTGGTCTATATCAATTGTTGACAATGTTAAAAGAGTCTCATGGTTTGTGAGGCACATGGTGGCAAATTTGAGTCTTATGAAGTGTCATGAAGTCATCATGTGTTTTAAGTGCAAGTGTCAAACATGTCTAAGAGTCCATAAGGTCTGTGGTTCTATACTCTTGTCTCACGATTCTATTTAATAAGATCATGTGTCAAAAAAAAGGTCATTCACTTTGAAATGTTTGTGTTGTTCATCATGCTTGTTTTGGGTATGTTATGGATTGGAAGTCCTTGAGTTCTAAGTCAAATATGTCGATGAATGAATCTTAATCTCTGATAAAGGTTGTATATGTGTCATGCCATCAAGAATATTTACTTGATCAAGATATTGTGAAGTGTAAGGTTTGTACAAGTGTTTTTGAGTGTTGTCAATGCAAACAAAGGCGGCCTCAGGTGTGTCTGTGGTGTTCTTGACCTTGAAACATTGGAATATGGTTCTTAGAATATTAGAAGACGTGATTACAATGATATGGGTCCTTTTGAGATCATAAAATCAAATTTCATGCACTTTTGGTGTTACTCTACCTAGACCGTTTCACACAGTTTTCTCTCGTGATATGGATGGAATGTGAACTTTGGAGGACCAAACGATGGAGTCTAGGGATGAATTTTTGTGAAAATAATTTACACATGGAAGGATACAAGATTTAATTGGTTTGAAGTCATAAGATTGACTATATTTTTAGAAATTCATGACAATGTTCATGTTGATGATGTAGTGTTAGTGTCAACAAGGCCTAATTTTGAAGGTGTGTTTTGGAATCGGGCATGTATCCTTTGATATGAGATTTTAAGGTCTATAATGAAGCTTAATAAACAAAATGGGTATCTAAATAAGGCGAGTCTTCATGGTAATTAAGGTTACATCAAACTTTATATGCGTTTCCATCAAATTGAGGACTAATGGACTATGGTGAGCACTTTGAAGATATGAATAAGTTAGGATACACATCTAAGATTTGTTTTACACCATTATTGATAAATATGAGCCACATGAAGCATGTATATCCTAAGTGAAGTGACCTACATGAAGTGTGCTAGATAATCTATCCCATGAGTGAAAGAAGATTGTATGACTTTCATTCACGACTTTACTCAAAATTGACCATCCACAGTCACAAAGTTCCTTTGTAAACATGCTAAAGGTGTTTCATGGTGATTTAAGTAGTTGACAAGGTCTATGGATTTATATTATGATGTTATAGGTGTCTTAAGTATCATAGATGATCTCGAGTTCATGAGCTTGAGGGAGTTCACTTTGGGCTCCTTGTGCAATTTAGCCACCTATAGGATAACAATGCTTGTAAATGGCAATCTATGAAGTTTTCTTATGTATATGGTGTGTATAAGTTCATTATGAATTGTCAAAGATCCTTTTAAGTTTTTCTTGTGTTGATAGATAGAAGAAGTCATTGAGAATCATAGCTATCTCGGTTTCACGATACAAATGTACTATGCTTTTGTGATGATTTCCATAATGGTATCTTAGGTAAAAGGAATGTAAGTACTTGTATTTGAGGTTATAGATGTTGCTTCTAAAGAGGACTCTGTGTATGAAATTTCCATTTTATGTATGAGAAAAGTTTTGGATATTAAGAATGGTCTTGATAGGTTGGTTGTTAGTGCTACAGTGGAAAGAAGCAAGCATCTACAGGTATGTTGCAAGGTTTGTGTAAGCTTGAGCTTGGTAAAGGCATGTTTAGGATGGAACCAAGATCTCAGTTGTATTGTACACAAGAAAAATAAACCTCTACAAGTTAGAAAGTAGTATTCAGAGAAGGGGAGTCATTTATGGTTAAGATCCATACAATTCAAGCATCTCGAAGCCCATGACAAAGCAATAAGGTGTGAAGAGTGTCCTCTAAGCTCCATCTTATGTGAGTTGAGTCATTATGAAAGGTTAATATTGTGATTAGTCTGAGTTTGTATCCATGAAGGACAAAGAAGTCTCTAAAATGATGTTATCTTGACAAAAGGTTATATACCTGTCTCAAGATAGTGGCTTAGCTATGGATTGTGATCGGGTATAGTATAAAGGAAGAGTGTATCAATTGTTTACTCTCTAAGTAAATATTGTGCCATGTCCCAAAAGTATCTTTGTAGGATTAATATGGTAGTTTGAATTATGAGTTCTTGATATAGGTATATCTTAGGACTGTATATGACCTTATTGGAGCAAATGTAGTTTTTGTGACTATCAAAATGAGCAAGAATGGTGATCAAGTGGTCTGTATATGTCTATCAAGTGATTGTTGAAGAGAGAAAGTGCATGGTACAATGTCTAACATGAAGAGTAAGGTAATAACAAGAATTAGAAGTTAGAGTTCCAAGCTTGAAATAGGTATCTCATGACCAAAACATCATTGTTTCATAGGTATGTAGGTGCTCATTATGGTTGTATGGTAGTGTTTTTGATGAAACATAGTGTCTTCTATTCTTCTTAAGGCTATGCAAGGTATTAAATGAGGGGAGAAGTCAATAAGTTGGTCCTTTGAGTCTTCTTTGATTCAAATTGATAGATTAAGACCTCAACATATGTGATAATGTGTCACGAAATGGCGCATGTGTTTGCAAAATGCTTATACGAGAAGGATGAAGTGTGGAATATTCCATTTATGACAAGGGAGCAAGTTTCTTTAATTCTATTTGGTTTATGGAAGGTCTAAAGACTTTTGAGGTATGTAGTGGTGTGCCATACAATTATTTGGTAAATTTCGATCCTTGAATGTATGTTTTTAGTAAATTATGATTGTTATAGACTGGGAAAGTTGTTTAGGTCATAGAAAAAATGTTTGAGGTGCTTTTTAGCCAAGTCAATAGGGTGACTATCTCATTTTTGTGCTTGTGGGAGAGAAATGGAGGTCTTAAGTCTAGGGGAGCTATGAATTGCATTGTCAAGGTATGTATGAGGTTCTAGGGCATGCCAAAGTTGGTTGAAATTACACTAAGATGACTTTTTAGGGACATGAGTCCTTGTGGTTGAATGATGACAAGAATGGTAAGTGACAAGCTTGATATATGCCCAGATAAGATGGATTTTGGTCAAAGAAGGTGATATGATGATGCAACATGCTTGCTTATTGACATTGTTGGCATGATATCAATATGAATGGATCAGGTTATGGTCTTTACATTTGATTCTTGAAGGCTAAAACAAGGTTGATAGTGAAAGTAGCTTGTGTTGCATGACTAGAAGATGAAATGTGGTGTTTTAGCTCCAAATCAGGTGATATTATGCTTAATTTATGTTTTATTGACATGTTCATATGTTGTAGATGATTATCCTAGGGGAGATCGGTAGTTGCATGCTTGAAATGAAAACAAAATCAATTTTGAGGTTAATTTCAAGGTTTTGAGCTAAGTTGAGATATTTGGTTGATGTTATGAAGATGAAGAAGGTGAAGAATATGCTTTTACAAGTATGCCTTTGTCATTAATGTAAAATGGGGACAAGTTTAGGGTGTTTTCCATTAATGACAAAGGGGAGATTGTTGGCATGTGGTCCTTTTAGGTGCTTTGTCATTGATGCAACCACATTAATGAAAAATTGGATGATGTGTTAGGGTCATATTATGATATATATGATGTTGACATACTAGATCAGATGTGTTTGTGCTGATACAATGAGAGTTTCGAGTGGGGATTGCTTGCTCTTGCAATCCTATTCAGGTGCTTAGGTGATGCTACATGACAATATACTCTTCTTGGATTCTTGAGAAGCATGTTGACATGATGGATAAAAGGTTTAGAGGGTGTTTGGGCACTCAAAAAATTGTCATGGTGTAGATATAGGTGGTTCACTATGTTACAAGTGTTTGTTCGTAGAGCAGGCATGATAGCTAAAAGGTATGAGATCGTGGTTTGGAGCCATATGAGCTCATGGAAGATTGAATTCAAGTATATCATGGCATATCAAGTATTTTTGGGTCATTTTCATAGGTTTTATGATGATTTATTACATTATTTCAGTTGACCCTAACTTCTATAGTGAGAAACAAGCATGTACACAAAGGTAAGTCTTAAAGACAAGAGAGATTGAGGAATATAATTAACATTATGATGATTGGATATGTTATTGTGATGTGTCATGGTGCTTTGATGAAAAATTCAGGTTTCTAGGATGTGAATTTTTAAGATAATGTAGTTTATGTGAGATAGGGTTAAGAACAAGTGAAAATCCAGCTCAAATTTGAACTTCTGATGCTCGTTGTGAAGTGTGTGCTTTACATGGGACCTTATGACTTTCAAGGATGTTTATATGGTGAGTTTAGAAGGTTTCAAAAAAATAATCGAGTCAGTTGATGATCTGTAAACTCTCTACTTTGGAATCGTTCACAAAATCAAAATTAAATATTGTTGTTCTACTTTCGATTAGAAAATGATAGAGATAGCTAATGAATGAATTTTCTTATGCTTAGAATCAACAATTGTAGGAAAGGAAAGAATATAAACTCATGAACACCAACAATTTTTATCCTGAAACCTTCGGAGGAGGAAAACTAGTCGGGAAGGGCAAACACTCTTTCTTCCCACTTTTTATTGGCCAATTCAAATAAGAAGTACAAAATTTACAATAAGTATGAAAGAGAAGTAGATAATATCTCACACTTCCTCCCAATTACTTGCTTTCTCTACCTCAAAAATCCTTTCTTCTACAAACACAATTCCAACACTAAGAATTCCTTGCTCACTTGCTTTCATGCTTCGATAATCCAAAACTCTCCTTCATACATGTATTTATAACCTTTCTCATGTCCTCCCATGCACTAGAGGATGGGAAAGGTCATGGAGGAGAAGAGACACAAACAACCTTTCAAATTCAGGACTATTCGTTTCAAATTTTATTTTTCTGTTTGAAAGTGTCAGGACCGCCACCCAATGTAGACCGGTGGTCACAGGACCACCACCACAGCTGGGTGGTGGTTACATGATCGCCACCAGGTTAGGAAGCAGTTTTGTAATCACCGCTCTGCATAGAGCATCGGTTCTGTTAATATAAAGACAAAAAATCTGTTTCTTCATTTTCCTTCTTTGGTGTTGGCTGATTTGATGAAGTAGAGTCATTTTGGATCCCTATGGATCATACCTCCCATGCTTAGGAGGATTTTGGTCCCAAAATAGCTTAGTGAGGGAGTAGACGAGGAAATAATTCCCTCACTTGCTCGTTTGAGTACCACCAGGTCTGCCTTGGTGTCTTTCCTTTTAGTCCAACTTACCAAGAATCTTGCGGACCTCTCCTAGTCTCTCTAACCTTCTACTACAACACTACATCCTCCAATTCACCTCATGAGTCCAAGACACAATCCTCAATGGAAGGTAGTAATTGTATTCCTTCATCTTCATCTAACATGGATGGCTCATATAGGTGTAAGTTCTCATAGTTTACTACTGATTACATCCTCATAAATGACAATAGATCATGTCGAAAGAAATTTTCTCCAACCTTCTCCAATATGGCGAAGGGTCCATATCGTAGTGGCTTGAGCTTCCGTGCTTGACCTTGTAGTCTCTCCTTGCTCAAGTAAAGCCAAAATCTATCTCCAACATGAAGCTTATGTTCTCTCATGTGCTGATCGTGCCTAGCCTTGTACTTGGATTGAGATTTCTCTAACTGTTCTTTGACTTTGAGATGGATTTTCCGGATCCTCTCAATGAATTTGTTTTCTCTAGTCACCTCTGTGTCTCATGTCTCCTCCTCATCTTGCTTCCCAACTACTATGTCTAGTGGATTTGTAGGTAGATATCCCAAGCATGCTTCAAATGGTGACTTGATAATGGATGTGTGTACTACTGGTTATAGGAATGCTTGAATGTAGGCTAAGGACCCATCCAAAGTCCTTGGGTATTTACTATTATACCCTCTACGATCAAGCTGTACCAAAGTATTGTTCACCACATCTATCTATCCATTTGTCTGTGGATGGAAAGACTTGCTCATCTATAACCTGGTATCCATATTGTCCCACAAAGTAGTTCAAAAATTCCCCAAGAACCTGGAATACCTATAAGAAATAATAGACTTTGGCAAGCCAAAATGCACCCATACATTAGAAAAGAAAATATCTGCTACCTCATGTGCCTTTACTATCTTTTTATATGCCATAAGGATACACATCTTACTGAATCTATCAACAAAAACATAGAGATAGTCATGGGCATGTTTAAACATAGGTAATCCTCCTACAAAGTCCATAGAAATGTCCTCCCACGGATGAGTAGGTACTGAAAAATGCATATACAAACCCTCCTTCTTGGTCTTAGGCTTGCTGGTACAACAAAGTTTACATCCATGTATAAATTTTGATACTTCTTCTTGCAAATTGGGCCAATACACGTACCTTTGCAAGTGGGCTAGGGTCTTATCAACATCAAAATGTCCTGCTACTTCCAAGGTATGTGCTTCACTCATCAATAGAAGTATTTATTCTTTAGGCACACAAAGCTTCCCCCATCGGTAGAGCACTGTCCTTGAGATAAAAATCTTCAATCCCTATCGTTTTAGCCCATTGGGACTTCAATTGCTGAAATGTCACCCAAAAGTCTCTTTCTTGGGCATATGCCTCTTTGTAAGCTTCCTTCGTGAAGGGATTGATTTGAGAGATAATGGCGAAGGAGGAGAAATTCTCCTATGTGGGTGGCCTAGACAACATGTCATATGCCCACCAAGTTTTTACTACCCTTCTTGTATTTGATCACTAGATGGAACTGTTGAAGGAATCCCATCCATTTGTAGTGCCTTTCCTACTGCAATTTAGACTGCTTGCAAATACTAGAGAGGTTTGTGGTTAGTGTCCACAATAGTTTATTTACCCAACAAATAATGCTTCCATTTTTAATTTCCTAAACTAGTGCATACATTTCCTTATCATATACTGAATATCCTTTAACTGCTGAAGTAAAAGTTTTAGAATGATAACATACGGGTTTACCTCCCTGAAACAACACTACGCCCATAACGTAATCACTGGCATTTGTATCTACTTCAAAGGGCTGCTACAAATTAGGAAGAGAGTACTAGAGCATGACTAATCTTGTATTTCAATAACTCAAAGGATTTGTCTTGTTCCTTACCCCAGTCAAAACCCTTACTCTTTGTGGCCACTATGTGTAGAGGTGTTGTAATCGTGGAGAAGCTTGGAATGAACTGCATGTACTTGTCTTGCTCCCACAAAACTCCTAGTCTCTTTGGATCATGTTGGTGTTGTCCAACTAGTGATGGCTTCCAACTTCTTTGGATCCACTTGTAGCTCTCCTCCTCCAACAACGTGCCCAAGATAGATAAGTGTACATTTGGAAAATTCACATTTCTTCATATTACAAAGCAAGCTGTTTCTCCCTGATAACTTGCAAGACTTGCTGCAAATGAGTTAGATGTTCCTCCCATGTGGCACTAAAAATCAAGATATCATCTAGATAAACAATGACACATGAATCTATGAATTCCCACAATACATCATTCATTAATCTCATAAATGTAGCGGTTGCATTGCATAAACCAAATGGAAGTACTAACCACTCATAAAAACCCTGTTTTATCTTGAAGGCAGTCTTCCATATATCCTCCTCCTTCATTCTGACTTGGTGATAACTTGACCTGATAATTTGGTATGTTGAAGCTAGTCCAAGAGATCATCTATGTGGGGAAGTGGATATCTATTCTTTATGGTGATTTTGTTCAAAGTGTGGTATTCGATGCACATTCTCCAAGAACCATCCTTCTTCGGCACCATCACAATAGGAAAACCACATGGTGAGGTGCTTGGACATATCACACCTTGGTCTAGTAGTTCATGGAGTTGTTTCTTTACTTCAGTAATTTCCAAAAAGGATTTCCTATACAACCTGATGTTTGGTAGAGGGGACTCTTGTCAACAGACTAAAAATGATGCTCTACTTCTCGTTTTGATGGTAACCCAGGAGCCTAAAAATTTCTGAAAATCTTGAATAATACTATCCAAATCCAGTTTTCCCTAGTTAGAAATCTCTGAAACTTCTACCCCATCTTCTTTATCCTTTAACAAAATTAAATAAAATTGATTATGATTTTCTTGAATAAGTCATTTTTCTTGGTTAGCACTCACCATAGTAACTTGTGTCTTATGCTGGTGTGCCTGGATGTTGTAGCTAATCCCATACTTGACCCATATATATCAGTTTTCCCTTCTCATAAATATAACTTCTCTGATATAAAAGTAAGGACTCCCAAAAATACTATCAAAAGCATCAAGTGGAATAACATCAGCTTCTAATACATCAATATACTGGAGAATTTATCCCAAAATTGACCTTACATCTTTTTGTTACCTGAATTTCAACACCCTTCTTCACCCAACCCAAAGGATAAGGGTGTGGATGCTCGTAAGTCTCAAGACCAAGATTCTTTACAACTACTTCAGAAATCAAGTTAGACTGAGAACTGGTATCAACCAAAGCATTTACCTTAGTTCTCTTGATCTAGATTTTGATTTGGAATAGTCTACTCATCTCCTCTTCCTGACTGTCCATGTTGGTGGTCGTGCATCCAAGCCTCTCGTCTACATTAGAGTCATATTTGATTTCTACCTCCCATTCTATCTTTACAACTGTTATGGACTTCTTTGAGTCCTTGGTTCGGTTCTTTGGATGTAACTCCGGATGCAAATTCCAACATATAGCGTTAGTATGACCATTGATATCACAGTTCTTGCAAAAATTCTTGGGATCTTTACATGTATTTAAAGGAGTGGCAGCATGTTTACCTTTCCCATTCCACTTACCTTTGTTACTTGTTTTCCCATGTTCTTTCTTCTTCGATTTGTTGATTGCTTTTCCCTTGGATCTAATTCTCCTTATTTCTTTTCATCATCTATATATTATGCCTGCACAAACGCCTCATTGAGATCTTTGGGCTTCGTGGAGATGAATGTTCTTCGAAGGTAAGTGTGAAGTCCTCCCAAGTACTTAGTCAGAATATCCTCCTTCTTCAAGTACATATTTATCAACATAGCTTGCCTCTGAAACTTTGTAGTATAGTCTTGCACACTTTGACCACTTCCTTGTATAAAATACTACCATTTAATCATTTGGTCAGTCTTGTGGCCAATAGGATAGAAGTTAGATCTAAGTAATTCTTTAAATTCTTGCTAAGATTTCACAATAGGACATTTCTTCTTTTCACAAGTGGCTAGATGGGTTTCCCACCAAACTAGAGTGTGTCCCTCCATTTGAGATGTGCAAAGGTGATCCTCTATGCCTTAATGACATTATGGATGCTAAAATAAAATTCTAATTGTTTTAACCATTTATCAAGAAACTCTGCATCTACTTGTTCTTCAAATATTTTAATTTCAACTTTCGTCTCAACTTTACAAGGATCATGATTAGTTTTACCTTTTCTCTTGCATTTGAAGTCTCTTCTTCATGCTCTTCCCCATAATCTTCCTCATGGTGGCTCCTCCCTATGCCAATTTTTTTGGCTAAGCCTCAAACCACTGAGTCCATGGAGTCTTTCTTAATAGAAGTCATCTTACGTAAATCTGCAAGTTCTTCTTGTCTTCTAAACATCATATCCATCATGATCTCCAACATCTTGATTCAACAGACCACATTTTCTTCCGCCATTTGTCCCCGAATTCTTTATTTACAATTCCTTGTAGAAATATCTAGATTGCAAGGTAAAGCCTCTTCGCCTTTGGATCTCGTCACTATCATACAAATCCAAGAACAAATACCATAATCCTGGATACTTGTTAGCTTTGATACCAAAATGATTTGTAAACTCTCTACTTTGGAATCATTCACAAAATCACAATTAAACGTTGTTGTTCTACTTTCAATTAGAAAATGACAAAGATAGCTAGTGAATGAATTTGCTTATGCTTAGAATCAACAATTGTAGGAAAGGAAAGAATATAAACTCATGAACACCAACAATTTTTATCCTGGAAACCTCCGGAGGAGGAAAACCAATCAAGAAGGAAAACACTCTTTCTTCCCACTTTTTATTGGACAATTCAAATAAGAAGTATAAAATTTACAATAAGTATGAAAGAGAAGTAGATAATATCTCACACTTCCTCCCAATTACTTTCTTGCTCTACCTCAAAACTCCTTTCTTCTACAAACACAATTCCAACACTAAGAATTCCTTTCTCACTTGCTTTCATGCTTTGATAATCCAAAACTCTCCTTCCTACATGTATTTATATCCTTTCTCATGTCCTCCCATGCACTGGAGGATGGGAAAGGTCATGGAGGAGAAGAGACACAGATAACCTTTCCAATTCTAGGACTGTTCGTTTCAAATTTTATTTTTTTGTTTGAAAGTGTTAGGACCACCACCCAATGTAGACCGGTAGTCATAAGACTGCCACCCTAACTAGGCGGTAGTTACAGGCCCGCCACCTGGGTTGGACGGTGATTCTGTAACCGCTACTCTACACATAACGACAATTATGTTAATATGAAGATAGAACCTCCGTTTCTTCATTTTCCTTCTTTAGTGCTGGCTGGTCTAATGAAGTAGAATCATTTTGGATCCATATGGATCAGTTGATCATTAGGTTTTGATGAACGCATATTAAGAAGGTAAATAGGTCTAAAACCTTAGTTAAACCCTAGCTAGGAGGATTCTACGAAAGAAGAGTATATTGACCCAATTTTGATTGATTAATAAAAAGTGATGATTTGATGATGTATTGGAATCTTTTATATTTCTAAAAATGTATGGTTGAGGTCATGGTGATGAGTGGGCCTCACTCAAACATGTCAGTTTATGAAGAAGAAGGTTTTGAGACAAGGTTGTCCAAAAGAGTAGCATGATAAATTGATGGTGAATGATGTATGTAAGCTAATATTTATTTCCATGGAGGTTTTAGGACATGTTAATGTAGGTACATGGTCATTTGAGGTCCATTTAGGTTGACTTGTCAAAGGACAATTTTGAGGCCTTAAAAATAGGGTTTAGCAAAATAGCTATAATTGGAGCTACAGATGGAGATTGAAGATGATTCAAGTTGTGTTGGAAAGAGGATTCAAAGATATTTAATGTTATATAATATTTTACTCATGATGAGGTGTTTTGAATATGTTTCTAGGTAATTATTTGGATAGAAAGATTTTTGTCACTACAGGACATGATGTGTTTTGTTACAAGTTTGGAGTTGTTTGAAGTATGATATGGATTTGGTGATGCTTGATATCACCTGAAATGTGAATAAGATGAATTTGGAATCCAATTAATCCATTTTTAGGTCTTGAATGTTTGTATAAATGTTTTTATGAGCTAACCTTTGGAAACAAATGTTTTGGTAGGTTGATTTGGTGAAGACAAAAGTGATTGTGGTTTGAGCATGTGGTTGATTCAAGGCTTATATTTTGATTAGAAGTGATCTAAAAGTTATATAAATTTAAAAAATTTGTTACATGGCATGATTTGGACATGTATAAGTGATTTTGTGGCCAAATGAAGTTTCCAGGGTGCTTTAAAGGGTGTATGAAACAACAATTTTGAGATTTACAAAGTGCACTTTGGGCCCATTAAATGAAATAATTTGATTGGTTGAGATAAATTGCGACCATGTATGAATGTTAAATTATATTTTAATCATGTGTAATGTATTATGGGTCATGAATATGTATGGTTTTTATGTAAGGGCAATTTTAAGATTGTGCCCATGGGGTTTTGAGCCATTTTTGGCACATGTAATGAGGTTTTTAGCTAGGCTGACCTACTTGGGTCACTTGTGACTGTTGTAATTAAAATTTGGGATGTTTAATTGATGTATGGGTTGAGACAAAGGAGGGAAAAATATTGTGTTTTAATTTGAAATCAAGAGGAGCTTATAAAAGCATAGTTTTGGGTGCTTTTGCAAGCTAGTTGTGTGTGTGCAAGGTGTGTGACCTAGGTGTGAGATTTTTTCATGTGTATGAGAATGAATTGAGATTAAATAAGGTGTGGGACAGGTTTAGGAATATCATAAATCATGTGTGCAATATTTTGAAGCATTGCGAAGTGAAGAAAAAGCTAGATTGTGCAAGTTAAAGACCTAGGGTATGAGCAAGGGTTTGTAAGAGTTTGGAGCTAAATATTTGGATCACTATCAGCTATGGTATCAACATATTTTTAGTGGTCATACTTCATAAAAATATTGTGTGATGATTCATATTCATGTAATTATCTTGTTGTCATCCTAGATACCCTTGAATCTTTCCATTCTCACTAACACGAGTGTCTCTCTCCTCGCTTTCTTACAAGAAAATCCCAAATGGAGCACAAAATACAATATTTTTTTCTAGCACTTACATTTATCCTAAAACTTCTCTTGAATATGTTTATCATAGATTCACTACAACATTATCTTTTAATGAAGATCATATTACCTTTACATCTACTAAAATTTCTTCTCAATCTATTTTAGATAATGATCCACCCCTTTATATTCAAGTTTACATCCATAATATAGGGGTTAAATGAGATTTAGTTGATAATATATCTGGTCTTAACATTTGTAATCTATCATTACTTCTTAAAATTGGCCTTTCCAAAGCCTCATTGACTCCCTCATATATTTGTATTCGTGGTTTTGATAATATTCTTTAAAAAGTATTAGGTACAATCGTACTTCCCATATTGTTGGGCCATTCAATTTTATCGTCCCATGCCATGTAATGCCTAATAATATTAATTATAATATTCTTCTCAAGCATCCTTATATCCATGCCATGCATGTGGTCCCTTTAACCCTTCATGCACATCTTAAATTCCTATACCGGGTGTGGTATATGAGGCCTTAAGCAGATCCCTCCCCATTTTCCTTTTGTAACACTATTGATCATTCACCTAAGCCCCTACTTCTGCCACATATCCTCCTAATTTCACAAAGTATGGTCCTAGGTATCAGTATATGCTTCATTACGGTTTCACTGGCATTGGATTAGGAAAATATGGAAAGGGAGTCATAAAGCCTCTTTCCATTCCCACACAATCCACTAAACTCAAAGATCGAAATCTCCCTCTGCTTGCTCCTTTTATTCTGCCACATATTCTCCCGAGGTTTACACTACTTCACATACTCATAATATTCCTCTACTATACCCTGATCTTATTGGTGATCCTACTTCTCCCACTTAACCTGAATTGGATACATTCCTTACTGATGATGCTCTATTAGAATACATGGGAACTTACGACCATTTCCCCTTTACCATCACAAAAATTGTTTTCCATCTGTTTTCAATGCTACAACTTACTTTGAAAAATATGATCCTCCTAACACTAATACCGATACTCTGATACATTTCCACATCCTCCACCATGACATGGTCTCTCTCCCATCATCAGATAGATCTCCATCACTTGCACACTTGGGGGCATTGAACTTCCCCCATAGTTACATGTTCTAATCAACAATTATGTATCCATAGCACTCACATATACACATATACCTTACTTTTTCTTTGCACTTCAAGTAAATATTTCTTGCAACACTTTATCTTATCTATACCATGACCCATGGTGGGTTCACTTAGTAAAAGTATGGTATAACACGTTCGTTTGAAGGGTATTAAAGAATACCCTTAATTCTAGTTTTACCTCTAATTATTCAATTGATAATACCCCCTCCCGTTATATTATTAGAATGAAAATACCCCCTATTTTTTCCATGTACCTTACTTACCCATTTTCCATTACAATTTTATTTACCCCTTTTTATTTCTACCCTAATATATTAAACAAAAAATATATCATGTTTCTCACTCATTTTTTTAATATGCATTTTGTCTTGAAAGATAGTTTGAATCCATTCAAGACCTATTACCAATTACCTTATAAATTTTAAGCTTTAATCATTTATCAATAGTTCTTCAAATAGTTAATATGATGAAATAATATAAATTGTGTTGAAAAAGATACTCAATCCTAGTTTTCTACCATCTTATTATTTCTTGGTTAAGAATATCCTAATTGATATTTCTTTATTGAAAAAGAGATTATAATTTAACTTTATGACCACACTCCTTTTATAATTTTAAGGTATTTAGTTTTAAAAACTAGGGTTCAAATTTTTTAGTTTTATATTAAAATTAAACCTCCCTCTCCTTTGGCCCACCTCTCTAACCTACCCCGAACACATGATTCGAATATTAATAAATTAAACCCTTTCACCCCCTCATGTATACCGATATATCAAATTTGCTTTTATCAACTTTAATTACCTCAATATGAATGCACATGCTAGGATATTGCCTAGCTAATGAACCCCCATGCTATGACCACACCTTGCTACATTTATATATGCTTATGGCTTCCCTTTCGATCCTATATCACTCCATACATGTTTTACTCCTCATGCTTACTTATGGATCCTTTTATTCATGATACACATACTACTTTATATATATGGTATACATCCTTTCATTCACTATACATAATCTTTTATTCTTGCTCATAATGATCACATCTATTTTCCAACAGCTCCTAATATACACACTTGGGGGCATTAGACTCCCCCATCCTCACTTGCTTCTTATACCATTACTTCTTCCTATCTATACAACACAATGTTGCTACTACATACTCTACCTCGCTACCCAATGACACACTCTTGTTCTACGGTTCATACTTGACTGTTGAGGCGCAATTCCTAAATGAACCTCACATCACACACATCTCGCTAGGGGATAACGTGAACCCTCTCATATGAACATATTACATATCACAACACACCATAAATTTCACACAACATCTGCACATTTTGGTTATCTTTACTCTTATTAGCTTATACTACTTACATGTTTTCCTTTGTTTCATATGCTAGTTCAATACTTGGTATGTCATTATATTTTTCTATACACAAATGCATGTTCACATGGTATTTTGGAGTGAATGTAGGACATTACAGATCCTTACATGATGTATGATGATCGAAAATATTCTTAACCGGTCCCACTATGGCTCCCGGGGCATCTACCTTTTCTACTCTTCTACTACACATCGCAGTCCTATTGTTACAATATTTACTAATTTTTGTTACTATACCTTATTTTTCACTGATCTATACATCCTTTGACATACTATTTATCTTTCTAACATGCTAACAGGTGCTTCATGTGTAACATTTTCCTTACGAAAAACTATATAACCAAGGTTATCTATTACTTCTTATTTGTTATTGTTTATCAATGTTTTGCATGGGTCATGTGCCATGTCGTTTCTTGATAATTATTTTTTATGGCAGATTCGACCCTAATTTGTGACATTTTGAGAAATGTCCATGTATGAAAACATTTTTTTACAGTCCCTCTTGTATTCATAGTTTCTTGATACATTGTATTCTATTGCATGCTACCTCTTTTATACCAACACTTGTTTCTAGCCTATATTGTTTACAAGTGCCTTAGTTTCTACAATGCACATACCCTACCCCTGTAAGTATCCAATCTATGACATGCATATCACTATTTTGTCCTCTCATTTGGGCCACTTCCTCTTACATTCATTACATTCACCCCAAACGAGGGGGGAAACTATTGGGTGAACAAATAACCCTTCTAGCAACATGAAGCTCTAGAATAGAATAACACAATACAGAATTGGAAAAGGCACACACTTATAAAGTGTTCCAGAATAAGACTTAGATCATAAAGATAGAGCAAATGATAATGCCCAATATCGGAGACAAGAACGGTGGGAACTTGTGTCCCACTTGGGCACTCGTGTCAGGGGGTAAAAAATAGATAGTTTTTTAGTTCACATAGTTTCCAGAAAGTTACAATATGAATATATAGTAACTGACAATTGTATTCAGTTACAAAATTTATTCATTTGGCTACAATTCAATCACAATTCAGCTACAATTTGACTACAATTTAATTTCAATTTGCTTACAATTTGGCTACAATTCGTTTACAATTTGGTTACAAATCAGGTCATGACAATTTGCAGTGGCACTTATCATTTGAGAAGCATCATAGAAGGAGAGAAAAATATAACTCTCTCCCCAACACTCTTCTTTTTGGTGTGAGATCACCCAAAAACTCATCCTTGCGTGATATCACCCAAAATACTCATCCTTGGCGTGAGATCACCCAAAAACTAATCCTTGGCATGAGATCACCCAAAAACTCATTCTTGGTGTGAGATCACCCAAAAACCTCATTTTTGGTGACAGGGATGCTCAAATTCGTGGCTCGATGCTTTCTTGGTTGGGAATTGATCACTCTCAACCCCATTTGGAAACATCTCCAAAGAAAACAAGACAAATTTCTATCCTATACTCTCTCATACATCAGGTGCACTCTTTCCTTAGCTATTACTTTCTACACACTTTTACTTACTTATACATATGTTACTCTAATTTTTCACATACGAGACTTTGACTACTCTCTTTCTCTTAGTTTGCAGGTCCATCCTTAATGAAAAGAATATGCAACTCACATCAATAAGAAAAATCTCCTAAAACATGTTATTACACATACATTCATCCCTAGGCGTACCTCCCTATTCTAGTTGCCACACTTCACATTGTAATCACTTCACGCTTCACATGGCTAATTTTCCACTTGACACGCTATTGGCTACACTTATATTTGGTTTACAAGGTACACATCTTCTATCTAATTTATGATTTTGAGTATTCACTCAATAACATAAAGTGGGCACAAATGTAGACATAAAATCTATGCACTTGTGTACATTTCTAGGTCCTAAAGCATACTAATGTATACATGATTCCTAAACAATAAAAATAGTGGTTGACAACTCATTTTAGAATTTTGGTTGATTTTATATTTTGCACTTTACTATTTCTAAGCTTGATTGGGCATCCTTTTGGCTTTTGACATCTTACAGTTCTACCAGACACTTGACTGATTTACCTTTTGATGGCCCCAAACACTAGCACCCAGTTAGGATAGAAGCACCCGAGCACTCATGTCCCTCCCGATTATTACTCTTTTGAGTCCCTTTTGCTTCTTGGTCACCCTTTAATACTTTGGGTTGGCATTTTAGTTATCAATTACTGAAATTTAAACAAGGGAATCATATATATATATAATTAGTTACTTTCAATTAAAAGGGCCAAGTACTATAAGCATTATCTATCACCATCTAAGCTTGTAAAAAGGCACAAGAGAATTACAAAGCATACATCTAGCACATGATATGGAAATAATATGTTTTCTTAATGTACAATAAATGATCTTATTTTACTCTCCTTTTTATCAAGTTTGACTGCATTTTGTGAATTTTATTTGATCTAATATAAGTTAGGATGTAATTGTCCATATTTTGTTGATTGTAGTTCTAACGTTTAAAAACTCTGTAATTCCTAACAAAGTGCTTTGGAAATTCAATTTTGTAATAAAATAGGTCACAATCAGTTGAAAGAACAAAGTATGAAGCGGTCAACATGTTTTTGGAAGCATTAGTTTCAATATGGCTTAGTTCTAGAACTTCCAGACTTAGTTCCGAACTCCATTACACAATTACAAGCTCTATCACTTAGTTTCGAACTTTTAGACTTAGTTTTGGAACTCCAATACTTAGTTCCGTAATTTTGGGCTTAGTTCCTAACTCCTGCATGTAGCTCCGAAACCACGATGGTTAGATGCGGAACAATTTCCTTTAGTTCCGGAACTTCTCTAAAGTTTTAGAACCGATGAGAATTTGTTTATTCCAACAATGTCTGGTGATTTAGCAATCAATGATCCTTTCAATCAGGAGCATATTAGAAGATTTCAATTCTTCATACTCACAGATCTAGGGATAACTATCATATAGTTGTACATCCAACCATGTTCCAATTCAACATCTATTTTGGGCACGATTTGGTTCCATCTGAATTGGTAGGACAACTATGGTTGTAAATGCACCTTTGGAAGGAGTATATATATGTAGACTTGCAGATAGATTTAGGATATAATATAGAGATAGATCGATATACATAGATACAAACACATAAATATAGAAAGAGACAGTACGTATTTGTAATGCATAACATTTTATCAATAAAATAGCCATTTCTATTTTGAGAGAATGTTAAGTTGTTGAATCCTGTTTCAAGGTGGAGCAAGGGCCCACTCCTCCAAGAACCAGGATCTTCATTTTATTGGTATTTATATTTCTAGAGAAAATAGTATAGATCTGTTAATTCTGTAAATGCTTTTGATTATTCAAGTTGAAATCTATTGTATACTTGTTCCTGCAGGTGTTCTAGATTAGATTCTTATTTCCTTGCAATCATTTTTCAAGAGTATTCTCAATTGTGTGTTTATTTATGTAATGTGTGTTTACTTACAACAATCTATTTCATTCTACAAATGTGTGTTTATTTCTAGTAATTTATTTCTGCAGAGAGTGTTTACTTCCAAAAAGTTTTCATAGTTTGATTTCAATAAGGTTTTGGCCAAGAAGTCCTCAAGACATTGAGAAAATCCCTAGAAAATATAAAAAAAGAAAACAAATACCTACAGTCAATTACTAGATCACTAAGATTTCTTGTTGCATATAGCTTCGGACACCACCCCTGGTTTGAATATGACATCAACAAAGAGTTGATTAAATGAAGGGAATAATGACACCCATCATTTTGGTGCCGCTACTGGGACCCATTAGTTAGAATTGTCTAATTAGGTGTCAATAAGAGCAACAATCATATATCTAGTAATTGAAGAATCTTCCCTACGTCATCATAAAATTTATGAGTAGACCAAGAGACTCCAAGGGTCGATTCCTCCCAAAAATATCTAAACAAGAATCATCATCATCTTCTCGATCAAATAAGGAAGTTGACCAAGAATTAGAAGCACCATTGTCCCCTGTTAGACAAGAAGCAAAATTGCCACCTTTGGAATTATTAGATCAATCACTAGAAGGAAGTAGAACCTTTAGAAATAAGATTATATCCCAAGACCCGTTTAGAGAAAGTTTTGATTCACAATTGAGTAGTCAACCTCCTACTCCTGAATTTTCACCTTCCCCAAAATAGATCACATACCATATTGATTGGGAGAAAAGTCTAGAAGGTACTGCAAAAATGGCATAAGAAGCTGAAAGAGAACCTGATAGGACCTTTACTTATCCAATTCAGTTAGATGATGATGATACACCCATGAAGAATATTTCACCTACACATTTACCCACATTTAGAGGAATGTCATCTGAAGATCTTGACCAATTTCTGTTTGAATTTAAAGTACTTTGTGTCAAAATTATGATTACAAAAACAGATAATCAGAAAATCAAGTTGTTTCCATCTACCCTGAAGGATGCAACAATGAGGTGGTTTATGGGATTAACATCTAATTCTATTACCACTTGGGCAAAAATGGAATTTGCCTTCCTAGACAAGTATCAAGATTACTAGAGAGGGAGGAATAGGAAGGAAGTATTTTTCAAAATCAAGCGGGAGGAGGATGAGAATATGGAAGATTATTTAGACATGATTCCTCTTTGTGAGTAAAAGATGTTGGTTTTTACAACAAGAAGAGTTAAGCAAAACCATTTTTCTTAAAGGTCTGGATGATGAATCAAGGGAGGCACTTGATTTTATGGGAGGTGGAAACATTTATCAATTAAGAACGAATGATATTAAAGACATTTGTAGAAACTATGCACGAACTAGGGGTGGACCTAGAAAAGGAAAAACAATTAAAAATTTGAACCCAGATATGAACAAACTGATGGATGAATTGGAAAACTTTAAAATAGACATTTTAGTTCAATTAACCTCCACCATGGATGGATTGCAAGCTAAAGAAAATGCTAAAACTGAACCATTAGCTATTTATTGTCCTAGATGTAGGAAGAAGCATGCAATAAGAGATTGTCCCCGAATAAAATAGAAATATGTCTTATCTGATGAATCTAGGGACCATGAGAGTAATGCTTGTTCTCTTCTTCCATTTATTAAAAATCAGCTTAAACAAACCAACATTCCATCCACATCAGAAGAAGTAAATTTTGTCTAGAGACAACCTAGCCAAGGGTAGTTCATGCCTAGGTCAGTTCCTAACCCCTGGATGATGCCATGGGTAGCTCAGACAATACCACAAAGTTGGGGGCAACCACCTTGGGTCCCTCAACCAACATGGAATCCTTAGGATTGGTCAAGACAATCTTGGTATGCCCAAGGACACCAACAACCATGGTTTGGTCAAGGTAACCTAAATGCTTGGTCATAACCTAGGTGGAGCCCTAATAATTATGCTCAAGGAGGACATATCCTAGTTAGAATCAACAAGCCATAATGGTTTTCTCAGCACAAAATTCACAGACTAAAAATGTGGTACAAACATAAATGCTAGCGAGAACCGATTGCTAATCCCAAAAACAAACAAACAAATCCTATCTATGGAACAAAACCGAGAAAAATCAGTTGATCCAATGCCATGGATTGTAAGGATATTCAAACTAGATCTATCAAAATAATTAGCAACCACCTGTTATAATCACTCGAGATGACAAAAAAAAAAATGAAACCCCTAGTATGGTTGTTCCCAAGAAGGATGTAAAAGAAAAAGATAAGGATCCATATAAAAACTCTACTGAGACTCCATTTCCGAAGAGATTTAAAGAATCTATAGAGACCAAGGAATTTGAGTTGGCACAGGAATTAAGGAAATTGAATAATGAAATACCATTGTTACAAGCAATTAAGGACATTCTAGAGTTGAACAAATTAATCAAAATGCTATGTTTAAAAAGACATGGAAGGAAGAAGTAGTACCCCATGACTATTAAGGTAGATGGGAAACTTGCTGATTTATTAGCAGGAAAAATTTTACTTCCCAAATACGGAGATCCTGGAAGTCCTGTTATTTCTGTCTCTATAGGGAATAAATATATACATAATGTTTTGGTTGATTTGGGAGAAGCTATAAATGTAATGACAGTGGACACTTTGAAAACATTACCATTAACAGGTATCCAACCTACTAACACCATATTATAGATGGCAGACCAATTTGTAGCAAAACCAAAGGAGTTATTGAAGATGTGGTAGTTATGGTGGAGTCATGGGAATATCCAGTGGACTTCCTTATATTGCAGCCAAAAGGTAAAACACTTGGTTATCCCATTATTTTGGGCAGACCATGGTTAGCTACAGTTTCTGCCTTAATTGATTACAGATCAGGTGATATGACTATCTCAAATGGTAAGAGTTCTAAGAAAATTTATTTATACCCCTCTACATGACCTTTTATTGATAATCAAGAGCAATTATGGGTTGATGATCCTGACACTAATAAACAAAATCTATCTTCTTTGGCTATGATAACATTATAAGATCACATATGGGAGATGGAAGATATGATTAATCAACCATTGAACAAACACCATGTTGTCCTTAGAACAATCGGCTTAGTTCCGAAACTTATGGAATTAGTTCCGTAACCTACCGATTTAGTTTGTAACCATCACATTCAGTTCTAGAACTTTGAACTATCTTCGAACAATAACAACAACAATCCCATACAAATGCAAATAAATTTGCTCGGAGGAATGAGATTTCTCTTGGGGAAGCAAAAATAGCCACGAGTTAGTAGTTTTAGTTTCAAAGATATCAGAAATGGTGAAGAATTTCGAAAGCAAGAAGTGATGAGGAGTTTGACCTACAACAAGATAAGTATCATAACTCTTCCTATTGTCCTTTGTCCAGTATTCTTTATCAAGGAAATTTTGGAGATGTTGCTACATATCATATTTTATTACGACATCTATGTCCACTAAACACCTTAATGGCACCCTTTCAACAAATCAATTCATCACACATTGAACCAAACATGTTGAGATTCAACCGGGTAAAATTTTAAACATTAATAACTGGCTGAAGAATGATGAAGAAGCTAAATTGTTTGATGTTCTAAAGGATCATACTAGAGATTTTGCTTGGGAATATAAAGACATGAAAGGAATCCATCCAAGTATTTGCACCCATCACATCTATACTAAAAACATTAAACCAGTTAGGCAACCTCAGAGGAGGATTAATCCATCCTTAAGGGACATCGTCAAACAAGAAATTGAAATACTATCACAAGTATGTTTTATCTACCCTATCTCGATAATCAATGGGTGTATCCTCTTGTAATTGTTCCTAAAAATAACGGAAAATGGATAATTTGTGTTGATTATAGGGAACTAAACAAAGCCACACTGAGAGATTATTTTCCCTTACCATTCATAGATCAAGTTTTGGACAACCTTGTAGGTAAATAATATTTTTCCTTCCTGGATGGCTTTAGTGGATATAATCAAATTAGAGTTGTCTTGAGGATCAAGATAAAGCTACTTTTACTTGTCCATGTGGTACCTTGGTCCTTTGCCTATAGGGTATTACCATTTAGACTATGTAATGCTCCAACAACCTTCCAAAGAGTTGTATTAGTAATTTTTGCAGACCTAACTAATGATTGTGTAGAGGTGTACATGGATGAATTTACTGTACATGGAAACACATTTGATGATGCTTTGAATAATTTGGATAGAGTACTAACAAGATGTGAGGAACACCATTTGTCTCTTAGCCATGAGAAATGTTTAATGATGGTTGATGAGGGTATTGTATTAGGACACCACATTTCAAAAAGAGGAATTCAGGTTGACCAAGACAAAATTAGGATTATTTCAGACTTGCCTATTCCTCAAACCCCCACAGATATCAAGTCATTTTTAGGGCATGCTTGGATACTATAGGTGTTTTATTAAGGATTTTAGTAAAATTTCTTCCCCATGTTTAGTTTACTCACCAAGGATTGTGAATTTTGTTGGGATGAAAAGTGTCAACATGCTTTTGAGGAAATTAAAGAAAAATTAATCACTACCCCAATATTGAGAGGACCTAGTTGGGAGAAACCTTTTCACATCCAAACAAATGCCTCAAATAACTCAATAGGTGCAGTTTTGGGACAGAAAGATGAAGAAGGGAAAATGTATGCTATTTATTACCTTAGTAAAAATCTTACTCCCACTGAGAGAAATTACACTACCACTGAAAAAGAATTTCTTGCTATGATCTATGCAATTAATAAATTTAGACATTATATCATAGGGTACAAAATATTTGTACATACAAATCACTCAACAATTAGGTACTTAATGAACAAACCAGTGGTTGGAGGTAGGATAATTAGATGGTTATTACTTTTACAAGAATTTGATATTACCATAGTAGATAATCTAGGAAAATCTAATGTGGTAGCTGATTTCTTGTCAAGACTAACCACTACAGGGGAGCAAGATCCAATTAAGGACAAATTTCTAGATGAACAATTGTTTGCTATTTCAGCTGATACACCATGGTTTACTGATATGGAAAATTATCTTACAATAGGGAAGTTTCCTCCTTTCACTAAGAAACAAATGAAGAAGTTGATCAAAACTAGTGCACAATTTAAATGGTTAAATGGAATGTTGTTTAAATGTGGTCCTGATTTGGTTTTACACAGGTGTGTGAGATAAGATGAAATATTTGACATATTAAGGGCATGTCATGATGAACGAATTGGGGGACACTTTTCATTAAAAAAACAACTCACAAGATACTTGGCACTAGCTATTATTGTCCATCTCTGTATAAATATGTGAAGAGATATATCAAGTGGTGTGATCTATGTCAAAGGATGGGATAACCAACCTTTACCAGTGAAATGCCTCTGCAACCTCAAGTAGTTATTGAACCATTTGAAAGGTGGGGCTGGATTTTGTCAGTCCCTTTAGTCATCCTTCAAAAGGAAAGGAGTACATTCTCTTGTGTACTTGACTATGTGACAAAGTGGGCGAGAGGTGCAAGCTTTAACAAATTCCACCGAATAAGTAGTTTCGATTTCCTTTGGCATAAAATTATGATGAATTTTGGGGTGCCAAGGAGTATAGTTTCAGATCGGGGGCCAATTCATGTCTAATATGATCCAGCCTTCACAATGTACTATGAGATCAATCATAGGAAGTTATCTCCTTATCACTACAATCAAATGGATAAACACAAGTAACAAACAAAGAATTGGAAAACATCCTTACAAAAAAATTGAGTCGGAGAAGAAGAGATTGGGTAAAGAGACTACCCGAGGTGTTTTGTTTGGGCATATAATACAACTTGGAAGACTACAACGATTTTCACCATATGAGTTAGTCTATGGGAAAAATCCCTTGTTGCCTATTGAGTTTGAACTACAAACATTGAGGACAACAGTTAAAGTGGGTATTGAGTTGGATGCAACTTAAAAGGAAAGAATTCTTCAACTCAATGAGTTGAATGAGTTAAGGATGGAAGAACTTTAGTAAATAGAGATAATCCAAGATCAAAGAAAACAATAGCATG
The DNA here is from genome assembly GCA_018340775.1 of Taxus wallichiana var. yunnanensis. Lineage (NCBI taxonomy): Eukaryota > Viridiplantae > Streptophyta > Pinopsida > Cupressales > Taxaceae > Taxus > Taxus wallichiana. The sequence continues at coordinate 319,662,674 of CM031235.1, read as the reverse complement.
ACACACATATCAAGAAAAGACAATTCAAGGTAGGAGATTGGGCATTACTGTTTGATTCTAAGTACCAAAAATTCAAGGGAAAGTTGAGAACCAGATGGTTGGTACCCTATTAGATTGAGAAGATATTTGACAATGGCTCTATTCAGCTACTTCCCATTGATGGCAGTAGAAGGACACTTTTGGTCAATGGACATAGGCTAAAACTTTATAGGAAGCCTCCTACTAGGGATGAATTCTTGAAGCAGATTGGAGCAGAAAAAAAATTTGATCTTATGGAAGAAATCAGTTCTTCCAAAATGATCAAATAATCAGATTCTTGGATCAAAAATAAAGGGAAGAGAATGAAAACCAGAAAATGGCGTTGTCTTCCCAAACAAAAATAAAAAATAATAAAAAATATATAAAGGGAAAGAATGAAAACCAGTAAATGGCGTTCTCTCCCCTGAAAAAAATCTCTCAAAGATCAATTGAAAACCAACAATGGCGATTGATCTCTACAATAAATGGCTAATGAAAAATAAAAAGAATTCATTTGAATTCCAGTTGTCTTTTCTAACCATTTTTCCTTTTTCACTTTAGGAATGATGAGTCATCAAGACAGAAGGATTACATCAGCAAAGAATGGTAATTATGTCTTGAACTTATTAAAGGTTAAATTAAAAGTTTGCATGTGTGATTAGACTTGGTTTAAAAGGTTGGTATAATGAGTCATTTATTGTGCATTATGATTAAAAGCAAGTAATCATGAGATTGATGTTGATAGAATAAGAAAGTGGCAATGCATTTATAATTACCTATCATGTGTGTGGAATAAACGAAGTTGAGAAGTAGTTGTAGAAGAATTTCAAAGAGGAAGCAGAAGAATTGTATTTGAATTCCGTAGCTAAACCCATCAATTCCGCAGCTAAGCACAACAATTCTGCATCTAAACCCATCTATTCCATAGCTAAGAAAAGAGTTTTGTAGCCAATCTGGATAGAGTAATAATTTGAAGGAGAATGAATTTGAATCGCCCTCTTTACCATGGGGATTAAAAAGAAGTTGGAACCTGAGGATGATACCCAACTTCTTGCAGATGAAGAAGTGACAGCTATCTTTGAACAGGCAGGGTGGTTGGAATTCCTGAAAAAGTTCTCAAGTATAATGATGAATTGGTAAGATAATTCGTTATAAATTTAGAACAATCTAGAACAAAGGTTAGAAATATTGTAATTCCTTTTTCTGTGAATACAATAAGCAATGTATCTAGTGTGCCAATTGTGCATGTCCCAAATCCTGTCAAAGGGACCTTAAAATAACTAGTTGAAACCCTACTACAAGAGGGGAAACTTGAACCCCAATATATTTACAACACTAAGAAAATCATAAAAGAGGTCAGAAGGGCCAACTTTCCCAAACCCTTTGATAGAGTGGCATTTTGGATAGTCAAGTATTTAACTTGTGATGGTCAATTTGGGTTAGTGGGAAGAGAAGTCCTGAAGATGCTCATATATCTTAGATATGGAGCTACAAAACTAGAATATATAGTAAACCTTCCAGGGTTTCTTTTTGAATCCATCCAGACAATGGCCTAGAGGTATTCCTGGGGTGTTGGAACAATCAGACATCATGGGTTAGTTCATTTGGTGTGCCAACACCATTTTATTTCAAAGAAAAATGGAGAAGAAATATGGGAGAAATTTCTTAACAAGTTTAAGCAAAACCCTGATATTATCAGGAGGGAAATACCAACTCCTTTTTCTCCTACAACTAATTTGGAAATTTATGCCCTTGAAAGGAACGATAACCAAATCGTATTTAAGCCAAGAACATAGATTCTAATCAAACACCACAATCAATAAGATGAAAGCAATTCACCAGAATAAATTTACATAAACCTTTACAAACAAATGAGCAACAATATCATATATTATTATGGAACTCAATGCAATACATTGAGAATGTACCTTTCTTAAATAAGCAAGGAATAATAATCTAAGAACCAGTCAAGGTCGTAGATCAATCCATAAATCAAGGAAATAACTAGTCATCAAAGAACTAGTCAAGACCATAGATTTAGGAGAGAGCTAGACATCAAGGATCTAGTCAATACCATAGATCAAGGAAATAACTATACCTAACAACTAGATAATATCTCCTAATATCTAAATAAGATAAAAGAAATATCCACACACATAAGTGGGTGAGGATAAATACAATAAAGGTAAATAAAGTACCTAGGTGAACATGAGCTAAGGTAATACCTACTCCAACACCCCCTTAAGTGAATCTAGGGGCCAAAATAGAAGTGGCATGTCCACAGTATGAGTCCCGACAACTAGGCCTGATGAGGTACTCATGTACAATAATTGGGAAAAAAGGGACACCGCAAGGTACCCAAAACCAGTAATAACAAAGTAAAGAGAGTAAAACCCGCTTGAGGCATCCCAAGAAGCTGGCTCAAAAAAATCATACAATGCTAAAGAAATTTGGTATGCACTATGGTCTGAATCCACTGCTTGATCACAAAACTAAAAATAACTGACATTGGGTTTCACCAAAATAGCTCCATACAAGGAGACTATCAATGAAGTGATGTCAAAAGTGCAAAAAAACACCAAACATAATTCGATCAACTGTTACAAATAGGTGTGCCACGATCCAAGAACAATAACCAAAGCAACAAGGCAAGGACACAAACTCTAGAGTGTCACGATCTAAGAAAAGCCAAGGTAACAAGGCAAGGACATGAAACCCAAAGAAGCAAGATCAACACCACACCCTCCCATATTGTTGAATGGGTGGAGTGACACTACAAATCTGTATGAGTTTCCCAAAATCAACTACTCGAACACTGACAAAATAACACTGGACTTCACTAGAATAGATCCCCCACAAGAGATACTATCAACATGCCAAAAGTGTCGAAAATATAGATACAAAATCTCTCAACAAACAAGAGAGATACACTACACCTGCTAAAGAAAATGTTCAAAACAAGAAGCATCACAATGCAAAAGGTATAGAAAGTGGAGCAAGAGGCCGAATGGTGGAGGAGCCACGCCTATAGAGTCCTCTCAATGAATGCCTATGTTGCTGCCATGAGTGATCAGATATCCACCCCAAATCAACACAGATGGATGAAGAAGATGCTTGCATATGACTTGGTGCAAAATGCACAATGGGTGCATGCAAAAGAACATCAGAATGTGTGTCAGGTTGATCATGTTTGACACTGAAATCTCAGGTTTCTCAAGCCTGAGTGAAGGTGCATAACTCATGTGTTGCTCATGATCCTCAGAAAGAGTTGAGTGAACAAAAAAAGGAGCTCTGTCAATGTGTGATCCCAATGAAGTATCTTCTCGAAAACCAATGTCATGATGAGAATTCCACTTAACATGTGGAATAGAGGAAACAATACCCTATGAATGTCTACCAATGACTCCGCTAGTGAGACCCATAGAACAGAGCATGCGAGATCTGAATGTAGTGGTATGCTTCTCAAAAAGGCCATGCAACTGAGTAGAAGTAGGATACACAACATGTGGTACTGTAATAGGCACAAATATGGAAGAGCATGTAGTAACAAGCTTCATAGGTGTATGAGCATCAAGAACAAGAATAGACTCAAAGACTGACAGATCAATGTCAGTGGGTTCAAGAGCAATAGTTGCAAGTGGACTAGGAGCATGGATATGGTTTTCCACAATATGATGGTGATGTTGTAGGCTAGCAAGTTTGTTCTGTAGGGAGTGTATTATTGTATCCTTATCGTGAATGAGTGATTGTAGAAGAGAATTTCACTTCTTGAGTGATCTATTTTCTTCCACAAATTTTACAATATCCTCTTGAAGTCCACATACTTCAGAGAAAAGCATATCATTCTCAGAATCCATGATAGATACAAAATGCAACTCCCAGAAGTTTAGGACGTCGAGCTCAGCCAAAATTGCATCCACAATTGATTACAACACTCCTCCATATTTGGAACTTTATAATTATAGTGCAAGTCTCAAAATAAATATTTTCAATGGAAAGAGCATGAAAAAACAAGCACTTTTGCAAAAACGGCACTCGAGTTACCGATCACAAGTTACAAGCTTTAGTTTTTTCTCCACTAAAACAAAATAAATTGTTGTTGCCTTCACCACACAAATAAAATTAAAGGGGGCTGAAGTTAAGCACCTGCTAGTAGGAATCACAAGCTTTAAGCCCTCATATGACCATACCATATGACCTCTTATGCACGTAACCCAAAAATGATTTTCCGTACCAAGAAAATGCCCTATGCAGATCTTAAGAAATCCAAAAACCCAAAAAATATTTCCACATTTCCTTTCCTATCTGACGTGAATCCAAGCTAACTTGTGTATTTCACTGCAACCACAAAAAGTGACTGCCTCCAAAAATGGCTGAGTTTACAGTCACTCTTAGGGTTTTCACACCTTCTGGATCCAATGGAAGCCTTTGTTTTGCATAAAAATGCACGCAACAACAAAAATAACCAAATCCCAAATATATGAATATACAAAGATTTTATTTGTAAAATAAAAATTACAGACGAATGTCAACAACAATCTCTTACTCTGATACCATAAAAGGAATGATAACCAGATCGTACCAAGCCAAGAATACAGATGCTAATCAAACACCATGATCAATAAGATGAAAGCAATTCACCAAAATAAATTTACATAAACCTTTGCAAATAAATGAGCAACAATATCATATATTATTATAAAACTCAATGCAATACATTGAGAATGGGCCTTGCTTAAATAGACAAGGAATAATAATCTAAGAACCAGTCAAGGTCATAGATCAAGCCATAAATCAAGGAAATAACTAGTCATCAAAGAACTAGTCAAGACCATAGATTTATGAGAGAACTAGACATCAAGGATCTAGTCAATACCATAGATCAAGGAAAGAACTAGTCAATACCATAGATCAAGGAAAGAACTAGTCAATACCATAGATCAAGGAAAGAACTATACCTAACAACTAGATAATATCTCTTGATATCTAAATAAGATAAAATAAATATCCACACACATAATTGGGTGAGGATAAATACAATAAAGGTAGATAAAGTACCTAGGTGAACATGAGCTACGGTAAATACCTACTCTAATAGCCCCTACAGAGGAAAAAAATGAAATAGGTGGGGAGAATATACCAAAAAGAAGAAGATCTAGAAGAAGGATTAAAACTGCAGAACCTACTGTACCTTTAAAAGAAACTCCTTCCTCTACAACAGCTACAAGAGAGCTAATAGCTGTCTCTGGCATGTGATTCACCTAGGCAAGAGCAAGAAGTGAAAATCAGAAGAATCTCTAGGAGGAAACCCACTTTTGGACATTTGAAGCTCTTAAAAGAAGAAGAATTCATAAGAGGTCTAAAGAAATTCTAGAGGATATGAAAGAACATGACAAGTTGGAAAAGAAGTCAGCTGCTCTATTTTTGTCTAGAGAAGAACTCATTATTAGAGAAAAGGATGAGGAGTTGAACTTCCTCAAACTCAAATTGGAACAGAGAGAAATGCTCATTGGGGAACTAAAAAATCAACTCATAGAAATGATTGAGGAATTGAAAAGATTTAAATAACAGATGATGGAGAAAGAGGAAGAATGTCAAATTTCTAGAAGACAGAGTGCTATGTCAACTGTCTACATGCACAAACTGGATTAACTTATTGGCCACTCGAAGGAGTTATGGGATGATACTTGCAGGGAACTCAATGAAATCAAAACATCCAATGAAGACTTGAGAAGCAAGATGGAAGACGAAAAGAAAGAAAGGAATGGGAAGAAAAGTTTTACAAAGAAGAAGAAGACACATTTAAATGTCTTTTAAAAATACAAATGGTTTGCATAATGAGTGAAATATTAATTGTATGCAAGAGACCTTCTCCTGCATATAGCATGTTTTTGAGAGGACAATTCATTCGTTGATAGCTATCAAGAATTGCATGTGGCCTTCCACATGAAATAAAATATGAATATGAGTTCATGACAGTCTATTCTTCACCAGTGCAGAGCAAAAAAATCTTCTCTATGAATTCTATCTTTACAATCTTATGCTAGAAAAGAACACAGGCTTCATGATCAATTTGTATGTGGGAGAAAGCCAGCTTAATGCATTTGTTTCTATTCTTCAAAATCAGATTGCATGGAAGGAAAGGGATTTTGAGCATCTATTGAAAGCTAGTTCATCTGGTCTCTACATGAGGGCTCACTATGGTAAACCATCTTCTTTCATTATACATTTTAGAACCCATGCCTTTGATATATGGTTCAAGGCACACTACCTGGCCAATTTACAAAAAAGTATTGATGTCTTCACCTCTTATGAAGGGGGAACTTTGAGGAGATTTATGATGGATGTTTGAAAAGATGGGAGCTTCTCACAGTTGCATTGAGAAGAAGAGAAGTAATATATCCCACAAACTTAATATGGAGCTTAGAAAGAGCTAAATCCTTGTGCACACTAATCCCTCAGGTCAATGAAAAATGTAGGGGCATATGGATGGGAATGAGAATAAGGCCTCCCCTTCTTCTCGCTCCCATGTCTCCATGGTATAATAGAGAACCTCAAGATCCCACTCAATTTTAGGAATGGAAGAGGAAAGTAGAAGTAGGAGCAGGGTATAGTAATTCTGAACTAAAGCATTCGAATATTCAGTTCCAGCCATTTGACCTGAGCAGTCAAATGGAATACAAAATCCATAACCCTAGATTTGAAGAGTAAAGTTTGTAAGGGGACTTACAAACAAGTAAGTATGAGGGAGATGATAAGGCCAAAATATGTCTCATTAATGTACAATAAATGATCTTATTTTACTCCTCTTTTTATTAAGTTTGACTACATTTTGTGACTTTTGTTTTATCTAATATAAGTTAGGATGTAATTGTCCATCTTTTGTTGATTATAGTTCTAACATTTAAAAACTCTGTAATTCCTAACAAAGTGCTTTGGAAATTAAATTTTGTAATAAAACAGTCACAATCAGTCGGAAGAACAAAGTATGAAGTGGTCAACATGTTTTTGGAAGCATTGGTTTCAATACGACTTAGTTATAGAACTTCCATAATTAGTTCTAAAACTCCATTACGCATTCTGAGCTTTATCACTTAGTTCTGGAACTTTTGGACTTAGTTGTGAAAATCCAAAGATTACTTAGTTCTAGAATTTTTAGGCTTAGTTCCAGAACTCCTGCATGTAGCTCGGAACCCCGACGATTAGATTTGGAATGATTTCCTTTAGTTCTAGAACTTCTCTAAGTTCTCAAAACCGATGAGAATTTGTTTATTCCAACAACATCCGATGATTTAGCAATCAGTGATCCTTTCAATCAGGAGCATATTAGAAGATTTCCAATTCTTCATACTTGCAGATCCAGGATAACTATCATACAGTTGTATGCGTCCAGATCAGTTCCAATTCAACATCTATTTTGGGCACGATTCAGTTCCATCTGAATTGGTAGGACAACTATGGCTGTAAATGCACCTTTGGAAGGAGTATATATATGCATACCTGTAGATAGATTTAGGATATAATATAGAGATAGATCGATATACATAGATACAAACACAGAGATATAGAAAGAGACAATACGTCTTTGTAATGCAGAACATTTTATCAATAAAATAGCCATTTATGTTTTGAGAGAATATTAAGTTGTCAAATCCTGTTTCAAGGTGGAGCAAGGGCCCACTCCTCTAAGAACCAAGATCTTCATTTTATTGGTATTTATATTTCCAGAGCAAATAGTATAGATCTGTTAATTTTGTAAATGCTTTTGATTATTCAAGTTAAAATCTGTTGTATACTTGTTCCTGCAAGTGTTCTAGATTAGATTCTTATTTCCTTGCAATCATTTTTCAGCATTCTCAATTGTGTGTTTATTTCCAAAGCAAGTGTGTTTATTTCTATAACGTGTGTTTACTTAACAAATGTGTGTTTATTTCTAGAAATTTATTTCTGCAGAGAGTGTTTACTTCCAACAAGTTTTCATAGTTTGATTTCAATAAGGTTTTGACCAAGAAGTCCTCAAGACATTGAGAAAATCCCCCAGAAAATATAAAAAAGAAAATAAATACCTATAGTCAATTACTAGATCACTAAGATTTCTTGTTGCATAGAGATTTGGACACCACCCCCGGTTTGAATATGAGACTAACAAGGAGTTGATTAAATGAAGGGAATAATGACACACATTAGCACATTCATACAAGGAAAAAGAGATATATTGATCTGCATACACTACATACGAGGAAGTTCATTCTATTCCATCACACACATTTTGCATACTCATGACAATTTAGATCTATCCTGTTATCATCGTGCAACTTGGACAAGGGAAACAGGGCACTTGACATAAATACACACACACAAAGAACTACATGGAGTCTGAGATGTAGTGCAATGCTCGATCATAAGTTCACTCTTCGGGTGATTGTCGAGGTCATTCTGACTCCACATTCTACATATTTTTATTAGATTTGATGTGGTGTGTGGGAATGTGCAAGTAGTAATTTTTTACAGGTTATAGGTGCGGCCAAAAACCTAACAACAAAAGTAGAGCGATAAATAATGAGTAACAAAAAAATATCTTTTGACCTAGAAAATACCATTTTACGGCGAACCAGAACCCATATCAGTCATTAACACTGGGCACTTCATCCTGTACCTTCTTGGGGTTTCAAACACTCATCAAGTCTTTGTGACATTATTTCCAGCTGTTACAATAGATACATTGTCATGATCACTCTCATGTTGCATATAATTAACTAAGTCATCATCCTTCTTTCATTTGCTTAGGGTTTTACATTATTGAATGCTTAATGCTTTCACATTACTATATTTAATCATCTCGAATATCATTTTTACGATAAGTTACTCTCAAATATTCAAAGTAGATTAAATCACTTTGACACGTGATCGATGCCATGGAAAAATTGATATACAATCTCTTTGTAAACTATTTTGCCGATACAAACCTATGTAGTCGAATGGGATGGCGAGGATTCCATCCAATCTATTACAATAAAATCTAGATAACATCATAAATATCACTAAGGTCTCAATGTTTTGGATATTATTTGAATTACTCTCGGCATTGGGGTATCATAAATAGAATTAAAAATAATAAGGTAGTAATGATTATAGAATAGCTCAATCCTTTTCTTGTAATTGTGTACGTGTAGGTTATTGAAAACCACAGGAACTATATGTTTATGTTGAGGTGTTCAACTAGGGAATCCGTGAAACTATTGAACTACACACATCACATCCAACAAGTAAAAAATCATATATAAATTTCTCCCTTTCTTCTTCAAATATACTAGGCTATTTAAAGGTTATAAGATAAAATCCAAGCCAAAGTAGGGATATTTTCATCATTGATGATCATTTCTAGCAAAGGTACCCAAGTTTTATTGACACGTATAATGTCTTGTGCAGACCAAATAATCTATTCATTAATGCCATTCCAACTCTAACCCCTCACGAAATACTTGATAATCATCTTATCTGTGGAGACTTTTGATTTGAAGCGGGTTTGATCTTCTACCCAATATTCAAGCACTTCTCTAAATTTATTCTTCATCCCCACTTTTCCATAGTTTCTTGATTGAATTTAATATGTTCTTGAGGGATATGATAATAACTAAAAATGACATCCTCATTAATATTACCAATCGGGTAACCTAATTTTGTTTAATAAAATCCTACTTATGAAACTCACCTTGATACCTAATATGCCCCAAAGTAAATTAATGCATGAAATCACCTCTCATTTGCCTTCTAGAATATGTAGTTTGTCTCTGTCCAATAGCCACTAGGTCATCCATATTCTATGATTTTTCTTGGTCTACTTCATCATCATCATCTATTTGTTTGGCTTCTTCAACCTCCATTTTCGAGCTATATATTGGTCTATTCCATAACTTATTTGCCAAAAACCATGTCACCAAAGAGATTGTTCAAGGAAAAGGTATGTAGATGAGTGTCCATTGATAACTATCTTAAGAAGCAATTGAATGAATATAGATATTCAAATCTCATAATCTCAAAAAAATGGCAATACACCATTTGTTCCCACAGATTGCTTGATTTTTAACTTCAAATGCTCTGTAATAGCTTGAATGCAAGGTGATTGATTATGAAATCCTTTCACCCTATTTCAATCTTTCGGATTCATGCTAAAATGGTGGTATATTGTTACAAGATTCAAGTCTATTTGTCCATTTATGCATTTTAAAATTGAATTTGAGCTACTCACATATTTACAACTAAGGTGGATTTAATTATCCACTTTCATGATTTTCCTGCATTCCTATATATTTTTCAAGTCATGTCATCTTCAAATCCTGTTCTTTATCACATTGTGAGATTTAATAACTTTACATCTTGTTTTCCTTACAAGAACAATGTCCGAGTGCAAAAATTGAACCAATAGGAATTCTCCCTGTATGTATGGCCTTGAAGCCTCACAATATTGCATAGGTCTCTTTGTTAATTATGCTGCAATGTGAATTACGAGTTAATGAGAAATATCCACACTACTTTGGATATCATAATGTTAGTTTTTGGGTAAACCTTGACAATATTTGTCAATTGTGATCCAATGGGATGAATCCACACATGTACAATTTTTTTAAGTGTGATGAACTGCAAAGTGTGAAACAATGAGAAATCTCCATGTTGCTTCACAATCCATAATGTCAGTCCCCATGAAACTTTTTCAAATATGTTAGAATGTGAAGTGTGATCTAATGAGAAATATCCTCATCACTTTGCATATCACAATGCTAGTGTGCAGAATATGTAATGCCTTGAAGGATACCATGATGCAAAATGCATACAAATAGACAATGTCCACATAGTGTAATCCCTTCACATAAGTCAAAGCTTGTAATAATTTCAAATTACTCTTATGGTTAACTCGTAAATGATGAACACATAAGAAAACTCCATGTCGCTTCACAACCACTAAAACTTTTCACAACTACTAAAACTTGTCACAACTAAGAGATTATCCATTAAGGTATGCAAATAATGAACAAAAAGTTTCCATGTTGCCCCAAAAATATAAGAGTTTTTTCAGAAAGATTGTGAATAAATTTAATGGTTTGAGCAACACTGTAATGATGGTCTATAGAACACCATATATCTAAAATTTCCATCTCTTTTGCAAATTACAATCTCGTAACTCTATACTTAAAACCATAATTCTAAGAAAACATTGTTAGTCTAAGAAAATATAATTTTAACAAAAATATGTGACAAATTTGCATCCAAGTAACAAAATTATTCATCAAAGGAAAAATGGTTGTTAAATATTTTTCAAAATATATCAAAGGGCCCCATACTTTATTATGCAGCTAAATTATTTGTGTATGTACCAACATATCTTTTCTATTGGTGACTAATCAAAACCACTTTTGCACCTAAATCATTTTTTCACCTGGCTCCAACAAAGAACAACTTCCATACTTCGTTGGAAATTGGGTTAGTCTTGACATGGGTTGTATGATTTTTAGATAAGGTGTATATACCTATATGTGTATAAAAGTCATAAATTTTTCATTTTTAGCATTGTATTCAGTGATTTGATGGACCATTTTATGTTCTCTATCAATTCTAATTTGATTGGCTACACCTTTCCAAGGTAACCACATGTAGGAAAAATCAATAACCATGTATCCATTCAATGTTTTGGAGCACTCTCTACTCAACAACATATCGTAAGCATTAAGGATGTTTACTACTTGTATATCAATGGGTTATTGAACTCTAGTTTCAACAACCAATTGCATGTGGACATTCAATAACTCTCCTACCACTAGGACCTCAAATTTTTCTAGTTAGCAAACAAGTACAACTAAATTAGTTAGTCTCAAATCCTAAATTTTGGAAAACAACCAAAGGTATAATTTTTTTTGAAGCAATTGAATCAAATAAGAAATTATGAACATTTTACCCAAAGATTATGACTATTAATATAATAGGAGGAACTTCTTTCCTAGTTCTGTAAATGGCCATATTTGTTTGGGTAGTCTTCTATTTATTAGATGTAGATTTAGTTGAAAAATACTTTAACAAGAGATAAAATTTTTTTCCGATCTAAGCCAAATCCGTAAGTGTTATGTTTGATTTAATTTTTTTCATATCCACAAAAATGATGTATACTCCCTTAGTTTGAACTAAAGATGAATCTTCTCCTTTAAGTGGTGTTTTAGTCTCATATTGAAAAGATTTATCATTTTCTTTTGGCGGAGGAGGATTTTTGTTGACATAAGGCTCGTGTGAAGTGTCCAATTTTTTTGAGGGAGTAGATGTGGTAAGTGGTTCTTTCCCTTTACTTATAAGAGCATAATATCCCTTTCGGTATTGTTGAAGATCCATTACTTGATTTTCTTCTTCTTCTAGTTTGTTTTCCTCTTATGAAGGAATAGTGGTTATCTCAATGATAATGACACTAGATGTGTTTTTTGGTGAATTTTATGTACTAGACCCAGTCTTGTGTTTCCATTCATTATGAATAATATCAAAGTCAATAATTTCTTCCTTGAATATTCCAAATACAATGCAAAATTCCAAACAATCTAACTCATTGTGTTTGTTGGTATTGTGCACTCTATACAAACCATTGATGGTTATTTCCATGATATTGATATCATGAATCCTATTTAGGGAAGGATCCAAATTTGGACAATTCTAAAGGAGATTGTACATTTGATAGGTGTCCATGTTAGCATCTGTATTTGTATGACCTATTTATTTATGAAATCCTAAGAAATCACTACTCATATTTTGTACCATCTTCTATATGGTACTTAAATCACTTGAGGCTGATTCAATAGGTGTAATAGTAGGCTGTGGGGATAATTGCAAGGGTGTGATAATTAATATTTGATTGATTATTCAAGAAACTTAGGTGTTGATTTGGAGCAACATGTCTAATTGGTAATAAATTTAGAACATGTGTATTTTGAATTAAATTGGGAAATTGATGCAAATGCGTAGTGTTATCCATTTTACGTGTTATCCATTTTACTTCCCCTGAGTAAAATAGAAAATGGGGTATAGTTGAACCAAGCACTAGGAAGGGACACCACATGTCAAATATGGGTTACATGTGAATTCATGACCTAAGGAATACTTACAAGGCATTCGAGGGGGATTCGGGGTCATTTAAGCAAAGTTAGGTCATAAGGACTCATTCTAACCTATTTAAGGTCCCGAGCTCCACCGGGGTGAAAATGGGTCCCCGAGCCCACCTTCAAGAAAAATTGATCAAAATTCTAGCAAAACTAGACAAATCCACTTTGCCGCACTTCACAGTCTCCCCTCAGCCCTCTAGCCCTAAAAAATTTGAAGGGATAAAGAAAAATTGCAAAATTGTGTTAAATGGCCTTAGGGGCCTTCAATCCAAGCCGAGCTATGTTTTAGCTTGTCGAGAAGCTCGGTGAGAAGGGAGCTTGCTAGGTGGTGAGGTGTGTGCAATGTATTCAAGTGAGCTCATTAAAGCTTGGGTGAGCTAGGTCCTTCAAGCGGCTCGGTGTGGAAAGTGGTTACGACTCGGTGAGTTCATAATAGGGTGTGTGGTCAATGTGAAATGTGGGGTGTAACTCGGGTTCGAACCCGAGTGACATGTAACTCGGTCGGCCGGACTAACCACGGAGCTTAGCGGAGACATACAAAGTGGAAGTAGGTTGGGAAGTCAATGATATGAAACACCTCGGCGAGTTGAAAATGTCGATGAAAATGTAGACCACGACCTTATGCAAATGGGAGGTGCACTCCCGAAATGACATGAAGGAACTCGGTGCACGAGGTGGTAGGTGGCGAGCCGGGTGGTTAGGTGGGGAGTTGAACCAAAAACATGCTTTCATTCAAACCTTCATAATTTTGTCCTGGTTATCAGATCTAAGAAAAAATATAGTTGTTGAAAATCCCTTTTCAAGCCCCACATGATGAAATGATTAGTTTTACAAAATATGGAGATTAGGTGGGAAAAATTAAAGGCTAAAGTCGGAGGACACAAGGAGGCCATACCCGGTGCGGGTAAACCATGATTAAGGTATGGGATCTACTTCTTTCTCCACAAGGAAAATTTTAGGTAGGGTATGGGATTGGAAACCTTGTACATCACTCTTGTAGGCATAAAGATGGAATTTGGTGGGAGTTTGAAATAGGCTTTCATATTTCTCTCCCTCTCTCTCACATTTTCTTTTATAAATTGTAATGGGGTGCACAATTTCAAAAGGTTGATCATTCTTCTACTTCCATGCACCCTGATTCTTCTCAAGGCTTCAAGCCTTCCTCCAAAAATATGTAATGAATTCATGCCTCTTCCCACATGCAATGTATTGTGTATATTTTAAGGAGTAATAAAATTGTGTTCCATGTTGTTGTTTAAACCTCTGCATGATTTTAGTGCTTTGTCTTACCTTTATTTACAAATAATGTGTTTTGCACATATTGTATGGCTATTACATGATTGGTATGTGGTTGTGTTTGTCATGAAATGGTGAATGTTTTCATTTTGGGTCTGTGATACAACTGTCTATCCTCCCCTTAGTGCATTTGTGTAAGTTTTGTCTGTGTTGCATCTTGTCCAACCTCCCAAAATTCACCCTTTCACTATTTTATAGGCTGGGGAAAGTGGTTAGCACTCCTTTTCTGGTGTATCACCGCTTCTAGTGTAGGTTTTAATTTCATGAATTTATCTCCCTACCCCCTTAAAAGTATTAGAATAGGTGTAGTTAGTAGTTTTTCTTGCATTAGGAGTAGTTAGTGGTAGGTAGGATTAAGAGTAGGAGATGGCATTCGCCAAAGAGCTATCCCATTTCATAAGGTCCCACACTTAGGATAGCTCCATGTTATGTCTATTACATCGAATTCCCCATCAACAATCGACCATTCAAGGGGTTCTGTAATTTTGTGATAACCTATAGTATGTTGAGATATGTTAGGACCAACTGATAAGGAATGTCCTTGTGGGTACAAATCACTATCTACTTTGATTTATTCAACATATGCATGTGTTAAATTATTTACACCAGAAGATCTCTAGAAAAACATTGTTGTCATGGGATCTAAAGAATTTTTTAACATCCCAAGGGTTAAGGAATCATTGGGCTTGTAAGGATATTGAACTCTTCCATATAGATTCTAAAACCTAGAAATGAATCTCATAATAGGTTCATTGGGATCTCTTCTCACACTGGAAATTTGATGACATAGAATGATAGGGTCAATGGATTACCCAAATTTTCTGATGAATGTTTGATAAAAAACTTCCCACTTGTGATTGAGTCTGCAAAATAAATTAAGGGACCAATCATAGGCTGCATATTGAAATGTAAATGGGAAAATCCTACAAGCTACATCTCTATATTGGGCATATAAAAATATCATGGCTATTTTAAAGGATATAACATGTTATTCTTTTGTCTTCCCCTAGTAGAAGTGTATAGAGGAAAATAATTATCTATATTTCTTGGAAGGGCATGTAAATGTTGAGCCAAATTCAAAGGATTTATTCCTAAATAAGATGTTTCCATGTTAAATGGATTCAAATTGGGATTGGTTGGTGAGTTGGGCCGAGTCCTAGAAGGTCTTTTGGAACCTTTGTTAGTTCTTGGTTTTCTATGGAATTCTAATGGTTTAGATAGCAAGATTCATGAATCGATGTGGAACTTATGAGCTTAATAGGACAAATTGAAACCAAAGGATCCAAGATTGGTGGCCTTGTGTCGGTGTTCAATTTATCTTGTTGTGGATTCTAAGAATTCAATTCAGATATATTGATGTACTATGTGGAAACTAGAAATCATATGCCTCCTTCTAACATTAAATTTTATGTTAATGAGGGTTTATTACACCACATGCGAAAATTGGATTTTTTACGTTTCTACTCGTTTTAGAGCCTAGAGGGTGTTGAATCAATGCATGAGTTATGAGCATGTGGTTCTATAGATAAAAAAGTGTCATAATAATAGGCATGTAGTTTCTTAACACTTAGAGATGATCAATGTACTCACAATTTCTTGTAATTTATTGGCAGTACTTACTCAAAAGGATAGTTTTGATGTTGATAAGGCTCACCTAAAAATATTGTAAAAAGGGTAAGGTAGGTAGGGTAGAAAATATAATTATTCGAAACACTAAATTATGATATCTAAAAGTTACCACTATATGATTTACCAAAGATACCTATATCAAATAAACCCTAGCTTAACACAAGCTTAAGATGGTAAGGGAAATAAGTTTGTGGATAAATTATTCTAGTAAAAACCTGTTAGAAAATTCTTATTACTTCCCATTTTATTGCAAAATATTGTTAAAACACATCCATTTATAGAAAATCTTTGAAACAATAGAAATTTAAGTTAATGATTGAACTTGTAGTTGTACAATTCAATATGATGTTACCAAAGATCATGAAACAACATATAGCTAATCAATTACACAATAAGTTAGAAAAATATCCAATTACACTTGCGATTTTAACACTTTTCTAATCAACATGAGACTAATTGAACGTATGTATATGCAATTTTATAGTGCACACTTAAAAATTTCATGGTAAAGTAAGCCATACAATAATTAATCAAGATAATTGATCTAAGAAATTTACCAAACAATTGAGCAAGTAATATGTAGAAAACACTCACTAAACAAACCTTAGAATTTCAAGTGATTACTTCATAAAAATCTTCCTCCTTAGAGGATATACAACTGATATGTTTATAAAAACTCTCCTCCGCTTGGGCTCTAATAATGACCAACTTTAAAAATAGAAGTGATTGTTCATGAGTGGCTAGAAAAAATAAAAGACAAAAATTTCATGCAATAAAGCTTGTATTTGTTATTATTAGGACTAAATGTTTTTCAATAATATATCCTAAAAATGAAAAAAAAGTTGTTTATCAAAGATTTACTTGGAGCTTCTACTTGAAGTTTCTTGAGTTGAGCTTAACTACACATGCCTTGAATTCATTCTCTATATACATATGTCTAAAACTAGAAGCCTCATAAAATCAAACACCTTTTGAAATAACACTTTGGGACCCTATTATAAATGATTGACTGATTCATTTAAAAGTGCATATTTATCTACTTTTCCCTTGGCTGAAGTGACCAATGCCATGATAGTGGGCATCTGTCCTAATGTATGATATTGTGCAAATTTGGAAGCTAAAGTGAAGATGAAACTTTTCAATTTTTTCTCAAAGAAATGATTTTGAATCAAACTTCCATTTGGTTGGTGTATTTAAGTGATCCAAGCTTCATCTAAAAGCTCAATATCCTTTTTTTGTGCTATGAAATTCATTTATCAACCCCTGCATTTAAGTCATCCAATCAATCAATTATTTCAAAATTTGGCCCATGTAGATGTTACATGTGTTTAAATCTTGGCTCTTCACATGAATCCCATTCACGTATGGATTCTTATTTATCACAACCAAAACATGTCCATCATTGATCTCATTCTTGTCATTCATTTGTGTTGTGTTTGAACTTGGAGCATCCCCTCCTATGCCATATATTTATTATTTTTAAAGCTACTAAGAGCTTATACAAAGTCCTTAGATCCATTTATACATTGGGAAAGGTGCTTTATTAGGAAAAATAAACTATTTTTGGGCATTAAGTACATCTAATATAGATTGCATCCACTGATTAAATCAATTATTTTCTAATGAGTGGCATCAATGAAATATTGAGGATCAGTATCCATGACCTCTTCTCATATGTGGACCCTTTTGGAAATTCTCAATATATCCTCTTCTGTTTCCATGTACACTAGGGTTGTCCCATTGGAAATTTCCTCTTTTCATCCTCTCCAGGTGCTCATGGGGAATCATACTTGAGGGTCACCTTAAGATCTTCAACTTGTGTCATGGAAAAATCCAACACTAGTTGTGTAGTAGGTGGAGTCGTTGTAATATGTGGAGTAGTTTGTGTAAGTGTAGTCATAGAAGGAATAATATAGGAGGATCCCATTTGTGGAAAAATTTGTGGTGGGTATGGTATTGCAAATTGAGGTGAACATGTTCTAGAGGAGCTAAGAGTTGACTCATGAAACTTTGAGTGACCATGGGAGTTGGGAAAGAAGAAATGGGAATGAAAGAAGGAATTGGAAGAAGTGGCATTGGTATGCCTGAGAGAAAAGTTTGAGAAACATAAATAGTGATGGGAGGAAAAAAATGGATTATAAACCAATTGAATGATGGGGGAATTGGAGGAAGAGTCAGGAAAGAAGGAGAAGGATGCATTGATGCCTTTATTGTTTCCTTGGAAGGTCTTTTAACCATAGTACAAGATGAAGTTGGAGCTGAAGAGGATAAAATGGGAAAAGGAGTGGAAATAATAGTTGCATGATATGTAATTATAGATATAGTGTTGTTGTAGTAAATACTACTAGATGAGAAGGTGCCATTGTAGTGATTCAAGGAGATAATTAAGAAAGGGGAATTATATTAGTGGAGGAATGGTCGAACATATTGAAGATAATAGAGAAGAAGGTGAAATAGTAGAAGTGGTTGTAGAAGAAGGGGGAAGGGAAAAATAAGGGGATGAGAAAATTGAAGAAATGGATATAGAAGAAGTATGTAGGGGAATGGAAAATTTTGTGAAAATGGAAGCAAGAAGAGAAGGAGAGACAATATGACTAGTTGAAATAGGATAGGAAATATTAAATTAGAATTCAATGGCATCTAGTGCTCCATGATCACCTCTTACCTCATCATTAGATGAATAAGAGGAAGAAAGGATAATAATACTAGTAGAAAGGCTTAAGGAAAAGGGGAAAAATAAGATCTAGAGCTACAAAAGTAACAAATATTGAAGAAATATAATCTAAGAGGAAACGACTACACTTGACATAATACTTATCATAGGATAACTAAGAACAAGGCTAGTTACTTGTACGCTTGAAGGGATTGAGAGTTGTGTACTTGGAGATGTTCCATGATGGGAGGAATGACCTTATCTTTAAATGTAGGAGGCACTCCAACAAGATTATTTTGAGCTTCTTAGGGTTTGTACCTTACTCATTTGAGTCTTCTTCTTTTACTGGATCTGCTTCTTACCCCGGTCTAAGCTCTATCCCACATATTCTAGAAAGCTACCAAATAGGTCATAATTAACCTTGAAGTTCCTCATGTTGAGGACTGAAACTTAGTCATCAATCTCATCTTTATAAACCATGCCATCCTTATGTATTTGATGCCTATAATTTAAATTATGCATACTTGTGGTGATTTTACAAAATAGTTTCATTATCCCTATGTGATCATAAAGGATTGAAGTGTGATACTTGTACGTGAAATTATGGCATATGTGCTGCCATTCTCTTGGAATTTTTCCAATCATTCAAGATTAGTGAACCAAATGGGATGGGCAGAGGAGGATAGGTTATTTTTATTCTTCTAATCCTTTTCCAAATGATTGATGTCATGGAAAAATTGATATGCAATCTCTTGCTCAGCTAGTTTGTCGGTACAAATCTAGGAAATCTGAATGGGATGGTGAGAATTCCCTCCACTCCAATTACATTACAATCTAGATAGCAAAAAAATTTCCCCAAGGTCTCAATGCGTTGGCTATTATTTTATTGAATCTAGAAGTTGGGGTATCATAAGTAACATTAAAAATAACATGGTAGTAGTGATTATAAACTACCTCAATACTTTTCTTGTAATTTTGATGGTGTAGGTTCTTTGAAAACCACAGGAACTATATGTTGATGATGAGGTATCCAACTAAGGAATTAATAAAACTGTTGTTGAGCTACACCCACCATATCCAACAAGTAGGACATCACATAGAAATTTACCCCTTTCTTCTTCACGTCTACAAGGCTATTATAGAGGTTGTAAGATAAAACCTTGACCAAAGCAGGAATCTTTTCATCATTGATGATCATTGCTAGCAAGGGTACCCATATTTTATTGACATGTACAATGTATAGTACACCAAATAATCTAATCATTAAGGCAATTCCAACTCTAACCCCTCACCTAAAAGAATTAACAGACCATCCTTTCTATGGAGACTTTAGATTTGAAGTGGGTTTGATCTTCTTCCCAATCTTTAATCATTGCTCTAACTTTATTATTCTATCCACACTTTTCCATGGTTTCTTGATCAAATTTAATATATGCTTAAGGGAGATGATAATAACTTGAAATGACATTCTTGGTAATATTACCAATCAGGTTACCTACTTTTCATATTAGGACCCCATTTATGTAACTCTCCTCGGAACCTATTATGCCCTAAAGTAAATCAATGCATGACATCACCTCTAGTTTTCCTCCTAGAATATGTAACCTAGTTTGTCGAATATCCACTAGGTCAACCATACAATGCTTTTTCATAGTCTACTTCATCATCATCTATTAGTCTACCCTCTTGACCTCCATTTTTAGAGTGTATAGTGGTTTGCTCCAATAACTTGATTGTCAAAAACTATTTCATCAAAGAGTTGGTTCGAGAAAAAGGTATGTAAATGAGCCTCCAATTATAACCATCTTAAGCAACACTTGAAAAACTATAGGTATTCAAATCTCTTAATATCTAAAAATGACAATACTTTTTTAGTTATTTGCAATTGATTGATTTAAACTTCAAATGCTATGTAATAGTTTGAATGTAAGGTGCTTGATTATGAAATCATTTCACCCTATTTGAATATTATTGATTTATGTTGAAATAGTGGTATATTGTTAAACATTCAAGTTTTTTTGTCATTTATGTATTTTAAGTTTGAATTTGAGGTACTCACATCTTTACAAATGATGTGGCTTTAATTATCCATTTTCATGATTTTCCCGTATTCCCATAGATTTTTCTAGTCTTGTCATTTTAAAATCTTGTTGTTGCCATGTGGTGAGATTTAATAGATTCACATCTTATTTTCCTTGCAAGAAATATGTTAGAGTGCAAAGAGTGAATTAATATGAATGATCCATGTATGTATGAAATTTGGGCCTCACAATATTGCATAGGTCTTTTTGTCAATTAAGTTGTAATGAAAAATCAACAAGCTACTTTGGATATCGCAATGTTAGTTTTTAGGTAAACCTTGTCATGATTTGTCAATTATGAGCAAATGGGATGACTCCACACATGTAAAATTTCAAGCTCATCATTTTTAACATAGACACCTTTGGTAAGTATGCCAAACTACGAAGTGTGAGCCAATGAGTAAGATCTACACTACTTTGCAATCCATTATGTCACTCCATGCTAAGTTTTGTCAAATATGTTAGAATAAAAAGTGTGAGCCAATGAGAAAGCTTCATGTCCCTTCACATATGACAATGTTAGTTTTTGAAATATGTAATTACTTGAAGGATATCATGATGAGAAATGTGTATGAATAAACAACATCCACGTAGTGTAATCCCTTTGTGTAAGCCAAATATTGTAATATTTCCAAAGACTTGTCCAATTAACTAGGGAATGATGAAAAAAGTAAACTCCACATCACTTGAAACTACCAAAACTTATCATATATGTGAGATTATCCATTAAGGTACACCAAGAACTAACAAATAATTACCATGTCACCTGTGAATATAAGAGTTTGTCGGAAAGACCATGAATGAACATTAATGGTTTGAGAAACACTATGGTGATGATTTACAGAACATTATAGACACAAATTCCCATATATTTTGTAAATTAAAATCACTAAACTCCATATTTTAAACAAAAATTCTATTAAATCTTTGTTATTCCAAAATTTGTAATTTTAACAAAACTATGTGACAAATTTGTATCCAAGTAACACAATTATTCATAATAAGGAAAAATGGTTGTTAAATATTTTGAAAAATATATCAAAGGGTCCTATACTTTATTAGAAATTATTGGGATGTGATGTTCAAAATAGTTACCCTTATTTACTTTCATTTCATACAAAACATCAGTCTTTGAGCACCACTTGGCTTGGATTTCAAAGTACAAGATCCCAATATAAACAAGTTTGTGAAAGGGTCTATATAATCAAGGAACCATCTATCAATTATCAAGGATCATATCAAGAACACATCACAAGGGGAAATTACTACTATTCAATCATTATGAATACAAGGGTTTTGATTTGGGCACATCTATTAGTTAGCTAGCTACTTTTTGTTGAGGCATAAGGACAAGTGTAGAACAAGTGAGCGCCTAGGTTACATACATTATTGCACAAACATTCTGAGAACTACATGGAGTATGAAATGTATTGCAATGCTAAGTATAAATTACATGGGATAATTGCTGAGGCTAGTATAACTTAAACACATAATCCTATTTTTTATATATAATGTTTATGTATAAGGAAAAATTAAAGCAACAAATAAATAAGTAAATAAACAAGATGCGACCTTCATTTGAGTCTTCTTATAACCTTGAATGAGATGCCCGAAGTGTTACTACACTTGTTAGATTTCATGGGATAGTTTGATTGTGGATTCTTTAATATTATATCTAAATGGAAGAGGAATGCTACGAGAAAATGAGGGATCATGAGGACAACCTTTACGCTATGCAAATTCAAATGGAAAATGAGCATAGTTTTGCTGCAAATGCTTAAAGATTCCAAGGATGAATTGCAAAAGATTGGGCCTCATATTTATAGTTGAAGGAGAGGCCATGGATTGTGGATCAAGGTTTGAATGAGTCACAAGGAAATGATTGCATTTTCTTGAATTAACAATTTGATTTGGTTTGTGTAGTTGGATGGTTTGAATATTCAGTTAAGGGGTAATGAATATTTGGTTGGATTTTGATTTTATTCAAGAAGGTGGTTGTACATGCATACTATTGTTTCCACCTTTGTAGGTTTATAAAAATTGAGTGGAGTGGGATAGTTCAACTTGAGTGAGTTGGATGGTGAAGTGTAGATAAGTGAAGGCTAAGTGGATAATTAGATATTTATTTATTTAAATAGATAGTTAAATTATCCTAGGGATATAAGTGTATGGTTTAAGCATGATATAATTAATTAAATTAATTCTAAAGGGATGTGGGTGAATTATAATGGAATATGAAAGGGTAATGATCTAGAATACATTCTAGAGATGATTTGGCATATTATGCAAAGGATAGGGATAATTAAGAATGACTAGAAATAGGTATGTATTTTTAGGGTGTCTACATTTTCCCCTCTTTAAAGTGTTATTACAAAGTAATATCATTTTAAAGATAGTAGACACATGTAGATCAATGAGTGGATGACAGGGAAGCATGGTGGACCTTCTTGATATGCCTTGGTGAAGCATTTGGATGCCCCAGTGAGTATGTATGCTAAGGGAATGCTCCCTCAAGAAAATGGGTGACACAACAAAGCGTTGGGAAAGCTGCTTGATAGGAAGAAGGAAAAGGTGGATGATTTAAGGAGTAGAAGGATGATGGGAGATATTTTTCATAGCATGAGCTTCCATTCAAATAGTGAAAGTTAGAGAAACCTTATTTTTTTGTTGCACAATAGAGTTGTCACCATGATTATTAAAGAATTGTGATGTTTAACCCATTATGTGCATAAACAAACACACACACACACAACAAAAAAAAGAAAAATTAAAACAAACCCAATATACACAATATATGTATGCACCATGGCTATAAATGAACCAAGATGGGAACATAATACTAGTAATTGGTCCAAATCAAAACAAAATATTAATGAAAACCCAATATACAAAGTAAAATTATTCGCTATGGCTATAAATGAACCAATGTGGTAAACAAATACTTGTAATTGGTCAATAAATAACAAAAAATGCAACACAACTGTAAATAAAGACAATTAAATATTCCCCTAATGTGTTCCACAATGATACTTAAGAAGATGTAAATGCTCCCAAGAAAGGATATTGGCATACAATGGGATTGGATTAGAATGAAGAGCATATATTAAAAAATCCTAATGACACTCTTGTTGGATCCACGTTGAAGAATGATATGAGATTAAAATGGGTCATTTCCCCCAAGCGAGGACAACGACAAGAAAGAGAGAGAATGAGAGCCGAGATTTCCCCAAGAGAGGATACATGCGAGGGAGATGATTCATTTGAAAATCCCCAAGCAAGGATACATGCAAAGGGTAAGATGATTTGTTGTGATAGTAGTAGTACATGGTTGGAATGATCACTGAGATGAGAGTTAAAAGTTTGATTTTGTTGAGTTATGTTGATTTACTTGGATTTTTATGTTTATTTTTAATTTTTTTAGGATTTTGTGATTATTTGAATGTTTTTGGATTTTGATTATTTGATTTCGTGGAGTTTTGGACTCGGTAAAGAGTGTACTATTTAAACTCATGTTCAAAAAAATAAAATATTTTAGGCCATTGGTAGAATGGATTGTGTATGGCAGCATAAGAATGTGTCTCAATATCTTCCACTCAAAAATCATATGTTATATAAGGGTATCGAGGCAACGAGAAATAAACACACATGAACTAACATACATTGTATATATTTGAAGGGGCTACAACGAGCGTCGGTCACATTTCTAGAGGACAATAATCCCTACCCTAAGTCAACTAGGGTTTTTAAGGCCCACATTCAAGATAGAGGAGAGAACCCTACTAATACATTAGTGATTGGATGTGGAGAGGTATAGATCAACAATAGATAAGACAAGCATGCACAATGTAACTAAAATGAAAGTAATGTAAAGCTAAGGATTTGATCATGAATAAGAGTACTATGCTAATTAACATCTAAACATATGTAAAACTAAGCTAACATAACACAATGAGGGAAGAGAAATGAACTAATATATGCAAAATGAAAAATATGGTTAGAGAACTCACCTTGTACTTGTAGGGTGGTCATTGATACATCTATCTCTCCAGAGAAGCAACACACTAAGATAGAATCATTATTCGGTGGAGAACGGAAACATCATTTCTATCCTGGAATCACTATATATGACTCAATAATGCAAGAAAACCAACCAAGAAGAAGAGTGTCCAATCCAATCCAAGAAAAGTGTAAGATGAACTAAGATATGAGTGAGAAAATGCGGAGATGACACAAAATAATAGAGCAAATGGGAGTTCCTAATGTCTGAGATTCCTCTCTTTTGAATGTCAAACTAAGGTGAGTATATATAGTACGCCATCGCCCATGGATGATGACATCGGAAAAGAAACGTAACACCGAACCATTTCCCAAAGGCAATGGTATCATAAAAAGGTAGTAAAAGTGTAGACACACAATCACACACTTTGGGTAATTATCTAGTCTTGATTACATACTACTATTTATGTGATTCCTAAGTAAGAAAAGTACTAATTAACCCATGTATTTGGCCACCTTGCTTTGCTTTCTATTGCTACTTTTGATCTTACACCCTTACTTTCTTGGTCTACCTTTTTAATCTTCAGCATTTTTCATCCTAGACACGATGCTAGCAGCAGGATGCCAATGCAGGTGCCATCACACCTTCTACGGCTCCTGTCCCCTTTATACTTTACTCTCACTTTTTAGGTCCTTTCTAGCCATTTGAGCATCTTATCTTTTTGGTAGTCGGTCTTTTTGGGGTTAATTATGAAATTCAAGTGAATGAATCATATAAATATAAAGTTATGTGATCATAATAAAATACCAAGCACTAAGCACTATCTATCACCACCTAAGGTTGCATCTATCAAGGCATCTAAGAGCTCCATTGCATCCATCTAGCTCCATCACAAGGGACATAAGGGCTGGTTTTCTACATCACACTTCATAGGAGGGAAGTTCATTCTATTCCATGCACACATTTACTACATTCTACATCTAGATACTTGCTCGCTATTCCAAGTGTGACACACAAAATAACAACCTAGGGCACAATTCCACAAGCACACAAAGCTACATTGGAGTCCGAGATGTAGTAGTAATGTTCGATTGTGAGTCCATCATTGTGGTAGGAGAGGACAAATCTGAATCCTCATTTTACATCTTTATTTTTTAGGATTTTATGTCTATTTGAGGGTTTTGGAGGTTTATTTGTATTGCAAGTTTACAACGATCTCGGTGATTATTGTGCGAATTCATAGCGCCAAGAGGCAAGCATTAGAAAACATCTTGTGACCTTGAGAATTTGGGTTTCTGAGCATTTCCACAGACCCAGTGGCTAGAAAAATGTCTTTCATTCCCACGAGTTCCCTGTCTCTCTCCAGGAACCTAGTCCAATCTATTCCTCCAATTATGCATTTTTGTGCTCTTTGTGCTTCACATTTTTCATTTTTCCAATTCTGTACACTTTCCAAAACTCTGCGAATCAACTAAGGATCTCTACCCTCTATTTGTAATTAGGGTTTCATTATTCATTGCTTAATTGCTTAGATTTTTTTAGTATTCATTTATTTATTGCAACCGTGCATTCATATTAGCCTCATATATTTACATTTTAGCTTAATCATTTTGGTGAACCCGATCTTTGAATCCCCCTTCCATTTAGCACTCTCATACTCTCATCACTATGGCTCAATCTTATGAAGAATTTACTGAAGACCATCTTAAATCCCTTAATGATCATATCATTGAGCATCCCTAAGATCTAGACTTGTTCTTATATGCTTCTCATGAGGAGGCCACCAATCTAGCAGAGCTTATTGCTTTTGCTGCCATCGCCACTTCCATTGCTACTCAACCACATGCTTCTACTCTACCACCCATTTCTACCATCCCCATTTCTGTCCCTACTCCCACTAACTTCTTCATTCTACCTCTTTTTCCTCACACATGAAAAGTATCTTCCTCTAGAACTCGAGATCTATCCTCCCTCTATCAAGACCTCCAAGAAAAAATTTGTCAATTACAATAGGCTACTTCTCGTGCATCTCCATCTTTGGATTCCACTTTATTGTTACACACTCCATTCACACCACCATCTCTGCCTACTCACTTCCTCCTAATTTTGTCACCCCCAAGCTTCCCATCTTTAATGGGCATGGTGACCCACAAGAGCATCTCCGAGCCTTCCATGTGGCTTGTTTAGATTTTGTGGATGATCATATCCTCTTGGCTAAAATCTTCCCCCATAGTCTCCATGATTATGTGATGCATTGGTTCTATGACCTACCTATCCACTCGATAACATCTTTCACACATCTGCATTCGATGCTTTTATCCCTCACTTCTCTATCAACATTGGCTCTAAGATCTCCTACTCTCAAATCGTACAACTTAAATAGGGATCTAACAAACAATTAGCAAATTATGTTTTATGATACAAAAATAACTTAGCTAAGATTTCCAATGTGCTTGTGGATTCTGAGCTTCAAGAATTATTTATTCAAATTCTATTACCACCTCTCTAGGAGAGTGTTCTCTTTGAAACATCTCCTTCATTTGATCAACTATGCCATACTCTTAAGCTTCATGAAACCAAGCTCTTATCTATAGGCAAGATTAAATATCAAGAGAAAATGTCATCTTCTACACATTTTAAAAATAATTCAGCATTCAAACCATCAATAACCAAACCAAGCGATGCCAAAATCATTGTCAACACAATATCATCCATAAAAGAACTTCAATCGCAATTGCCTAGGCATACGTACACAAAGTTAATGGTCCTTACACATATTTTTCTTCCAAATCTTGTCAAAATTAATCTCATCACACTTCCTCCTCTACTCTAATTAGATCCATCTCATCTAAAAGGTCATAATTATAATGAAAACTTCCATTGCGACTATCATCAATGTGTAGGGCATTCTACAAATCATTGTTTTAAACTTCACACTCTTATTCAAGATCTCATCGACAATAATAAAATCGAGCTTCCCGAGTCTACGAATTTCACGTCTGTCAATGAAAATAATAAGTTAAAGATATTTAAAAACCCACTTCCAGAACACAACAAGAAACATGTTGAATCTTCGGCTAATCATACATATCATGTAGTGCCTCCTCCTGCATTGGGGGCTTTTGATTTCTTAGTGGCTAATATAAAGATGTATCCTCCAATCATTTATTTCTATGAATACGATTATCATGTGAAATTTTCTTCTAATCACTTACACATTAGTGCCTCTATCGGATCTATCCCTATTAATAACACCAAGGTTGATCCGTCATGGCCCATCAACACATGTTCTATTCCACTTCTTGTTGCTATTGGCTATCCACTTTCACAAATATCATATCCAATGAACAATTCATATGGTGTTGTCAAACTCCATGTTATAGTTGGTCCTCTCACTATGCTGGTACCCTTCCTTTTCGGACAAGAAATCAACGGGTGTGAAATTCTCTTAGGCCTCAACTTTGGATCCATAGGTCTAGGTATATCATTTCCATGAATCATTTGCATCTAAAATTCATTCACAAAAACCAAGTCATTTCTATCAACGAGGTGCCTCCATCTAATCCATGGTCGCCATATCCTCTCATGGTTACCAATGCATCACCTACTCCATCTAGTATGCCACAAACACTAGAACCTAAAGAAAAATCTACTCCTAGCTCACATATTCACACATGACCTGCACGTGGTCTTATCATTTTTCTAGTCTAGTACATTAGTATAGGTCCATTGCTAGGACAATTCCTATATCTAGATGTATTTCACCACCTTGTGTCATTCCACGTAGGTGTCCACCATTTTCATGTTCCGCTTCACCTAGGTCTCCATCACCTACACACTTTGTTACACCAAGGTGCCCACAATATACTCATCATCGCATGCATATAGACTTCACTCACCTGCACAATGTCTATCTCATATACCACCACTCTTAGAGCATGGTCACATGCCTTCATCACTACCAACATTAGGTAGAGGACCTTCATCCTTTAATTTTATCGGATAGCTCATTCATTAACACACACTTGTGGGGCATTAATCTTATTTCTCCCCCTCCTTTTAACATTGACACACATCTTACATTCATCTTCTTACACTAATATATACATCTTCATCCAAACTCTCACATCGTTATTACTCTATGACGCACTCTTGTGCTATGGTTCATCACACGAACCTCAAAAACTATATAGTAGACACTACACATCACACATATTTACATATCATGCATATCCAATTTTCAATCTATTCTACACCATCCACAATTTTTCTTTATACACCTATACATTGTACACACATTACATTATCATAAATTTTTACAATCTACACATTCCACATTACATACTTACAAAATCTTCTCATCATTACATATACTACACATTACACATTTTACTCATCTTCCTCTACATGCTATGCTCACTACCTGATGACGCACTCTAGCCTAATGGTTCATAATTGACTCGCTAATGGTATAAATCAAAATCGAACCTCACCTCATCACACCTACATCATTGTACACTTTAACCTTCCCAATTAATCAATCAATCTTCTTATCATATTATGCAACATTTTGTGCCACCACCTTATTCACACATTTCATGATATACGCTTTGTGCTACATCTTCATGTTTTTGTTGCATTCCATCCATACATTTCATGATATACACCTTGTGCCGCATCATCATGTGCATTAGAAGTTTACCATCCCGTCTAGTGATATACGATTTAGGATAAATCACCACACATTCAAAATCAATCATCCATATGTTACATTCAATATCATCAATACATTAATATTTTACAATCACCACCTAATTCATCACCTCTTTTCTACATATGCCACATCGCTCAAACCATTTCCCAATGACACACTCTCGTTTATGGTTCATTATTGACTACCGAGGGGGAATAAATAAATGAACCTCATTGCATACATACACATCCACTCGGGGAAAATTACTCCTATAATTCATATTGCATTACATTCTACCTCATCCATAACATACTACATATCTTGGTTACATTTACTCTTTCTTACATTTACTTGTTACATGTTCATCTTATTACACATGCTAGATATATATCATGTATGTCATTATCATTATCATAAACACATGCGCGTTAACTTTCCTTTTTAGTTGTGATCACAAATTTTATAGATCTATTAAATGCAACATGGATGCTTGGTGCAATACCTATTGCTAGTCATGCAACGGCTCATGGGGCATCCACTTTTGTCCATTGATGGTGCTTATTATTTCATTTCCTACTTGAACACTTTATCTTATTGGCTTATACAAACTTTGACATAATTTTTATATTTCTAACATGCTAACGAGTGCTTCATGTGTAGCATTTGTTTTGCAGGACTACTTGCTTCCATGGTTGTCTGATACACTGTTTTCTTTTGCTTGTCATTGTTTGCGGGATTTTCCCTATGTCTTACTTGTTCTCGATTTCTTACAGCCACTATGGCCTTAATTTTATTGCAACATCATGAGAGATGTACCATGTTTACAACTCAATCTTCACTGTCTATATTCTCTTATGATTACATCTTAGCTTATACATTGTCTACATTGCTTACATTTTGTCTTTTACATGAGTGTTTGCCTTTGCTTGTACTAACACTTGTTTTCCTAGCCACTTGTTTATGTGTGCCTTTGTTTCTACCAAGCACATTCCCTTCCCCATGCAGAGAAAATTTCAACATAACAGTTGGTACTTTTTGGGCCATATACTCCTTTAACGATGTCACATGCACCCAAATGAGGGGGTATCATTTGGGTGACTCAATCACCCCATATAACATTATACATAGCAAAGTACCAATACAACATAGTTTTTAGTTTCAGACAGGGCTTTGAATCAAACTTGGGACCTTATCATAACGGCCTTTCATAGATGCCTCGAGACCGGGGAAATACATTGACCTTTCTTGGATTAGCTGAGACCAAGGGGTAATTACACAGTGATTGGTAGTTCATCACAGTCTATAGAACTCCATACACAATGGATTTTATAGGGAAAATAGTCATTAGCACATGCACACCATCTATAGTGATGTTTTGTATAATGGGGAAGCAATTAAAGGTTAGCGACAACACCGCATACAATTCTCCTACACTTATTTCATTACATTGGTGTCAAATCATCTGAAAAACTTGCATGTTGACATCATCTACACGATCTTTTCCACCCTCTTTCTCATCATGGATCAGGTACACATGTTCCTTTTTCATTTTCAGCATTTTTACATACTTTACTTACTCATTTTTTACATATAAATGCGTATTTGACTACTTTTCAGCTTCTCTTTTGTAGGTCCTTCCGTATGGGAAATGGTAGTCAACAACACTAATAAAAAAACATCACACACATTGACATCAACAAAAGGTACATCATGACATCTACACATGTGTTTTTCCCTAGGTTCATTTTCATCATCACTTTTTACACTTCCTCATCCTTAACATCCATGCTTCACTTTTTTATCATTCCATGATTTGTCTAGTCCCTCAACACACTTTTTCCATCGATCTACATGGTTATTAGGTACACATCTCTATCTACTTTATGTTACCGAGCTTTCCGCTCACCAACATAAAGTGGGGGAAAATGTAGACACAAAATCACACACTTTGGGTAATTATCTAGTCTTAATTACATACTACTATTCATGTGATTCCTAAGTAAGAAAAGTACTAATTAACCCATGTCTTTGGCCACCTTTCTTTTCTTTTTGTTGCTAATTTTGATCTTACACCCTTGCTTGCTCAATCTTCCTTTTTAATCTTCAGCATTTGTCATCATGGACACCAACACCTAGCCAGGATGCTAGTGCCAGGTGCCCTCATCCCCTTTAGACGCTCTTGTCACCTTTATAATTTAATCTCACTTTTTAGGTCCTTTCTAGACATTTGAGCATATTATATTTTTCGTAGTCAACCTTTTCAGGGTTAATTACAAAATTTAAGCAAAGGAATCATATAAATATAAAGTTATGTGATCATAATAAAAGATAAAACACTAAGCACTATCTATCACCACCTAAGGTTGCATCTATCTAGCTCCATCACAAGGGACACAAGGGCTAGTTTTCTACATCACACTTCATAGGAGGGAAGCTCATTCTATTCCATGTACACATTTATTATATTCTACATCTAGCTACTTCCTCACTATTCCAAGTGTGACATGCACAAGAGTAACCTAGGGCAAAATTATGCACACACACACAAAAACTACATTGGGTTTGAGATGTAGTGTAACACTCAGTTGTAAGTCCATCATTATGGCAGCTAAAGACAATCCGACCCTTCATTTTACATATTTCTTTTTAGTATTTGATTTATTTTTTAGGGTTTTGCAGGTTTTATAATGACCTCAACGATCATTGTGTGAATTCATAATGATAAGAGGCGAGCATCAACAGACATCTTGTGACCCCAAGAATTCAAGTTTCGAGCATTTTCGCAAACCCAAGTGCCCAAAAATAGGTCTAAGGCACCCATGGGTGCCCTTGTCCCTCTCTAGGTGCCCCGTCCATTCTATTCCTCCAGCTTTGTGTTTTTGTGCTTCAATGTGACAGCTTTGTGCTTCATATTTTTTAGTTTTCCAACTCTACACACTTTCCAAAACTCTGTGAATCAGCTAAGGCTCTCTATCCTCTCTTTGGAATTAGGTTTTTCATTATTCATTTCTTAGCTGCTTAGATTTTTTTCAATACTACAATATTCATTTATTTACTATAATCTTGCATTCAGATTAGGCTCATATATTTACATTTTACCTTAATTAAAATGATGTAATGTGTCATGAAGAGTGAAATAAAGGTGTTGTAGATCATGGACATGGATAAAAAAATTCCAAGTGGTAAGAAACAAGCATGAAGTTGGGAGTGAAATGTGTGTGACACCTAAGGGGATAGATATAAATAGTGCATGGACAACTAGGAAACTACCAAATAATGACACTCTCTTCATGTACTATCTCTAACCCATAATGGTTACGTGAATAACCATTCCCCATTCTTGGAAGGCTCCTTAAGGAACCCTCTCATGAAATATATGCATCAATGACCCTTATTTGCATAGAGGAAATTTTTGGTAACATGTATAAAAGATGAAAATTGAAAAATTAGGTGAATATAAATTGTATATGAGAGAATGATGAGATATCCAACTCCATTCTTGAATCCGTGAAACTAGTAAGATGTGAGGGCTCAACACCAAGAGCCAGAAGGATAGAAGAAAAAGGAGATAGTGATATGAAAATGACTATGATGGATACAAATACACAAGTTGTAACAATGATCCATTTGGGAATTTTTTGACTCATTTCTAGTCAAGATTATCTTTCTGATTCCAATATGATTTCACCTTATAGATTTTGACTATACTTAGATCCATTGATGGCCTACTAATTGGTAAGATCTATTTGAAGGGTTTGTTTTCTCGCTTAACATGATCAACTAAATTACTTCTTGGGATGAATATGATTAAGAAATTTTGATTCGAAGGGTGGAGGATAGCCAAGTCAATGACGAAGGCATGTTGTGAGGTGTAGTGTTAGGCTTATGATCCCGATGCTATGTATCTTGGTCAAATATCACCATGGTTTACCAAAACCTTTTAAAAAGCATGGCTCTACCCTCTCCTTGTCTTTCCCCATCTCATCCCCTTATCCCTAACCCTAGACTTGTTTTCGATGGTAATGGTCTTCTACGGCTTACACACGACAATGGTGAGGCTTAAAGTAATGTGTTTTGCTATAGCAGTGTTGAAAGTGGTGCATGTAAGCCTCTTCAAGGTGGCTTGGATGTGATTGGGCATGGATCTGTAGACTCTGCTGTGGGTTTCTCTAGATCTACAGATAGGAAGGTTGTAGCTGCGACCTCATTTTCTTCATCACCTAAACCATTTTTTTCTACCAAACTCCCTCCTATTTTGTTTGAGGATTCAAAGTGTTGCAAGTTGAACATTATTGCTCCAGCCTAAGGTTGATATGTCGGTTCAATGGCCTTTGGCTTGGTTTACCACTTCTTCACTCTTGGATCTCTTCATCATGGTGTCCTCTTATGTAAGGTATGGTTGACATTTACCCATGTGTCAGGGGATTTTTTTATAGTGGTTTTAAGTATTGTTGAAGATAAAGATGTTATCCTCTCCAAGATTTGGGAACTTCAGAATCACCACTTATTGATGAAATCATGTTTCATGTCTTTCAATCCTCTCACTCAAAATTTTAATATCAAGCATTTTTCAGCTCATTTAACTCATCTTCTCGCTACAGCTTTGGGGGGAGGAGAGTTTGAATTTTATTAGTAATGCTTTGGGAATATTTTGTCCAATGATTCTAATACTAATCTCTACACACTTACTACATATGCTCACATTTTGGTGGATCTAGATACCTCTCTTGATCTAGCTACCTCTATTGAACTCAAAGTTTTGGATAGGATTTGGACTCAACCTCTCGATTATGAAGGATTTCCCTTCAGATGTTGGAAAATTTTCTCCTTGGGTCACCTTGCTTCTTGTCGAAATCGAAATCAAGGTAAATGAAATTTTTCTTGGTGGCAGGATTCCCAACCCAACTTGTTGGTTATTAGGGATGATTTTGGTTCCTTGTCGAAAAATTTGGTGGAGGTTTTGAGATTCTCGTCCCCCTAGGTCAAACAATGCAGGTGTTGTCACCCCTTCAAATACATATGAAAATGGTTTCTTGAATGAGGAGTCAAATTTTGTAAAAAATGAGATCTCTACAATCTAGTCTTCTCTCCATACAGATGAAAATTTGGATCCTAATAGGAGTGATGGTTGGACAATAGTAAATAGAAAAAAGAAAGGAAATAATTTTCATAAAATGAGATTACGATCTCATGGTAAATATCCTTTAGTCATCTCTTGAGGGTTTTCATGTTTGTTTTCACTTCGTAGAAGCTTCGGCTTTTCTTCTCTTTCGAATTTTCACAATTGGTTTGCTTTGCATCACTTAGTTTTTCCTTAGCAGGATCTTGTTTCGCTACCTACGAGATTCCCTTCTATATTTCTTCATTAATATATCCTACCTTAAGGGACTTTTGTAAAAGGATGAGGGTCTTTTTAAAACCCCCACTTTCACCCTTTAAAAAAAGCACTTTTGATTTAGATTTTCTGAAGAAATTATTTTGTTTTATTTTTTTGAAACGACCCCCTACATCTTACCCCATGTCACCAGTAAGAGGTAAGGGCTTAACACTAAAGAAAAAATGTAAGAGAGTAAGGATACCTCCCTCCTTTCTCATTATCACACTAGTAGCAAGAAGTGTGGGCTCAACACCAAAGACTGTGAAGGATGAAAGGTGTAATACATGATTTTTTTGTATTTTTAATTGATTTTTCCTTGTTTTTGATATTGTGCTTGTTGGGAAGGAATATTTTCCCCAAATATTAGCCTCATGCCACTAGTGGGATGTAAGGGTTCAACACTGTAGATTGAGATAGATAGTCAAAATATCCGGGTAAAGAAATTGAGTGCTTTTGTTAAAGAGAGAACTTGTTTGAAAGGAGGATTTTCCATCAGTAAGATTGTGGAAAAGACCATCGATAAAAATATTTGAAATGGTAGAAATCATAATAGGGATGAGGTACACAATGCCTAATAGGAACAAAATTAATTAATGTCTTAAATGTGAAGAGTGTGAAGATATGATAATGCTGCGATTGAGATATATTCCAATGGATGAAAAATTAAAAAATGTTCTTTTGATGACTTGACGGTATTAACAATCTCTCTTAGTGTGGAGGGTACTTACGGATAAGTAGTTTTTGCTTCTACCGTTTTTATTTTCATATAATTATTTGATGAAGTGATGGATATGGAATATTTTTTGTTTCTTTTTACGCTTTTTGATTTTTTTGATTTTTGTGGATTAGGGTTAGCAATGGACTCATTATTTTGGAAGAGGTCCATGGTTATGTGAGTTGAATGGTCCTAATTTATGAGACTTGGGAGGACAAGGTCCAAGTCAATGGTGTGGATCAAAATATTTTCAATGAATAGGTGATTTGAGTGGTCTCAATGTACAAGACTTGGGCATATGAGGTCAAAGTCAATGGAGTAGATAAAAATATTTTCAATAAATTGAGGATTTGATTGATCATGATTTATGAGACTTGGGTATGCTAGGTCCAAGTCAACATAGTATATATAAGAATTTGTGATAAATCTATGATTTGATGGGTCTTGTTTTATGAGACTTGGGTGGACGAGGTCCAAGTCAATATATTAGATAGAAGAATTTGCAATGAATAAGGACTTATGATTCATGACATTTGGTTTCAAAAGGTCATAGTGAATAAATAAGAGGATTTAATTATTCAATGATAGATTCACGAATAAATCTTGAAATGGATGTATGTAGATACCCTTAGGAATACACACATTATGGAATGCATGAGTACAAATATCTTGACACATAGGTGATATTGTGGTCAAATCCATGAGAGGGATTTGTGTAGATGTCTTCTCTAATGGTTTGATAATTTCATAGGAATTAAATAAAGATTTTACATTTGATGATTGTTGTGGAACAACAATAGAGGTAGGAGTGAAAACTTGATGTATTGTGTACATGGAAGAATGCTTAGTTGCATGTGTCTAAACCGGTGTTTGTAACATTGTTATATCATTGGTAGCCATCATTGTGAGGCATAGGATCTAGTGATGAAATGATAGGATCAAGCTCAACATTATTCAATGATTGGCCCTTATTGTTAGATTTTGCATTTATACCATGAGTTGAAAAGGAGTCCTAAATCACTTCCAATTCTTTAGTTGGTGTGGTTGTATTAGAAGTGTCTTCAACTTCAATGTCTCCATTATCAAGTAAATCTTGGATGTAATGACATATTTTTAAACAATGGTCTGTAGGATGACCACCGATGCGATCGTATTTATAATATTATGATTTGTTATACTACGTAGGTTTTGGTTGTTCTTTTGTGAAAGGTAATGTTAGTGGATGAGTGACCATGTTAGATTCTTCCAATTGATGATGGACACTTGAAAGCCTTTCAACAAGAGGCATAAATTGTCATCCTTTGATTTCACATAGAGTAACTTCTTGACTAGGGAGTATGATTGTTTGTTTACTTGATTCACTTGATTGATGATTTGAAGGATTCATGATGAGGCCTTTTAATAAGGGATTTATAAAGTTGTGTTCCTATTTTGATTATGTCTTCAAAATTGTTTAGACAATACATTTTCATTTGGAATGAGAGTTCCAAATTAAGATTTGTTATGAAAATGCCTATCAACTATTTTTTAGGTATGAAGCAATGAAACCAGTTTGCGATCCCTTACCATCGTTGAAGGAAGGAGGTGAAAGTTTCATTGTTCCTTTGCTTTGCATTGCAAAGGTCTATCATGGTGAGTTTTGTTGACATCTCACAAATTTTTTCTAGAAAATATTCATTCAAGCATCGCGTGTGGTCATCATTGTTTAGTGAAACCAATGTTTGATTTGATCAAAGGTTAAAACTATGTTTCAAATCAAATTGATGGATATTATGATTTTTGATTCAATTTGGGATTGAGTTTTACTTAATATGTGAACAAAGTGAATGTTCAACATATAAATTTTAGATGTTGGTTTAATTTACTCTATACATGAACAAAGTTAATATTCAATGTTTAAGGTTTTGGATTTGATTCATGATCTGATTACGTATGATTTTCCTATAATTGAATAAAGTGAATATTCAATATATAGGAATATTGATTAGATTGGATTAGATGTGACTAATTGCGTGAATAAAGTGAATATTCAACGTATGAAGGATTTGATTGAAATGGATTTTCTTAAATTTGATAATGTGAATATCAAAATATAAGACTTAGAGGTTAAGAAAGATTGCACTTAAACTTTGACAAAGTGAATGTCAAAATAGAAGACATAAACATTTGAGAATGATTTTTCTTAAACTTGATAAAGTGAATATCAAAGTATAAGACTTAGAGATGGAATGATTTATCAAATTTGGATATGGGTATCCAAAATTTAAGACTTTGACACTTGACTTGTAGATTTTCTTAGCTTGGATAAAGTGAATACCCAAAACAAATACTTATGATTGAATTTCGATTGATATATCTAACTTGATGAGGTGAATATCGAGTGCTAGACATAGACTTGATTTAGATTGTTTATAGTACTTAAACTCGTAAATTCAATCCAAAGAGTAAGGCTTAGAGTTGATATTGGATTGAACAATGTGCTTAAACTTGGAAAGTGAATCCAAAGAGTAAGGCTTAGACTTGATATGGATTGAATGATGTGATTAAACTTGGAAAGTGAATCCAAAGATTAAGACTTGGATTTAATATGGCTTGAATGATATGCTTAAACTAGGAAAGTGAATCCAAAGAATAAGGTTTAGATTTGATAGAGATAGGATGATGTGTTTAAAATTAGGAAAATGAATCCAAAGAATAAGTTTTGGTTTGATAGATTCAATTTGGAATGGGTATCCAAAAATAAAAGAATTTACAAAGTTTGAGAAGAGATTTTATTTCAATGAAAGTGGAATAAGATGTAGCTTCAAAGAAGAATGTGGACTACAAATTAAACTGACTCAAGTAATTTGGATGAGAATAAAAATGGTAAGGAGGATTGTCAAGTAACTTGGCTCGATTAGTCAAGCTTCCTAGATATGGATCTCTCTCTAAATACCAAGTATTTATCTAAATGAGCATGGTACACTAGAAAATTTATAGTCGTCGGCTTTACTTTACCCCCTTGATTAACAAATCTAGATTTTACTCCGCTCGATCAATCAAATCGGGGCCGTCACTATGGATAACATTGGCTTTAATTCTCATGGGTGTACTAGTCAAGTAGGTGGGGGTTCCTGTTCATTGGCTAGTTCACCCAAGATGCCAACTCGCTTTAGGGTTCCTATGGTACTCCTCATAATGAGTTTTGGACCCTTTCCATGCACTTCCCATAGTTAAAGTGGATAGGAATAAACCCTTATCTGAAATTGTAAAATAAGTTTATAATTTTAAAAAAATTAAAGTTAGTTTGGTTGTCATGATCAAGGCAACATGCAATTAGAAGTTTGGTTTAATTTTTAAGGTAATATTCATAAGAAATAGTATTGCAATAAAAAAATTAGTAGTTTTCCTGAACGAGATCACAATATAAAAAAATAAAGCAAACTTCATTATTTCTAATTTTCAAGATCACCCAAGAAGGTGCAAGAAAAGAGCATACACAGTTGGTTTGACTAGATTAGATTAAACAAAAATTAAAGGTAAATTAAACACTTAGATTAATTATTTATGAAAACATATAGGAAAAGGGTAAAAAGAAGTGCTAAAACAAATATTAGAAATGATTTGACACACTAGAAAACTAAAGAAAATAGTAAAAGACAAAGGTGACATTACACTAGTGTTGATGCATAATCACAACACCCCTGAATGTCTGCAACTTGATGGGTTGAAACTATCAGTGTGATTGCATAACATGGAGATTTTACCAAAGTGTGGGAATTTGCAATCGGGAAATCTCTATGGATGAAGGTTGGTTCCTATTCCTCTATTTTTATGCACACATTCAAATTGTAGAGGATCTACTCTAAAACCTACTCTAACTTGCCAAGGAGACAGGGTTAAGAAGATTACAAGAAATTAAACCTAAAATAACAAAGGTGATACACCAAAAGGAATGTTGAACACCTTTTTGCCATTAAACACAAACCATTAAAAAGTAATACAACCACCATGCACAGATAACCAAGATTGCAATGAGAGATCAGAAGACAACAATGAACACAAGAGAGGGCTGAAATTCATCCATAGACTTATATTATTACTCCATAGATTTGATACAATGCACTAAAATGTCCAAGAGGAAAGATTACATTTTGTAGTTTTGATGGGAGGTTTGAACTCCACAAATTCAGTTACAGACAAGAGAAGAAGGGAGGTTGCAAAGAAAAATTATCCAACCCTTTTTTTCAAAATGCCCCTCCTTACAATATATATGAATAATGAGAGAGGGAGAGAAGAATTTTAATTCTTTCTTCAACCACCCTAGAATGCATTAAATCCACCTACAACAATGATGGGTGCCACTACAAAACCCATGCCTCATTGTAATTTTCCTTGTTGGGCAAGAAAGGAAGCCCATACCTTCATTATTGTGGTAGGTGAGAAACCTAGGGACACTCTCTAAAATGGCGGACTGTATTTTTTCATTTTGAAGAACTTAGTCCCACTAAAATTAAGATAACAGTCGTAGTTGAGTAGAGGACCCTGTGAGATTTCCAAAAGTCCTTTCTTGTGCAAATCCGAGCTCCTAGTCAAAAGTTATGGCCATCTAAAGGTCGGGGTCATTCTGCAAAAAATGTAAATTGCTGATCTTTCTTTTAACGATCAAATGCATGCAACCTCCAAAATCCCAAAATTCAAACTTTTGGACATTTCGACTTCAGATTTTTGTTACTATTCATCTTCTTGGGCGCAAAAAAACTCAAAACTCCGAAACCCAAAAGTCTAAAATTTGGACTTTCAAAATTTCAGAACTTTCCATTTTGGAGTTTTTGTTATTGTTCATCCCTTGATCCCGCTGAGTTTTCCAAAACTCAAACACGAAAGTCTAAAATTTCAGAGTTATTTCAGAACTTTTCTTTTTGGACTTTTTTCCCTTTCAGAATTTTCACCTTTCAGACTTTTCATTGCCATTGCCGAGCCCACCCGCAACCTGACTGTCCAATCCCGAACCAAAAACTCCCATGGCCAAATGAATCCCATTCAATTTCACAGTGTGCAAGGTCATATTGTTCAATTTTTCCTTAGAGGAAAAATTAGATAATAACTAGCACATGCAATAAGGTAGGGTTCATTTTAAGACCCCCTGTGAAAAATTATTATAGAATGGGTGGTGAATCTCTAAAATGGACTTTTGAAATGGTGGTGAATATTTGAAAAAGTGATTCGTGGCAAAGGCAAATTTGTAAGGAATTTTCTTTAATGGTTTCGTATGGTTGGATGGTTATTAGATGACCATCCAACCTAGACTAGATGGTCATCCAACTTAGGTTGGAAAACCTTTCAACCTAGATAGGAGGACTGTCCAACATAGGTTGGACGACCATCCATTGAGGGTTATTGTTGCGCGCGCCTTTTTGAGTAGATGACTGCTCCAATTGGGTAGCCTACTCTTGGATGTCCATCCAACGGAGATGGCCGATGACCAAATTTTAGGCCGTCCAACCGAAATAGACATTCATTCAATAAGATATGGAAAAATTATGTTGGCTGGTTGGGTGACTCGTGTCACACGTACACCTACAAGAAGATAAACAGTGGATTTCACATGTGTCCATAGGCGATTCTCTTGAACTTATAAACCAATAGTTTGTCACCACATGTACCTTAAACCCTTATGAGCCCTATATATACCCCTACAAGGTTCATTTCTTCACTTTTCCATGAAATTTTCCAATGCTCTGAGCTCTCCAATATTCTGCCAAACTTACGTGCACCTTTCAAGTTTCTTTCCTCCCTCTCCTACAAATTTCAACAATGGAAAGCACCACATTTTCTCCTACGCAAAATTCCAATACAAAAATCTCATGTGCCCACAGATTGCATAAAGATCTTGATGAAACTGAAAGAAACACAATTTACGGGGCTTGTCAACATTCCCCAATTCAAAATGGATATTTCGTGCTTGATTACTTACTCGTGGCTTACAACTAGAAATAGAAAGATTTTTCCGTTCTCCTCATGGATCATACATTTTATTTCACAATTGATCCCATAGATGTACATCGTTTAACTGCTTACCATTCCAAAACCAACCGCCCATGACTACAAAGGCGGTCCTTACAGATGAAGACAAAAACAATTTGGAGTCTCATTACAATGTGCAAGTTGATGGTAAGTTGAATATTATTTTCAACTGTTTATTTTCTTAATATTACTCGACTACCCAAGCATCTAAAATTTCTTGTATGTTGTTGCAGCTCCTCTTAATCATTCAAAAGAGGCCTTGTTATACAAGGTATTACACACAAATTATTTCTTGCAGTTGTATCACTTTTTCTAGCCAAGGATTGTGTTACAGGGAAGATCTGCAGACATTCCATTTTGGCAATTCAAGTATATAATGCGGACACTAGTAGGGAAACAATTTGATTGGTGCACATATTTGTCCAATCGAATAAAAATAGATGCTACCGACACCTGGAATACGAATATATCTGATAAATCCAAGATTGTATTCTCTTTTTCAATTATTTACTTGCTTTCTATCAAGAATATTTCTACCAATTGAAGCACACACAAATTCCAATTGCAATTAATGATAAAATGATTGGTCTCCTTGTTGAAGAACAACAGTAACCATTACTTTTAAATTTTTCACGTTATAATGATTTCAAATTAACTATTTTTGAATACAATAATAATTGTAATATTTTATTTTGACAGAGAATAATTATGGCTGCAATATCTCATAAGGAGGTTATTTCTCGAGGTAAAGCCCCTCCAGAGGT
The DNA here is from genome assembly GCA_018340775.1 of Taxus wallichiana var. yunnanensis. Lineage (NCBI taxonomy): Eukaryota > Viridiplantae > Streptophyta > Pinopsida > Cupressales > Taxaceae > Taxus > Taxus wallichiana. The sequence continues at coordinate 319,620,312 of CM031235.1, read as the reverse complement.
CTATGCAGATTCTGACATGGATTCAACAAAATCAACACCAATATAAGTTCCTCGTCAAAAAAAACCTAGGGGTCGATACCTCCATCACACCTACCATCACATTTGTCTACAAGTATAAAATTTATTATTTATATAATTAACCAATTTAACCTACTAGTATAGGTAATAGGATGAAACATAATCAACCTATGTTATGTAAGTAGTACAATATTTTAATATTTCTACATTTATTGTGTTCAAAAAGTTCTGAGTTTGATGATGAAGATCAAACTCATTCTCAGTGTCAAGATCAAATTGTCATGTCTGTGTCTCCGAGCATGCAAGGTAATGTATAATATTTAGCATGTTTTGTTTAGTTACAATTTTTTTAGTATTTACAAGGCCCAAGGGTATAATGATTAGTTTTCTAATAATTTGTAGTTTGCTTCTTATAGTTAATAGACCTTCTCAGCACCTTCCAAGCGGGCCACCAATACTTCCAACACCTAAACTCTAAACGATAAGAAGATCTTCGTAAGAATATAAGGTTTCCTGTAAACTCGGTAGGAACACTTCATGATGTAACCACAAAATTTCCTTGATTCTCACTAGAAGGTGCCTTAAGTATAATGGGCAGCCAAGTTTTGAACAACATCGAGCTTGACGATGAGTATTTGGGCTTCGATAGTGGCGATGCATACAAGGGTAACTATTTTGACACCCATGATATGATTCAATCTACTGCACCTCCTCAACCACAACCACATTAACATGTGCATCAAGTACAAGACTCTCCTCCTCTAAGTAAATATCCACAAACAGATGATGAGAAGACACATTTTGCATTCAAAAAAATGATATCAGATAGTATGGGAGCCACAATTCAAGAATTTGTAATGTATGATAAGGATTTAGTGTGAACTTGAGAGAGGATGGCTAAATTTTTTATTAAAGAAATAAATACACGATACGATAATCATGCTGAAAGCAATTCATTGTTCACCGCCATAGAGATCCAACCGGAAAGGCTTGAAATTTTTCTAAACAAAGCTCAGTTAGGAAAATTTTCATATAATAATGATTATGATGATGATATTATAGACATAATGTTAAACAAGTTGGATAATATTAATGTTGAAGCACATGCTTACTACAACAAATGGGCTAAAGACAAGACAAATGTTTTAATAGCAAATGTAGAAAAAGAAAAAGTTATGGTAAGTCATCTTTTACACGCAAAATTGTAATATTATAAGCACCGCAATATATTTTTTCAACTTATCTAATAGACTAATACATTTATATTTTCTGTTTTGCAGAAAAATATGAAAATTTAAAGAAAGAAACAACTGTATTTGAAGCACATTTGAAGAATGCCCAAAAACTTGAATTCATTTGTACAACTAAAGGAAAAAATCATAGTATTAAATAAACAAAATAATACATTGAGAAGGATAATCAAGGAGCATAAGATGGATCCATAAATATTACTGAAGGAAAATACATATGTCGATCCATCACTTTTGTCATCAGGAGATGTTGCGAGGGAGGAGAAGAATATTCTTCAAAATATCAATACCGCAACGTGAGATTTGTAGGCATTAGGATTTTTAGTAGATAACATTGTATAGACTGAGCACATTCCTCTACCTCTTGTGCAAGAAAAAGATCAAGCTTCCTTGTAACATAAAATTGAAAAAAATAGTTAGTTTCACCATGTGACAGGTGTGTTGTCACAATTCTGACACTAGTGTAGGAATTAAAAGATAGTGGCCAACCAATTTTTTTCTTTTTTATTCTCGTGGTAGACATAAGGAAAACTATGATTCAAAATCATAGGCAAAAAAGAGGATTCCCTCATAATGTGTTCTTATATGACAGAAATTTCTGGAAGCTTTGAAAACCATTGACAACCCATAATTTTGTATATGTATTGGCGAAAATGCTTTATGAAAACATGTCTTCATAAAGTATTCCGCCTCTTGATAGAATGAATTATGAATACAATAATTTTTGAATTGGAATTATATTAACTGTTGTATTGCATTTGTTAAATGTTTTCAACAATTTAATATGTAAACTTGTAATTGGATTTCTGCTCATTGTGAATGTTTTTATGTTACTATTTGGAGATGTAAACAATCATGGATGGTTTAAGACACATAGTTTGTGTATGTTTGAAAATATTTATGTTTCATGCATAGATAAAACATTAATCGACAATCACACAGATGGAGCCAAATAAAGCAATCTTTATTTCATTAATAAAGCAAAATATAAAAATACGAATTTGTTACAAGTAAAAATGTCTATTAAGACCAATTGATTATCATTAATGAATATGAAATATATCAATATCAAATCATTGTCCACTTTGTCAATAATGTCAAGAATGTATACAAGAAATTAAAACTCTAACAACTGAAATAGTCCTGGCATAACCCATTCATTGGTGTCTTGGAACACTTTGCGCAAAATCGAAGCATGTTCTCAGTAGATGTGTTTGGATCCCTCGGATAAGTCAAAATGTTACCGAATCCTCTTCTTTCTACGAGTGAATTCCATAATGCAAGTGCTCGCTCATAAGGGAAAGTTTCCATAGAGTAATTAGATACATACAATCTCAATACAACTTTCTAAATTTCTATCTAATCTATTTCAATTTTGACTTTACAAAGACAAATCACTTTGAATACCCTCTCGTCTTCAATAGAACCCAGAATCATTGTTTGAAAAAGTTCATATAGCTGAATATACTCGCTCAAATCCTCTCACAAAATACTACTAGAATAAATCTTCTTCCAAAGTCTTCTAATGGAATCATTTTCATCTGGCTCTTCCAGAAAGCAAAATTGCTCTTGCATAGTAGTGGAAAAATCTCGAGACTGAGAACTCAACAACTTTTTCTGTAAAATACCTTCAATAGCAACTTTGTTTATCTCTTCTCGCTTGCAAAAATGTTCAATTAGACTAGTCATGTATTTGAGAAATAAAGCACTGATGGATGTTTCAAGAATTCCACCATGTGTATTCCAAAACTGTGGATTGACAATTCCCATTGCTTCAAGTAATTTATCCTTTTTGAATCTTTCACGGATCTCTGTAGATAAAGATAAAGAAATCTTTTTCAATTTATTTTGAGTTTCAGATAATATTGTTTCATATAAAATGCATGTCACTCTTACTTCCTCCATCTTTGACCCAGCCAAATCTACTCTTTTCTGAAAAGTATGAAGTGGTATCTCTTTTCCATGTGTTGTTATACACAGATGATCATGTATATTGAATTTTAAGAAGAAACTTGCATTCTTAAGGTTTGTTAATGCATTCTAGATATAAAAACAAATCCCTTAAAACTATCATCTGACAAATATAAACAATCTAAACTCAAACACACACATTTTCTGAGTCTTATGAAATCATTATGTAAATGCCACACTCTTGTGTATGCATTTTCATAAAATTTAGCTCCTTCAAATTGGTAGAATTCCCACAGAGTATAAGTAAAGTTTTGATAGTTGTAAGACGATACAACAAGTCTTTAGCTTTATCCACATCCTGTGATATTTGTATATAAAACATATATCTTACTTTTGATGTATATAGCCGAATTGTGGCTATCATAACTTCATATCATTATATATCTCTTTCATATATGTTATATTATCATGGGTGGGTCGGCCTTGGGGATGGCCATAGCATAGGAGAGTATAAATAGGGGTTAACAGGTAGTATTGGATTATCACTGAGCATTTGGGTCTTATTGTATGTTTTGGAGGTTGCCCCTTCGAAGTGGCTAAGCTATTATACTTCATATTGAGATCATTTATCTGTAAATTGTGTTATTTGGTATTATATTTCTGGTTATAATCGAAATTGTTCAAGTAATTCCATTAAAGTGGTACGGAGCTGCGATTTGGGCCAAAATTAGGTAAAAACCCTAATTTTTTGTTTCCGCCATATATTATGAACCGAGAGAGAATTGGTGGGAGATAGTCTTACCGAGTTGTGAAACATTTCAAGTAAGGTTACCTAAAAATTTTAGACTTTTTGATTTATTTTACAAAATTTATTACAAATTTAGGGTTTTTCATAAAATCTCTCCCTAGGGTGCAAATTGTGGAATTTTTTCAAGTTTGTTACATTTTCAAAGAGAAAAAAATAGTTGGGGTTTATTCTTTAAGTGTTTTTATATTTGGCTGAACTCTTATCAAAATATGAAACCCTAAAATTTGACCTTGATCCCTACATCCTACTATTTTGGGGCATCATGGCGGGGCCTTCCACAAGAGGCAAAAAGAATCCCATCACTCTGGGTAAAACACTAGAAAAGGATGAGATAGTAGTGGAGGAGTTGGAGACATAAGAGATAACTATAGATTCCTCAGGGTTAGGGTTTACTTGAAGGACCATAAAGTAATCCAACTTGAGTTTAACCTGAGAGACCTCGAATCTCGGGTGGCTAACAAAGAAGATGTGGACAAGATTGGAAAGATATTGGAGGAGTTCATGCAAAAATTCAATACACATATGATGGGTAATCATACTTCTATCAATCAAGGTGGATCCTCAAGTCAAAATAATAGACACATGAGTCAAGGTGGATCTTCGAGCATGCCCAATCCAAATATGAGCACTCTGCAGGCCCGTAATATGTTTCCAAAAGTGGAGATGCACAAGTTTGATGGAAAGGATCCACTCAATTGGATCAACCAAATGGAGAATTTCTTTGAACTACATCAGATTCCATCAGACAAAAGGTGACCATGGAATCTTTGTATCTCAAACTTGACCAATTCGTCTAGTATCGATGGTTATGTGCTCAAAGGCAAAAGAGTGGTCTCAATGTTACATTGACAGACTTCACCGAAGAGTTACAATTACACTATAGTTCTAGTGTGTCAGATAATTACTTCATCCAATTAGTAAAGTTGAGAAAAACATGATCAGTTAAGGATTACATTCATCAATTCCAAAACCTTTCTCTGTGGGTCGAAAATATTACTGAAGAGACTATGAATGACCTATTTATTGGGGGTCTTAAGGATCACATTGAGCATGAGGTGTGTATGTTTAATCCTCATAAGGTTTCGATTCTATTATTATGGAAAGAAGGGTAGAGGAGAAATTTGTTTCAAGTAGGAGACAAATTTTCACCTATACCAGAGATCACAACACCTTGGCCTAGCACTCCCTCAGCCAGTTAGATTGACACCTCAACAAATTGAATAAAAAAGAGAAAAAGGGTTATGTTTTAACTGTGACAAGAAAATTTGGACCCGGACATAAATGTGCTAAAAATAAGTTCTACATTGATGGGCCTAGTGAAGATGAAGATGCAGAGTCGAGGTATTGGTCGAGCCAGAGGAGGAATCAGGAGGTCCCCAACCAACGATCTCATGTCATGAAATTTCAGGTATTAGCACCCCCAAACCCTCAAGGTGGTTGGATTCCTAAAAAAGAGAGGGTCACAGTGTTGATTGATTCCGGAAATACTCATAACTTTATCAATCATAAGTTAACAGTGCACCTAAAATGTTTCATTTATCCAGCTCTTGAATGTAAAGTAATGATTACTGATGGAGGTACTGTTACTTATTCTAGAAAATTCCATAACATTAAGATTTCCATGGGAGATTACATACTAAATAGTCCCATGTATGCCATTTCTATGGGAGGAGCAGACATTGTGTTAGGGGTTCAATGGCTTACCACTTTGGGAACCATTGAGATGAACTTCCAAGACTTGTTCATGTGATTTCACTCTAAAGGAAGGAATTTATAGCTAAGAGGCTTAAGAGAAAACTCTCCATCGATAGTAATTTCTCATCGATGCAAAAATTCTAAAAAGGGTGTAGGTGGATTTGTGGCACAACTCTTTTCATTGGAGGCTCATCATTCTAAGGACATTATACCATCAAATATGCAAGCAATATTGGATGCACACTCTGTTGTATTTGAAAATATACCAAAGGGCTTACCTCCAAAGAGAGATCATGATCATGCTATTCAGTTAGTACCAGGGAGCCAACCACATAACATCAGACCTTATAGGTACCCATATGTGCAAAAGAGTGAAATCGAGAAGATTGTATAAGAGATGTTGGAAGTAGGAATCATCTGTCATAGTCAGCGTGCTTATTCTTTTCCAGTAGTGATGGTATGGAAGAAAGATGGCATGTGGCGCATGTGTCCCGATTATAGGGAACTTAATAAGTACACAATAAAATATAAGTTTCCTATTCCTGTAACCGATGATTTTCTTGATGAGTTACACGGTCCCGTTTATTTTACAAAGCTTGATCTTCGTTTGGGATACCACCAAATCAGATTCAAGGATGAGGATGTTCATAAAACTGCCTTTCGGACACATGAAAGCCATTATGAATTCTGGTAATGCCTTTTGGACTCACAAATGCACCTTCTACATTTCAAAGTTTGATGAATTCTATTTTTAATCCATTCATGTGGAAGTTTGTTTTAGTGTTCTTTGATGATATATTAATTTATAGCAAAACATGGGAGGAACATTTGCATCATGTAAATAAGGTTTTGGAAACCCTTGAGCAACATCAACTTTATGCAAAGCCCTCTAAGTGTTCTTTTGGAGTCAAGGAGGTTGAATATTTGGGTCACATTGTCTCTCATGAGGGGTTGAAGTGGACCTAATAAGATCAAAACCATGATGGAGTGGAAGGTTCCAAAACCCTAAATAATCTACGAAGATTTTGGGGCTTACAGTTATTACCGAAGATTTGTAAGGCATTATGGAAGAATAACAACACCTCTCACAACTTTATTAAAGAATGAATCCTTCCATTAGAGTGAGGATGCAACCAAATCATTTGAGAAACTAAAGGAGGCCATGTGCACCACTCCAGTCTTAGCTACTCCAGTTTTTTCAAAAACATTCATTTTTGAATGTGATGCATCAAGGGGTGGGAATGGGGAAATTATCATGCAAGAAGGTCATCCTATTGATTTTTGAGCCATCAATTCAAAGGTAAGAATATTTCAAAGCCAACTTATGAGAAGGAAATGCTAGCCATACTTCATGTAGTAAAGCAATGGAGACCATATCTCATAGGAAGACACTTTAAAGTGAAGACAAATCATGATAGTTTGAAATACTTATTGGAGCAACATTTATCATCTGAAGAACAACAAAAATGGGTCTCAAAGATGTTGGGATATGATTTTGAGATTATCTATAAGAAAGGGAAGGAGAATGTAGTTACCAATGCTTTGTCGAGGAAAGATGACTCAACTGTAGCATTGTTATGTGCCATATCCATATTACAGGAATATTAGATAGATGAGGCAAGGTTTGAATCGAGAATGATCCAACCACACAAAACCTCATTCATAATCTCCAGAATGATCCAAACATGTGTGAAAAATTTGTATTGAAAGAGGATGCTTTATGGTATAAAGATAAATTATACCTATGTAAGAACTCCACTCTTAAAAATAGGATTCTATCTAAGCTTCACTCTTCTCTAGTAGGGGGGCACTCTAAATTCTTGAAGACTTATCATCGAGTGAAACAAGATTTCTTTTGGGAAGGGCTCAAAGGGGATGTCCAAAAATTTATGGCAGAATGCATGGTTTGTTAGCAAAATAAGGGTGAAACAGTTCGATCCCTAGGTCTTCTACAACCTCTATCTATTCCTAGCCAATGGTGGGAAGAGGTTTCCATGGACTTTATCATAGGATTTCCTAAATCTAAAGGAAAAAATGTCATCATGGTTGTGGTGGATAGACTCACCAAATATGCTCATTTTTGTGCCTTGTCACACCCATTTGCTACAAGCACGGTAGCAACAGCCTTCATGGACACAATTCAGAAGCTTCATGGGACACCAAAGATTATAGTAAGTGATCGAGACCCTATATTTACTAGTAATTTTTGGATTGATTTATTCTCATGTTTGGGTACTCAGTTAGCTCGTAGCTCTTCTTATCATCCCCAATCTGATGGGAAAATAGAAGTTGTAAATAAGTGTTTGGAGGGATATCTCTGTTGCTTCATGTCAGATAAACAAGCAATATGGGTCCAATGGTTGCCACTTGCAAAATGGTGGCATAACACTTCCTTCCATAATTCATCTAAAATGTCTCCTTTTTTGGCACTCTATGGGTACCATCCACCATCCATCACATCATCATTGTGAGGAAAACCATGGGTTATAGCAGTAGAAGAACACATTCAGTATCAACAAGAGGTCCTCTCTAGTCTCAAGGAGAACTTGGCCATGGCACAAAACCACATGAAGCAATAGGCTGATCAACATCGCACGCAAATACATTTTGAATTCGGTGATTGGGTTTTTGTGCGGTTATAACCATATAAGAAAATGTCTTTAAAAAAACAACAAAAGGATAACAAACTTTCACCAAAGTATTATGGCCCCTATCAAGTATTGTAGAAGATTGGTACTGTAGCATACAAATTAGAACTTCCACAGTCAACATAATACATCCAGTCTCTCATTTTTATTACATGAAGAAAGTAATTGGACAGAGAGTATCAACCTAAACAGTGTTACCTGAGCTCGATGAGGAGGGGAGAGTCATATTGGAACCTGAATGCATCCTTCAAACACACACTAAAATATTGAGGACAAGGGTTATTACTGAGTACTTGATCAAGTGGAAGAATATGGAAAATGAAGATGCAACATGGGAAGATATGACTTTCCTACACCAACACCATGAGCTTCTCAACATTGTGGAAAATTTTTCTTTGAAGGGGAAGGGCATGTTATGCCCTTGAGCATATATCTTACATTTGATGTATATAACCGACTTGTGGCTATCATAACTTCATATCATTATATATATCTTTCATATATGTTATATTATCATGGGTGGGTCAGCCTTGGGGATGGCCATAACATAGGAGAGTATAAATAGGGGTTAGTAGGTAGTATTGGATTATCAATAAGCATTTGAGTCTTATTGTATGTTTTGGAGGTTTCCCCCTCAAAGTGGTTAAGCTATTATACTTCATATTGAGATCATTTATCTGCAAATTGTGTTATTTGGTGTTATATTACTGGTTATAATCGAGAATTATTCAAGTAATTCCATTACGATTACATTATACACAAATGATCATGTATATTGAATTTTAAGAAGAAACTTACATTCTTAAGGTTTGTTAATGCATTCTAGCTATAAAAAACAACACCCTTAAAACTATCATTTGACAAATATAAACAATCTAAACTCAAACACACACATTTTCTGAGTCTTATGAAGTTTGTTATGTAAATGCCACGCTCTTGTGCATGCTTTGTCAAAACATTTAGCTCCTTCAACATTGGCAAAATTCCACAGAGTGTAAGTAAAGTTTTGATATCTGTAAGATGGTACAATAAGTCTTTAGCTTTATCCACATCCCTGTGATATTTGTACATAAAACCTATCAATGAAGGATATTCTTCAAATATTCTGCAAGCAGGCTCATACATTGAGATCCATCTGGTATCTACATATTTGAGAATATTTTTTCCATTTGTCAATCCAATATCAAAATTTTGAAATTATAAAAATCTCTTTGGACTGCTAGAGTAATATGCATGCAAATCTCTGATCAACTCCTCCACTTTGGAAACAGTTTTGAAATTGCTCACAATTTTACAGGCCAAATTCATTCTGAGCCATGCAATGGATTACAATCATATAGGGGAAACAATTGTCTATAATCATGCATAGAGACCGTATGTTGGAAAAGTGACAAGCGGCGTGGGAATCTACAGTAACTCTTCCGCGTACCCGACCTCCCGAGGTCGTGCCGAGACAAAGGTGGGGATGGAATATGTGTGGGATGCAAACGAACTAGTTAGGCAATCTAATGTCTTCGACACACACTAGTGGAATTTGTGAATCTAAGGCAAAGAAGGCCCTTCTAACCTGGACTGGTGTGATAGATCGATCAACAAGGATGATTGCTCGAAGGCTCCAATCAATATCGAGTTCTGGCATGATTCGATCTATGGGTTGTGGAATACGTGGAAAATGACCTGGGATAGTTTCGTGTATGTCTCCAGATAAGGTCATATGGTGGGTAATGAATGCAATCGACTCTACGGATGATTCTCTGGCCTAGTCCAGAATTCTCTAGCTTTGTTAGCCGCTATATCTAGTAAGGATAATTGCTCGATGATGATGGGTGGAAGTGGAGTGGACTGGAATATTAGTGTGCGTAGGCCAGTGTCTATATCGATTGACTTATGGATTCATTAGATTGCGGGATTTTGGATCACAACCGTAGACTCTTGGTTGTTGCGGTCCTGCTATGGTCATGTACGAAATCAAGTCCTAATCCCTAGTATCCAGTAATCGTACGCTTTCTCAGCTTCTACGTTTAGACTCAATAACTGTGTGATTTTCTCGGAATATCTCACAGGCGTTCGTGCAACCTGGATTCTTAAACTAGTATCTATGTCTGTGAGAGTGTCTCCTGCATCTGGCTGTGGGACCAAAGGATCACAACCAAAGGTTTGTTCTCTTTCGAACCCTTCTACAGTCATGTGAATGTTTGCCTAGGGTAATCTGTAGTTCGGTTGATTTGACCAAAACGTGTGTGCTTGGTCGTCTTCTATATTTAATCCTCTCAACTGAGAGCTGATCAGTCGTAAATCTGTTGTTGTTTGGAAGACTTGTATTCTAAGGTTCTGGTCTATGTCAACTATTGCTGTGACGAGGTTGGGTTGAGGCACGATTGGCTCAAATACGTATTCCCTGGGCTCCCTAGGTCCCGTGATTGTCATACAAAACAAAATGTAAATCTAACTGTAACAAAGCAAATTCTAACTATGTGGAATAAATCTAAAACATATATAACTTCTATTTTCTATGAGACTTTCTAAGAATTTAAGAAAAGCAGCTATTTAAACGTATCTAGAATTTGATAGCTAAGATAAAACTTAAAACAAACAAAATAACCGAGTGTAGTTATTTGTCTGTGCAATTTGTAGATTTATTCTAAATAATGAAATAGCTCATCTAATCTATCTGCAAGATTCTCGATCCTACCTCAGAAGTGAGGAGTGAATCATAGTTTCTCAGAAACTATCAATCCCCACAGCTTCCCTAGCAATATCGAGAATAGAATTTACTGAAATGAAGCAATTAACTACTTTATTTGATATGATTCTAACTAGAACTTTGAAAGCTAGAACCTGGATTCCGCAGAATAGTGGCGAATCCGATGGTGTGTGTGATCTTGTCCCCTCAGTGTGATCTCCTCGTTCTTTTGTATTCACGTGAATCTAGAAAAGCGTGTAATGCTAGCATCAATAGAAGTAGATATTGGGACAAAGGCAGCTCAGAATGCAGACTGAATATAATGCGAGTAGGAGAGGGATAGCGCAAGAGTACAGAGCTTGGCTTATGCAATTCCTAGCGGGATTTATTGCGAGTCATGCAACATAAAGCGTCCAGAACCTGAAACTATCCTATTTGAAGAGCAAAACCTGCAACTTTAATGGCTTCCTAAGCTATTCTACTCTAATGGATTGGGTGAAATAATAGTACTGCCTGCACAAGATGGGTATGTGGCTTACCAACAGCTGAACAATGCTAACTAAGCATGCAAAGAATTAAAACTATGGCTTCTAAACAAAATAAAAGACTGAACTATGAAAATGAGAGCATGAAAGTGAATGAGGGGCAGACCATTTGTTTGTGCACAAACCATTTATTTATAGCTTTTCATTCACCCAAAGATCAAAACCAAACTGAACTCTAAAACTATAAACAATGGCCAAACACTATTCCAGGGGACCAAAAACATAAATGCAAGCCTAAGTCGGCAAGGAAAGCTGGTGAAACGTTGATTTTTATGTGAGTCGCGTTAAAACACTTTCTGGAAAACGCGTAAAGGACCACCGCTCTGAGCAGGGCGGCGGTTACAAGACCACCGCCCTGATCAGGGCGGCGGTCACGAGACCGCCGCCCATGCAGGGCGGCGGTTTCGTCATTGAAGAGCAAAAGGCCAAGAAAAGAGGGAAAAAGGAGAAACAAAGGACATGGGGGCTAAGCGGGGCATGCGGGATGTTAATGCACACTCGGAGAGCTTTTCTGGATCCCGAACACCTTGCGAGGAGACCTGTATCATCATTGGGGCACTTGTTACACTATTCCGGCAGTACAGTACCTTACAATTTTGGGTACGTACATATTGCCCCCTCGGAGAAGCATTTTAGCCATGAAGAGGCGTAAAACGGTGGGTCCGAGTATGGCAGTTCTGAAATGGGAAGTTAGAAGTTATACCTGACACGTCCGTGTGTTGAAATGATGCCATCCAAAATTCCCGCTACCTGCAAAATGAAAAGAGAACTCAAGTGCAGATAGATACAATAGTTTGAAAAATAAACGCTAAGAATAACAGGGAATGAGAACGTACCATTTGTGCGGGGATAGGAACTTACCTCCATCAGCGCTCCAAACCTGTGAAAAAGTCATTTTTAAAACAAAACAGAGTGCTATATATATGAAAGTGGGCCCATTTTCCTATTCATTTGCGTGAGTCGATTTGATTGATTTTGAGCTCTGGGACCCACGGTGACGGTTTCTTGCGTGAGTAGAGTCGAAACGTCCGCAGCGAGATCATGATCATGCCTCCACGTGCGGAACACCGACCTCAGTGATCACATGTTAGTTTTCTTCAGTTTATTGTTTTTCCCCCTTAATTTTGAAATGCTAAATTCTTTGCAATGGGGGTATTTTTGAAAATGCTAGTGTTAACAGGTCCACCTAGGGGGGGCGCCTACTGGGTAGGTTCTATTTTTAAGTTAAATGGCCGTTTTTTGCACTTTTTAGGCCTTTTTAGGTTAAAAACCCGCGTGGGTTTTCGGACCACGACCGCCGCCCTGGCCAGGGCGGCGGTTACATGACCACCGCCCTGTTCAGCGGCGGTTACACGACCGCCGCCTTTAAGGCGGCGGTTACAAAACCGCCTCCCTGCTCAGGGCGGCGGTTTTGCACAGAATGCAAAAGGAACTTGTTTTTGAGATTGTGTTTGTATTTTTAGCATTTCTACGTGTTTTTATGACTTTCTCAGTATTGTTCGGATACTAACTTGCTTTGTTTTGTGTGTTTTTGGGTGTATGCAGGCGAGAGAGGAGTACATCCGATGGAGCAGAGAGAGAGAGTGTGATTGGCTCTCAGGGGTATTAGATGCCCTTTCACAGGATGAGGAGGACACACTTCAGAGGGCTGGCATATTGCGCATATCGCGTGTGCCCCATGTTGCACCATCTAGTCACATCCTTTGTGACTTATTCTCTTACTGGGATGCAGATCGGAACACCTTCCGATTGCTAGGGGTCCGTGGTGAGTGGACCATTACATTGGAGGACGTCTACCGCATTCTGGGGGTCCCGATCATCGGGAGGCGACTCACTTTGGAGACAGCAGGCTCACGGGCACAGATTGCACAGTGGGTGACTTATATGGGAGATGCAGCCATCTCCACGGGGTCGAAGAAGGGGGTGAGAGTTCGATCCATTCCTTCTTTGCCCATCCCCATATTTTGACAGGCCATCATGGGGATCCTTGCCTCGAGATTGATCGGGGACAAGGGAGGGGACACATTGTTATACTGTTGGGCCCCCATTATTACACAGATAGAGGGGCATGGCCGGATATACGCTTGGGAGATAGACATTCTTGGGACCACCTACCACGATCTATACAGGGTGGTCCATTTACAGGGGCAGTCATTGAGCCACCCGACTCTAGTCATGAGTTGGGTTTATGAGCACTTCATCCCTTATGGCAGGGGTGTGGAGGTGGCAGATCCTGGAGCTGTTAGGGCAGCCAGATGGATAGACATGTCGGTGCTTAGAGCACCTCATCAGCCAGTTGCCTCCCTGACTACTACCGATATGGAGGCGACACCATACCAGACCATGGCGGGCATATGGGGCGAGGAGACTCTTACCTTGATCTCCTGCTCCACCACAGGGCAGCTCATTGATAGAGTGGGACGAGTGGAGGCACCCCTTTGGCCGAGTTCCTCAGCAGTTTGGCCTACCATACGGGTATGCTTCCCCAGTGGCGCCGGTTACTGAATCGGTTCGCGAGGCCGGAGGGGCCTAGAGGCCGAGGTTGGACAATGATTACTCCTGGCGTTCCCATTGCAGCCAGGAGGATAGTTCGTGCTAGAGGGAGAGCTGGTGCGCCTCGGGCACCTTTACTTCAGATCTGCGGGTCTGCTCATAGCAGCGATGACCCTATTGATATTGACTCCAGTCTGAGGAGTTCACAGAGGGAGGGATAAAGGAGGAGACCGAGGATAGCGATCCTGAGTGGCATGACACTCGGGATATCATCTTGCGGGCAGAGAGGGCCGAGAGCGAGCGCGAGAGAGGGATACTCTAGTTTCAGAGGAGCCACTCTCCCAGGGCCATGGTGGAGAGGATGAGTCAGTTGCGGGGTGACATGTTGCTCTTGCCACAGGAGCAGCCCCTCGGTCGGTAGGCATCCATGGCGTGCCGGCCCCATGACCCATCTGGAGGCTTGGTGATCCGAGTAAGTTACCCTTTCTCCCTTTAATGTTTGCTTGTAGGCTCTCCTTAGTTGCTAATCTTGTATCTTTTAGCCTCTTGCTTAGTTTCTAATTCATTTTCTCCTTTGTTTGCAGAGACTGCTTGATGAGTGGCGGATTTGATCCGCGGGGTATGTACTTCGATTCCCGATGATCCCCATGGATAGGACGCGTGCGGAGAGTGTCCATAGATGTTGGGAGCCCTCGGCCAGCCGGTAGAGCATACCGACGTTTTGCTCCGGTCGGCATGTGGCCGGGGATGGTATCGACCCTTCGCACCGAGCTAGCGGGGTATAGGACGGCTGAGCGTCTTATGAGGAGCCGTTCTCGTGGTGAGATTGCGGCTGCTCCTCGGGATCCTGAGCCCTCCGTACATTCAGAGCGCCGGCGTAGCCGAGTCCTAGGCATGGGCGTGCACCTTCGGAGGGGTCGCGTAGGGATTGAGAGGCCACTTGGCTCTCGTAGATTTTTTACTATATATTCTTTGTATATCATGGGCTCTTTGAGCGTTTTGACCATGCTTAGTGCATGATGGCATTGTATATAAATGTTGATCATTTATATATATGCATTCGTTTTGGATCAAAATCTTGGCACTCATGGTTTCCTTTCTATTTCCAGTTTCCCTATGTATACTACGATGTATGTTTATATGCTTTTTAGAATGTATGCAATGGAGAACAAATGATGCAAATGTTTGTTTCCTTTTGTGTATTTCATGATGCTGATATATGTAGATATAATGTGATTTTGAATCTTAGCTTTCCGTAAGCAATTTTGATATCTCATGTTTGTTTTGCAAAGTGATGAATATAACTAGTATGATGAACAGATTAACTTGCCCCACTCCTAACTCCACACAACTAGTAAGATGTGAGGGCTCATCACCGAGAGCTAGAAAGGGCACAAGTTATGAGGTGTAGCTGAAATGATAGTGATGAAAGATAGACAAAGCTTTAGTGGAACCAAATTGGAAGCTACAAGCTTACTCTACCCGAGTGACTTCATAGTTTAGAATGCAACTTACTTTGCGGTTTATCTAGACTTAGATCCGTAGATGGCCACATAGTAGACAAAATCTGGGTTTTTAGGATTTTAACTCTCTTGGAATTTTGAACATCTGATTCATTTGTTTTTGACTCAAAGTTTCAAAGTTTGAATTGTTTGCGTATGATCATTTGCATTTATTTGTCAAGAGGACCCCCTACACTTTGCCCCATGCTACTAGTAAGAAGCGTGGGTTTATCACCGTGGGCAAGGTATAGGCGAGTAAGGGCATTTCCATCCTTTCCCAACCCTACGTCACTAGTAAGAGACGCAAGCTCATCACCGAAGGTTGGTGGGGCAAGGAAATGTGTAAAATTAAAATTTTCTGTTTAATCACTTTTTGACTTGTTTATTTGAGTAAAATGTCAGTATGTGTTTATTTCCAAAGAGATATACATATGGGATAGATGTGACACCATGAAGCTTCTAGAACAGACCATAGGTAAGACACCTATCCTAAGAAGAAATCAAAGCGAGAATAAACTTGCAGATCTTGGTATGGTTACCGTTAAGACTTTGTCATTTCTGATTTTATTTGATAGAAGATTCTGAGATAATTTGATGATATCATGAAAATGGAGAGGTATGATTAAATATTTTATGCCAACAACATCATGAGTTTGCTATGAATTGCTTTGAGAATAGATTCCTTGATCACCATTCATGTAAGAGACAAGCGGACAAAATGATCTTAATCTATATGAAGATGCAATGTAAATAGTTATATAAGTAGTGCTTAGTGCTTATGCATAGAACCACTTGAGGTGAAGGGAATTGACTGTTTCACCAAATTCCTCACCTTCTAGCGTACATAAGAGGTATGCACCATTTCCATAGTCCTTCATGACTCGGTATGGGCCCAACCATTTGGGCCGGAATTTCCTTCCTTCGCCGGTCTTCTTGTCGATCCAGCTGTCTAGTCTTAGAACTAGATCCCCTTCGTATATGTCACGTTCATAGACCTTCTTGTTGTACTACCGGCACATCCGGTCAGCATAGATTCTATGTCGTTGTTCAGCATCTAACCTAGTTTCATCTAGGCTTTCTAGTTGAGAAAGACGTGCTTCTCTGTAAGCGTCTTCATCCAGAATCCCTTGTAATGAAATGCGGAGACTGGGTATTTCAACCTCGAGTGGGAGAACTGCCTCTGCCCCAAACACTAGTGAGAAAGGAGTTGCTCCTGTTGGTGTTTTTATCAATGATTCATCACGAATGGACACCGTGAAATGGGTATCTTCTAACTCATTGCTTGGAGTAAAACGCGATGCTGAAGTTGCTATTGAATCGGTGAGAAGATTTTTCTCTCGTGGGATTGCTTCAATGGATATGAAGTTAAACACCTTGCTTAAATCTAATACGACTTCTTTGTAAAGCTGCAAGTGTTCGGCTTTGGTTTCGTATACTTCAGAAACCTGGTTTGTCACTAATTGCGAGTCTCCTAAGACTCTGATGTTATCAATACCAATTCTTTTGGCTAAGGTGAGGCCAAGGAGGAGGGCTTCGTACTCAGCGCCGTTGTTTGTGCATTCAAAATTTAACTTAAAGGAAAATGGTAGGACTTTCTCTTCGGGCGAAGTAAGAATTATACCTGCCCCCGCTCCATAATGGCATTTAGCTCCATCAAAATGGAGAGTCCAATACTTAGCCGGGAGTATAGATGTTGGGATATCTGCTGCGTTTGCGCACTCTACTTCTACCATGCAGAGATCTTCTGATGGAAGGGAACCAACACCTAGTGAATATCCTATGCCTACTGAATCAAATGGTAAGAACATTGGTAAATCTTGTTCTATTAATTCAACGATTTTTGCAGTAGTCCCTAATGATACCGTTTCTTTAGCCTTATCTTTGGGGGTTGGGGTTGTTTTGGCTATGCTGATAGTTTCAAGATCCGTTGTAGGTACCAACTTCTCCTCTAGTTTTGGGTTAGTGGGTTTATTAAGTTGGTTTGTTGGAAGTTCAAATTCTGAGTGCACACCTGGTCTTTTCTTTAAATCAGCTAGGTGTATATCGAAAGGTTTTGGATCGCCTTTGGCTACAAATACCTTTCCTAGATGCAGGAATCTTACTTCTTGGAATAACGTAGAAGGGATTGCCTTCATTCGGTGTATCCATGGTCGGCCGAGGATCATATTATAATTAGTTTCCCGATCTATAATATAAAACTCAGTCAGGATTGTTTTGGGTCCTAAGGTGACCGGTAGTATTATAGTTCCTATCGAAGTGGCTTTAAGGCTATCATAGCCTCTCAATGTATTTCGAGTGGTGGAACAGTTTGTTTCCCCATATCCTAGTTTTGGAGGAAAGAGAAGGGGACTATGTTAACTGCGGCCCCATCGTCAACCATTGCCCGTTTTACGTAGTTATTATAAACCCATACTTGTAAGTGTAAGGTTGGATCACCTCGGCGTGCAATCTCAGCATCTGTAGGCATTTTACTTATTTCGAATATAAATTCGACATCCTTGTCCGGCTGCCTGGAGGGTGGATATCAAAATCTACGTGATTTACTTGTGTTTCAGGAGGTGGAGTGATGTTAATTAGATGACCTAAACCTAATGCTTCTAAAAGAGCAGCTCTGTGAGTAGGAGAGTTCTTTAGTAAGTCCAAAAATGAAATGTGTGAGAAGGTCTTTGTTAGGTCGTTAATTAAATCATAGGCACCTACGGGTTTTTCTACTATTTGTTGACTCTTATCCATTTCTGGCAAATGACTTGGGCTTGGTTGAGAGAAATACTCTCGTGTTCTTGTTATAGCTTCGATAGGTAGTTCAACGTCTAATTCTACCAAACCGACTATCTTGGGTCTCGGTTGATTTCCTAATTGTGGCGCAACTGATGGATTTAGTGAAGTCGAGGCTTCATGATCATTGTTTCCCGTCATTGCACCCTTGTTCGTCCCAGTTAGATTCAACCTGTTATTATCATGATTTGGGAGTGGATCGTTAAAGATCTTGAGGGGAGCATTCTGAGGGGAAACTACCCCTGCGAGCATGTTTGGTGGTGGTGACACGGGATCTGCCAAAAACAAATCTGTGAAGAACTGTCTTTGTTCTTCTGGAAAACGTTGCATAAATTTATTGTAGTCACGACACGTTCTAGTATCATGACCCCGAATTTTGTGGAAACCACAATATGAATTGGGATTGTAATTTCTGGTTTGTTGGTTTGGTGTATATTGTGGCCTAAAACTCTGATCAAACTGTTGCCTATTAGGATTAAAATTTTGCATTTGTTGTTTCTTTGGCTTTGGTTTTGATAACCAAATGAGTTTTGGCTTGGCCCTTGTATGGGATTTCACCATTGTTGTTGTTGTTGTGGATGGTTAAAATCCATTGTATTGATTGTTGGGGTAAAGTTGTTGTTTCGTTGGTTGTTTGTTTGTGATGGAGTATTGACAACATTTACCTTCTTGGGCTGGTCGGTTACTCCATCCGTTGTTACACCCCGATTTTTGTTAAGGATTTTAGGTCCTTGATTGACGTTTGTGGTAGTGGGATAATTTGTAGTGTTCTGATTGGGGGTGATTAACCTCCCATTTGCTCCATATGTTTTACGGACCACTATCTATCGCTGCTTGATCTATTCGAAGAGCACTCTCAAGTACTTCATCGTAAGTTCTTAGTGGGAACTTCTACGACTTCTTCCTTCACCTCTCTCTTTGAGAGAATGAAGGAATAAATCGCATAGTTCCATCTGATCCATATTTGGAGCACTTGCCGAGGAATAAAGGACTGTACGCCACCTTTGGATGAAATGGGCGATAGATTCGTTGTGTTCTTGTTTGATGTGTAAGAACTCCCTGATTCCTGTTCTTAACAGCTTGTTCATGTCGAATGCCTTAATGAACTCTGATACGAGTTGTTTAAATGAATGGATGGAAGCCTCAGGTATTCTATAATACCAGTCGAGAGAAATGCCTTCCAAGGTTTTGGGGAATATTTTAGCAACAACCCCATCCCAAGGGAGTAGTTCGCGTATGGTTGTAGCGTAAGCTTTGATATGCACATTTGGATCTCCCTCACCTTTGTACTTGGGTAAATCGGGAAGAGGTCTTGGAAGCATGACGCTTCGTATGGTGAAGTCTAAGGGCTCTTTCAAATATTCTGAATAAGTCCCTATCGCATAGGTTTCGACCATTGATGGTGGTTGCTGAGGGAGTGGTGGTGGGATGGGTTGTTGATACGGCGCAATGTATGCATTGGCAGGGGCATAGGGAAGTCCCTGCGTTTGAGAAAACATGCGGGAGAGGAGAACATATCTCCTTGTGGTGATTTGGAGTACATGTTTAAGTATGACGGGGTATTGTCTAGTAATGGATTGTTTGATACTAGACCGGGAGGAAAGGTGTTAGAGATGATGGGCCTAGTTGGCGTTTGTTGTGGATACTGAGGAGGCATGCCTAACGTGCCTACTCCTATGAGGAGATCTACTTGGCCAGGGTGGTATGGAGGATTGGAACTTCCTGCTTGCATGAACTGAGAATTTTGACTTGCTTGAGCAAGTTCTAACCCTCTCACTTTTTCTACTAACGTTGAAATGACTTCATTTGGTGAAGTCACGGTGCTTTGCCTTAGCGGCGTTTGTTGTATACCCTGGTGTTGTATAGGCATGTGATATCCTGCTATGAATTGATCGCTATCTTGCCAAGTTTCTCCGAGAGTATTTCCTATATGTAGTGGCATAGAGGTATTTTCTTGAAAAGAGACCTCGGGTTGTATTTGTAAACCTCCTATAGGTGGGTAGATACCCAGGAGCGTTGTTCACTCCTAGGATAACGTATTGACTGTTCATCATCTAAGACCAGGTATGGGTCTGATTGCCTACTAATTTGTGGTCTAAGCAATACCTGAGGAGATGATCCAGATTCTCCGGTGAACGTCATATTGTTCGAGCCTGAAGGCTCTATTTGTTGCGTTCGAGGGGTTTGATCTAACTCCTCAGTTTGAAAAGATGAATTATATCTGATTCTTGGAGTTTGTGTTGACAACTGACTAGTTGAATAGTTGTCACCCCATACCGAGAGTGAGGGTGATGATTGTCTATTCTGTTGGGCGTAGTATGCCTCAAGACCCAAGAGGGGTCTGCCATATGCATCGAATCCCGACATATTCGGGGGGTATATGAATACCCGTAGAATAATGGGAAGGAGCGAAGGTGATGAGAAAGGCTAATGAGGAAATTTGAAAAGTAAACTAAACTTGGAAGAACACATGATTCTATGACTCCAAATTAGAAAGTAGGAAGTTTAAACAACTAATTTTGTTTGTTCACGTCGGGTTCACCAATTTTGTATGCGCGGAAAAGTGACAAGCGAGCGTGGGAATCTACAGTAACTCTTCCGCGTACCCGACCTCCCGAGGTCGTGCCGAGACAGCCGGTGGGGATGGAATATGTGTGGGATGCAAATGAACTAGTTAGGAAATCTAATGTCTTCAACACGCACTAGTGGAATTTGTGAATCTAAGGCAAAGAAGGCCCTTCTAACCTAGACTGGTGTGATAGATCGATCAGCAAGGATGACTGCTCGAAGGCTCCAATCAATATCGAGTTCTGGCATGATTCGATCTATGGGTTGTGGAATATGTGGAAAATGACCAGGGATAGTTTCGTGTATGTCTCGATAAGGTCATATGGTGGGTAATGAATGCATCGACTCTACGGACGATTCTGGCCTAGTCCAGAATTCTCTAGCTTTGTTAGCCGCTATATCTAGTAAGGATAATTGTTCGATGATGATGGGTGGAAGTGGAGTGGATCTGGAATACTAGTGTGCGTAGGCCAGTGTCTATATCTAATTGACTTATGGATTCATTAGGTTGCGGGATTTGTGGATCAC
This sequence comes from Taxus wallichiana var. yunnanensis, assembly GCA_018340775.1. Classification (NCBI taxonomy): domain Eukaryota; kingdom Viridiplantae; phylum Streptophyta; class Pinopsida; order Cupressales; family Taxaceae; genus Taxus; species Taxus wallichiana. Next base: position 319,598,888 of record CM031235.1, on the reverse strand, counting down.
AACCGTAGACTCTTGGTTGTTGCGGTCCTGTTATGGTCATGTACGAAATCAAGTCCTAATCCCTAGTATCCAGTAATCGTACGCTTTCTCAGCTTCTATGTTTAGGCTCAATAACTGTGTGATTTTCTCGGAATATCTCACGGGCATTCGTGCACACTGGATTCTTAAACTAGTATCTATGTGCACGTGAGAGTGTCTCCTGCACCTGGCTGTGGGACCAAAGGATCACAACCAAAGGTTTGTTCTCTTTCGAACCCTTCTACAGTCATGTGAATGTTTTGCCTAGGGTAATCTGTAGTTCGGTTGATTTGACCAAAACGTGTGTGCTTGGTCGTCTTCTATATTTAACCCTCTCAACTGAGAGCTGATCAGTCGTAAATCTATTGTTGTTTGGAAGACTTGTATTCTAAGGTTCTGGTCTATGTCAACTATTGCTGTGACGAGGTTGGGTTGAGGCACGATTGGCTCAAATACGTATTCCCTGGCTCCCAGGGTCCCGTGATTGTCATACAAAACAAAATGTAAATCTAAGCTATAAAAAGTAAATTCTAACTATGTGGAATAAATCTAAAACATATATAACTTCTATTTTCTATGAGACTTTCTAAGAATTTAAGAAAAGCAACTATTTAAACGTATCTAGAATTTACAACTAAGATAAAATTTAAAACAAACAAAATAACCGAGTGTAGTTATTTGTCAGTGTAATTTGTAGATTTATTCTAAATAATGAAATAGCTCATCTAATCTATCTGCAAGATTCTCGATCCTACCTCAGAAGTGAGGAGTGAATCATAGTTTCTCAGAAACTATCAATCCCCACAACTTCCCTGGCAATATCGAAAATAGAATTTACTGAAATGAAGCAATTAACTACTTTATTTGATATGATTCTAACTAGAACTTTGAAAGCTAGAACCTGGATTCCGCAGAACAGTGGCGAATCCGATGGTGTGTGTGATCTTGTCCCCTTAGTGTGATCTCCTCATTCTTTTGTATTCACGTGAATCCAGAAAAGCGTGTAATGCTAGCATCAATAGAAGTAGATATTGGGACAAAGGCAGCTCAGAATGCAGACTGAATATAATGCGAGTAGGAGAGGGATAGCACAAGAGTACAGAGCTTGGCTTATGCAATTCCTAGCGGGATTTACTGCGAGTCATGCAACATAAAGCGTCCAGAACCTGAAACTATCCTGTTTGAAGAGAAAAACCTGCAACTTTAATGGCTTCCTAAGCTATTCTACTCCAATGGATTGGGTGAAATAATAGTACTGCCTGCACAAGATGGGTATGTGGCTTACCAACAACTGAACAATGCTAACTAAGCATGCAAGGAATTAAAACTATGGCTTCTAAACAGAATAAAAGACTGAACTATGAAAATCAGAGCATGAAAGTGAATGAGGGGCAGACCATTTGTTTGTGCACAAACCATTTATTTATAGCTTTTCATTCACCCAAAGATCAAAACCAAACTGAACTCTAAAACTATAAACAATGGCCAAACACTATTCCAGGGGACCAAAAACATAAATGCAAGCCTAAGTCGGCAAGGAAAGCTGGTGAAACGTTGATTTTTACGTGAGTCGCGTTAAAATGCTTTCTAGAAAACGCGTAAAGGACCGCCGCTCTGAGCAGGGCGGCGGTTACAGGACCACCGCCCTGATCAGGGTGGCGGTCACGAGACCGCCGCCCATGCAGGGCGGCGATTTCATCACTGAAGAGCAAAAGGCCAAGAAATGAGGGGAAAAAGGAGAAAACAAAGGACGCGGGCTAACTGGGCATGCGGGATGTTAACGCACACTCGGAGAGCTTTTTCGGATCCCGAACACCTTGTGAGGAGACCCAATCATCATTGGGGCACTTGTTACATCTGCTCCTACAAAGATACCTTACAATTTTGGGTACGTACAAAGACCATTTCTGTCCCCCTGCATTACATCTGCACCGTCTATTCCAATGCAAACTAACTTTGTTGCAATGGAAAAATCATCCATACCTGTAACATCCTTCAAACTTGACAACACTAACTTATAAATGTTTTTAGAATTACAATTTTCACTCATTTTATGAACTGCTAAGAGATGGGGATTTCTTACTTCATTTGCAAATGTGTATACATGAATACAAACCCATGAGGTATTGTCCACAATCGCATCAATTGAAAGGGAAATAAATTTTACATTTTTATAGCCTCTTTCAGATCCTCCTTTTCCACTAGAGCAAGACATTTTGCTATTTCCCAGCCACTAGTATCTGACCAATGTGATTGTGGAACATTTTGTAAGCCAATTACCTGATACAAAATTTTATTTTCTAAAAATATGAAATGGGTCCGCTTTTTCAATATATGGAATACAATAGCAAATTGAATACTTTTCGCATGCATTTTAGTCTCCATAGCTTTGCTCAATTTTGCAACAATTGTGCCACCTTTTTCATTTAGATTTTTCAAACACTTTTGTTATTTTTCATATTCTTTTACATATTTTACATGCAAGCACTCTTTTGCATCTTTCCATTTATGAGTTCTTACTATGCTCCCATCCTTTTGCTTTTGGGAAATATATATTTTCCCATAGTATTTTTCAATGGTGTCTAGTTTTAGCTGCATTGTGTGGTCTTTCCCTTGTTTCCAACTACATATTTTGCATCGACATTAAGTTGGAACATCATTACTATTTTTCAGCTCTACTTGGTTCAATAAAAGGATATTTTGTTGCACACTCAAACCTGAAAGTCCTTCCCTTTGTCCCGTTTGTCCTATTTCTTCTGATAGATTTCTTTTTACTTTCTTCAACTTCAACTTGTGCATCTGTTTCTTAGTAGGAATATATCTATCCTCATGCGTCCTTTTCTAGAAATGGACACTGGAATACAAGCTTCCTCTGTTAGTGTTGAATGAGAATTTTATGAATGTTCTTCTAGTTCGATGTGATCAAGGGAACAAATGTTTTGATCAATCATATCATTAAAACCAAAAGGATCATCAAGATTGATAGTTTGTGAAGGTGTTTGAAAAATGTTTGCATTTAAAAGTGTAATAGATATAGTATTAATTATTTATATTATTAACAACACTAAATAAAAAATAAAAGAGTGTAAAGAGTATTTGAAACATACAGTGAAAAATATAGTAATAAAAATCTCTAAATTAGTAGATAGTACATACCTATATTTTCCGCAGATCTGACACATCAATGGTTTTTTGTGAGTTTCCAAAATAGCCAAACAATGTCTTGTTACTCTTTTTAAACTTGCAACAACCTTCTTACTCTGCTTTCCAATCCATGGAAATGGCACCAAACAAGGGAAGTCACAGATGAGCTTTGATGACTCTCAGTTGGATGGCTCTATGCTGGAAAAATCTGAGTTGGATGGCTCTGTGTTGGACAACTCTGAGTTGGATGACTCGATTTGGATAGATCTCGATTGACGGCTTCACCGGACGAATCTCGCTGGACGATTCTCACTTGATGACTCTCGGTTGACCGAACGACTTAAAGTTGGATGGCTCTTAATCGCATTTACTTATTGGGCGATTCTTCTAGATAGCTTAGTTGGACTTGGATGGATTAGTTGGAAGGATAGGTTAGACAAATATGTTGGATGAATCGCTTAAACAAATTAGTTATATGCCTATGTTGGATAACTATATTAAATGATCTGTCGACGACTCTGTTGGGTAGATCGGTTGACGGATTCGCTTTTCCGGATCGCTTAAATGAATTAGGTAGACGGATCGGTGGATGGATCACTGGACAACTTGGTTGGACATCTTTGTTAGATGGTTTTGTTGGACAACTTGGTTAGACAACTTGGTTGGACGGATCTCGTTAGATGGATTTGTTCGATGGCACGGTTGAGCGGCAATGGTTGGAGTGACCGCAAGAGGTTGGGCGGTTTGGGGTTCACTTGACCTTCCACGAAAAGATTTCAAAAAATATTGGACAGCTTGTGTATGTATTGTAATATACCTTATACCTTAAATACTTCGAATAATATGGGCACAAGTGTATTCGGACACAGAATTACATACATAAGTTAATTTATATGTGTAAATACTAAAGTAATCGAACCATATAAAGGCCCCGTGTCGGTCAAATTTTTCAAAGGTGAATTCGGAGGCAACCTATCGCTGAATATTTGCCATTTCCAATTTCTAAAAACTAGAATATTTGCGAGTTTACGAAAATTCGCCACTAAAATGTTCTCTTTAATAAGGTGTACTAGAGTGATAGGATACGCTAGCACGTGCAAATAAAAGTGTTTGTGTAACAAAGATTTGTAGGAATGCAAAGTATAAATACAATTTAATGCTAACACATATAGTGATACACTAGTGTGTGCAAGGAGGAGTTGAACACCGCGCGCACAATGCTACACTAACATGTACATAGAGATAGGAAAAAACAACAATTGAATACTAGCACATGTAAGGAGTTAAAAAGAACAATGATGAAACACTAGCACATGTAAAGATACGATAGGACGTGTAGTGATTCGCTAGCATAGGGATCCTATAGGTGTTAATTTTTTATATGAAAAGTACATAAAATTAACTATTTTTTGAGGTTTTCTCTCGCCTTCTCTCACCAAACACTCTTAAATTTTGACAAGAGTAGGTCTCAAAGAAAATTAAGGAACACACAAATAAAGTTAGTTTAGTAAGAAGTGAGCTAAAAATGTAAAAATGTGTGGGATTCCCATCGAGCGTGTCGAATGTGTACAAGGAAAACTGAAAATAACAAAGAAATAAGCAAACAAACAAGATGCAAACCTTCCTTTGAGTCTTCTTGCAACCTCAGATGAGATAGATGAAGTGTTACTCCAATATAAAAGGAATGTTCTTAGGATAGTTTGATTGTGGATGCTCCAATATTGTCTCTAAATGGAAGAGGAATGCTATGAGCAAATGAGTGATCACGAGGAAAACCTTTCGGTATGCAAATTCAAATGGAAAATAAGAAGATTTTTTCTACAAATGCTTAAAGCTTCCAAGGATGAATTGTAAAGGATTGAGTCTCATATTTATAGTTGAAGGAGAGGCCATACATTGTGGATCAATGTTTGGATGAGTTGCAGTGAAATGAATGTATTTTCATAAATTAGAAAGTTGATTTGGTCTATGTAGTTGGATGATTTGAATATTCATTTAAGGGGCAACTAATATTTGGTTGAATTTTTATTTTATTCGAGAAGACAGTTGTATGTGCATATTGTTGCTTCCACCTTTGTAGGGTTCTAGAACTTGAATGGAGTTGGCTAGTTCAACTTGATTGAGCTGGATGGTGAAGTGGAGATAAGTGGAGGGTGAGTGGATAATTAGCTATTTATTTAAATAGCTAATTAAATTAGCCAAGTGATATAAGTGTATGGTTTAAGCATGATAGAATTAATTAAATTAATTCTAAAGGGATGTGGGTGAATTCTAATGGAATATGAAAGGGTAATGATCTAGAATGCATTCTAGAGCTGATTTGACATATTATGCAAATGATAGGGATAATTAGGAATGTCTAGAGATAGGTATGCATTTTTAGGGTGTCTATATTGTCCATTTGAGTAATGGTAAAAGATGCTAGGGTTTTTGGTGAATACATGTACAAGTGCAATCATGATAAGATATCCAAACATACACACATGTCATACAATTGCACACAAAGTATCACAAAGAAAACAAAAGAACACAATAAATAGGGATGAAACTACCAATCATAGACATCAATGTTAGAAAGAGTTTTGAGGTTTGTTCTAAATCGGCAGTTTGGTCGAGGTGGCTCAAATCACAAAGAGAATTTCTAGGTTTTTTCAAAGACCTATATAGAGATTATTTTAGTTGATGAAACACATTGATCAACTCTTGAATCGATAAGTGATCATACGAACCCTAATTTACCTCTTAGTTTTATGATATATTTGAATGTAAAACCCCGACTTCTAAATATTTATATTCTAAATTACTACTAGATTAATGATACATATAATCTTACTTTTAGAGTTAAATTAAGATATTTTATAGTCACAAATGACTAGATACTACTATGTGTAAGTTGGAGGGATAAATGAGAATGCATAAATGGTTTACAAACGGGCTTCTGAAGATCAATGAAGGGTTCATGTCCATCTCATTCTTTATTTTAATGACAGTGTCTGCCACACTCATTGGTGTTAAAGTTATACTTCACTGATTCAACTTCTCCATATGAGTTGGATCCCATCTAAAGATCGATAATGGTTTTTCCTTGCCTTGTTTTCTCGTTGTTGTTGAGGAGGAAAATGAGCGGCCGAGAATTGAACCTTCATTAGAGCCTCTCAAGCCCATTCGAAGGAATCACCACACAATAATCATTATATCACATGTTTTGATTGTCATAGCCAAGACAATACGAGGGTATATGCAAATGTTTTTACCATTTATGGTACCGTTTAAAACTATTTAGGATTTGTAAATATTTTCAATGTTTCAGCCTCATTTGAAGATATCAGGAATGGAAAACATTTTCACGGATTTTTTCGCCTCTCGCCAAAGTGATGTGGAACTATTCCCAGCTTAAAAAAATCAATGAATCTTCATCACACTTAGCAATCAAGTGCTACAATTTGGCAAAAATTCTTCTAATTATGTCGAAGGCATTTCTAAATAAGGGAAAACGTGTCTCTTGTTCTCATCTCATCTCATCTCATCTGTGATATTGTTGGTGTCGAATCACAGCACCCCTGGGACTCCGCAACGCGATCGTTTGAGACTCCCAGTGCGATTGCACAACATGGAGCTTTTCCCAAGTGTGGGACCTTGCGAAATCGGAAAAGCTCTCCGGATGAAGGCCGGCTCCTATTCCTCTGTTCAGATGCACCAATAAAACGCAGAGGTTTACCCCAAAAACCTAAACTAACCACCAAGGAGACAGGGAGAGAGAAATGCATGAAAAATAAACCTAAGCTAAGGAGGTGATGCACCGAGGAATGAAGAACATATGTTTTGCCAATTAAACACAGACCACAGAAATGCAATGCAATATCATGCACAGATAAACATATTCACAGTGAAAGATCAGGAGGATGCAAAATGAAACACATAGAGGGTTGAGAAACATCCACAGTCATGCATTTATTTGCTCCGAAGGTTGATACAATACACTGCAAAAAATGCCCAGAGGCAAAGGTGCATTACAGTTTCAAATGGGAGGTTTGAGCTCCACAACTCCACCTGCCAAAGAGAAGAAGGGAGGAGGCACAAAACAAAAATGTTCAACCTTTAAAAACAGCCCCCTCCTTACATTTTATATGGAGGAAAAGAGAGGGAGAAGAGAGGAATTCGAACTGCCCCAACTACCTCCAAAACTGCATTCAATTCTTCAACAACCATGGTGGCAGATGAGATCCCCAACGCCTGTCGGGTTCGAACTCCCTTATGCATTTGCATCGGTATAGAGGACTGCGCTCGACATGCCTCCGATCCGTGCTCTTCCGACGTGTTTACCCGATCCGGAAACCCGAATTCCCTTGCTGTCGGGTTTTGAAGACCCCCCGACATGTATTTGATGCGCCATGTTGTTCCGCCCCCGAAACCCGAATTGCCTTGCGTCGGGATTTGGAACCCTTGCGACATGCTCCTTTGGTGTCGGGTTTTGGTGGGCTCCCGACATGCTCCCTTTTCATGCGTTTCCGACCCGAAAACCCGATTTGTTTCTTGTCGGGGTTTTTTTTTTTTTTTTTTTTAGACCCCCCGACATGCATTCGTTCCTTATTTATCCGACTCCGGTTTCCGCCGGATCTGCTTCAGTCGGGTTTCGCGGCCTTTGCAACATGTCTTCTTGCCTCTGATTTCCGCCTCTGATCTCCCGTTTCTGCCATGTATCGGGTTTAGTGGCCCCTGCGGCGTACTTCCTTTCGCGTCGGGTTTTCCGCCATGTTTTTCCGCCTTTTTTCCCCTGTATGCCCTTGCGGTGTCGGGCTTCTCAACCCTTCCGCCATGCCTCGGCTTCCATACTCTTCCGCCTCTGTCCTTCCCGCCTTTGTCGCAAGGGGGAAATATATACAATGTATATCCGGCGTGGATTAAAGGAAACATGTCACTAATGCAAAATCTAATCCTAGTCACAAACACTCATTTCAATAAAATTTCATTTTCAATTGCATCTCATTTGACCCACATTTACATATCATTTCACATTCATTCCATGGTCATTTACATCACTCGCTAGATTTTGACGTTCAAGGTTACATGTCACAATAAAATAAGGTGATGGTACAAAAATTATGTGAATGTCATTTAATGTTTAAAATTTAATATACACATCAAAAATGTATATTAATTACTAACAAATACATAAATTAATTTAAATTATACATTTGGGAGATTGAGATAAATAACTTGTTTTATAAATTCTTGACCTCCTACTGATGATCCATAAGTAGGCAAATATCAATCCTTACACCTTCATGAACAACAATTACCCATCCCATTGTTAACAAAAAAATGTCTATTTAATCATTCTTACTTCATTCTCCTTGTATAGAGAACAACATGGACATAAAAATAGGTAGCTAATTGATAATAAAGTTTTAAGTTGCAACCAATGTTGGTATTTATATTTAAAAATTTAAATAAAGTTTTATGCTGGGTTTTTCTCTATTACGGATTCCATCTTTTATATTTTCTAAATTACATTATAATTACAAATCTATGTGGGATTCTCTAATTGATTGAATTTAAATGATTTTAACAAACTTAATCTTTATAAATTGTTGGGCCTTTGTTTTACAATTATAAACCAACAAAAACAATGCTACATTAATCAATTTCATAGTTTATCGAGATACTAATTATTATTCATAAATATCAATTGTACACTAATCAAATGGATCTTCACCAATCAAATAAAAGATCTAGAAACATTATTAAATTTTTGACAACATTAAAACACTATTTTAAATTACAACTAAATAATAAAAATATTACAAAATTGAAAGAAAGGTCTCATTAGTGCAAGCTTGCAATTCTGTAGACAATGAGTTATAACTTCCAACTTTAGACCTCCAAATTCAACCTTCAAGTTTCACCTTTCTTACAAAACCAAATCCAATGTTTGCAGCTTTAATCTTTTATATTTGTAAGAAATCAAACAAAGAAAAATCAAAGAAAACTAAATCAAATTAAACTAATTAAAAATCAAAACTAATAGATGTTTCTATTTTATCAATGAGATATTAAGATGTTTATATTTTATTAATAATATATTAAGATAATTTTATTCTCAAGTTTCCATTTTTGTTGATATTAATTGTCATAAATCTCACAAATTCATAATATGTAGTGTAATATTTAATTTGACAATTTTCTTAATTATATCAAATTTAGTTACATATACATATACATATACATATAACGGTTAAAATCGAGCATACATGTCATATTGACATTTAAATTATATTTTCACCTATCAACCATAACGGTCATATTTTAAAAGTGGTTGTATTTTGACATCTAAAATGACTAAAAACGTCTAAACGCCTTGCAAAATCCAACACTTTTTACATTTGAAACCCTAAACATGTTTTAATTTTGTGAATACTAAAAATGGAATCCTCATTTTTAGTTCTCTCGCTATCCTATTTCAAGGGGAATTTTTCCTATTTGGGTTGAAGATTTGTTGCTTTTGATTTGGGCATCACATTGTCTATATGCATTGCATCGAGCCATAACGTCCCTCATAGATACTTCTCTCCCCTTAACCATGTGCTTCAAAATTGTTTTGGTGAGATCCTTGTAACAATGGAAAGATCCCTCCCTAACTTAACATATTGCACTCTGTTTGAACATTTGCATCCAAATCCGAATTAAAGGTTAGGAGTGCCCTATGCAATAATTAGAGTAGATGCCCTTCTCACAATTTTAATTAATATTTTCCCCCATTAAGTACATAAAGAATAGTTTTCTACATTCTCGCATTTTAAATTTTTATTAGGATCAAAATAAATAATTTTTTAGAGAAATTGCAATACAAAAAGAAAAAAATATCCTATAAAATTATCATAGAAAGAAAATAAATATTCTATAGATGGATAGAATTAATCATCGAATGTAACAAATACAATTTATTATGCAAGGATGCTTGCAAATCAAATTTATTAATATCAAGTAGGTGATGGGACTCAAACTTGAGAAAAACACCATTTTTTCGTAAAGCAATAAAAATACTTATGTATCTCCAACGATTTTGTGAAGAGTGGTATTTGGACCAAGCCTAGCGATTCCTCCACAAAATATAATAGACATTTCCCCACAAAAATAGGAATAAAGAATTAAATACTTCTTTTCTTCAATTATACTGCCTCTCTACTAGCTACATCAGTGACATTATAAAAATACATGAACCTTTTCCTAGAAAATATTACACACCTACATAATCTGGAGGTATATTAGTGAATGGGTAACAATACCAAAAAATCATACGAGCTCATAAATATGTCATATTTTTTTACTTGAAAAATATTATAGTACCTTTATATGTGTATGCATGAAATTTATGTTACTATATAATAATATCAATAAATGGGCCAATTTTTATTGAATCTTCCAATAAATTATTTTAAGTGTAAGTTATAAATATTGCTTACAATAAAGGAAATCTTTGGATTCGGGCCCCCTAATTGTTGACACCCTAGGTAGTGCCTAATTTTCCTAGGGTTAATCCCCTTATCTGCATCAAGACTTGACAACTTGACCCATCAATATATTACTTTCTATGTTTAGATTTGAGTTTGTATTTGCAAAGTGCTTTGACTATTAGCCTCACTTTGAGATCTCAAGATTAGAGGCATTATTACTTTGATTCATCTTAAGCAATTTTCAAAACCACATTGCAAGCTTAGAAACATCATTTAGAGCTCAAAGCAATTGCCAAACAATAGGATCAAAAGGCCCTAACACAATGATCCCTCACCTACCTCTTATATTTGATCTACTCAACTTACATTGAAACTCTTGCTTTGGATGTGACATTGGTGTTTACTCATGGATTTGTGCTAATAATGACTCCCATGGATTTATTGTTTCATGTTGTTTAGTAACATTTTTATATAAGCATCAAGAATAATGAGGTGAAGAAGATTTGAGAGATGGTAGAGGATGGATTTGAGGTTTTTCCACCCATATTGAGTCGCATTGTGAATATGAGCTCCTTAAGCTACCCTTGTTCTTTCCTTTAATAACCTCAAGCTACACCCGAGCTTGCCATCATAAGATTAAAAACCACACCTTGACTAGATCCATTTCAACCGATTCTTGTAGATCGATACTCAACGAAAAAAATTCATAAAACATAGAATAAATGATGAGTACTCACAATGCCAACCATCAAGTGTACAAAATAACACATTCTTTATTTTATATTTAATTTTGTATTGTCACTGTTTCTTGGTCATGAATTCATTCATGTTCATGATTGTTTTAACTATTTATGACTTACTTTTTCTCGACTATTTTTTCTTTTTTGATTTTTATTATGGAAAATTTTTGGTAGCTAGCCATGCCACACATTTGTAGAATGAATAGGTGTCTTCAAGTATTACATACTTGACATGAAAAGTTACTCGTTAATAGTCATTACATTATGTCATGGATCTATTATAGCTTTGAGGGAATAAAAAAATAGTAGATCACCAAATTGAGGAACCCAAACAAATCATGTGCAAGAAGGATTTGTTTCAAGACTCTACTTTGTTTAACCTAAACCTAGAGGAGCCACTATTTGTTTGATCCTCGAACTTGGGACCTATGAAATTTTTGTTGCGAGATGAGACATCTAATGGAAATGATGTTGCATCTTGGCCACCCAAATTCCATTCAATTTCAATATACCATAACACCGTCTCATATGTTTAGTATTCTTCTTCTTTACAATGTCCTTATTTTACTTTACAACACCCCATTTCCCAAATTGAGTGCTTCTTCCCTACACTTTTGTCTACAATTTCCACCATTTTTTCCCTTAAAATTTAACATCATCATGAGCAACATGGATTGTTCCTCATTAAAGGAAAATATTTCAGTGGGATCTCACTGCATGGATTGCAACTTGTAGTTGAATTTGTGTACATCCAATTTCAAAAATTTCTTAGGAAATTTTAATTTGTAATAGGTACTTTTTTCATCTAATGAATGAAATTCATGTCATAGTGTGGAAGTAGGATGTAAGCATCTGAATTTTGATTAGAATTGATTGGGATATATATAGTTGAACTCACATGCATTCAATATCAAAAGGTCTTAGCAAAATGTAATCAAATCCTTCATTCCTGCAAATCATTAAGCTCTTGCATTTTTTTGTGGTATTTTTGTTCATGAAATAAGCAAAATGCATGTCATGGTATGTAATTAGGAAATGTGTACCTAAACGTTGATTGGAATTTATTGGAAAATGATATCTATAAGTAGATGTTATTAGAGAAATGGGTTGGCACTCAAGGTACAAATAGTAGTTGAATTCATATCCATTCAGATTCAAATAATTTGCTCTTTTGGGTAATAGTTGTTGATTTTATTAAATGTGCTCACTAATACTCACAGTTTTCACATGGATATCGTTGGATTTTGCTTCTTTTTAAATAGATAGCATCAGATTTTTCATTAAATATGATTTGATAATATTAGCTGGTATGTACGTATTGTTGATATGTCACATATATTTAGTATGCTGGAAAGTTTCGAGTATCCTTCTTAAATTTTCACTGGCAAGGAGCTCTTCCAGTTCAAGAAAATCAGGAAAAACTATGATTTTTGTGTTTTAGTGTTTGTCCACTCTTAGCCACCACACATGAGCAAAAATGCACGGCCATGGAAGGGCACTCCAGGTTGATGTCACACGGTTAAAATATGGGGTTTGTACACATGAAGTTGGAGTGTCTTATAACATTTTTGAGTATTATAATTAATATATAGTGAGATGAAACTCTCTGGAATGCTGAAACGTTCTGTCAAAAATAATGCTTCACGTTTTTGTCAGATTTGTCAGCGCCCCTCCCGACATAATTTTTGAGCCTCCGCAACATTAATAGTTTGGCTGTCCGAGGGCGCCCTCAAGCGTACATTTTATGGCCATTTTCGCTCATATGTGGGGGCCTTCTGTGGCACATATATAGATAGATGAGATGAGGACTCGGAAGAAGAATGTTGTTATTAATCCTTCTTTTCATGCCAGGGATGCAGAGATGCCTTGAATATAGATAAAGAAGAAGGCTCGAGCCTTGAAGCCATGACGGTATTAAACTTAATGGAGCTCTCGAATTCATAATATAAACCAGTTCTTGAAAGAAACTCTAAATGCATGTACTATCACTATGAGGTGACATCTGAGCAGAGCATGTGGTTATAAGGATTTACACAGTTATTGGATGTTTTCCTCGTGATGAATGGAGATAACATGTAGCTGATAGAGATCCCCGTGATGAATGGAGATAACATGTAGTTGATTTACACTTGTTGAGTAAGCGCATATCTATACTAAAGCCTTTCTTTGGCTAAGTAACGATGACTAGGGGCATCCAATCCGTCATAGTCACTTGGGGTATGATATTCACCCTATCAATTGACTCTTTGTGTTTGGTATCTAAAGGGATTTGTACACTAGTGGATGGCTTAACAAGCCATCATCCTCACCATCGACTATAAGCCTTCCGATGGATTTATGTATTTTCAATATTGACATTATGAATTATATTAAAGAAATAGTTGTCTATGTGTATTGTAAGCTTGTAAAACTCAATCTTTATAAGTTATGTTTAAAAGGTTGTTAAACAATTAGCCAATAGGCTATTTAACGTGGGAACCACTGCTCTCTCGAAAATAGTCTCCAACCGGTTTTGTCAAACCCGAGAAAATTCATCACTAGAAAACCATGGTGTCAATGTTTAAATTTGATGGTTGTTTACACATTTTTCATGTTTTCAATTGAATGGTAAATATAAACCCTTTAGGGCTCCTTAGAGGCCGCCATAGCAGCCTGCAAGAAACTCAAGTTGGGAATGGGGCTCGTATGTTTTAAAATATCTAGATTGTTATTGAATATAGTTGGAGCATGACTTCTTTTTTTTAGTAATGTAGGAATAAATCTAATAAGTACCCAAACATCCTATAACATTGTAAAGGTTGTGGATTTCATATGAATAATGAAGTAAGATATTTCAGTGGCCATTTTACTTTCAACACAATATGCCAATGCGGGAAAGGGAAAATAAGAATGTGTTTATGTTCCACTTATTAAATAGTTATTTAACATGTTATATGTGGATTAATAGGTGAGTTGCTCCTCAAATAATTGATATAACATTGATTGTGAATACATATCAATTGCAAATATGCATGCAAAACAAAAAAGTAATATAATGAATGCATAATTCCATCACTATTATTTACCAAAAAGATTCAACAACAATATGTGCATCCATTGTGAAATGTGAGGACATCCTCACCGATGGTGTAGCCACATCGTGTTCCAAAATAAACATGAAACAACTTATAAACATTTATATTGAAAAATATATCGACAAAGCATACAAGTACAATAAGACTTAATTGTAGTTGATAAATGTTGAGGAAGAAGAGGCATGCACGTGAGACAACATCGTTCGTGCGGGAATCGTCGCCAATGTCCCCATAACATCTTGTTACCAAACACGTAACATAAAATTTGACACAAATATTTCAATCAATTACACATATGTGTGCCAAACAAAAAAAGCAATACAATGGACTAATCATTCCTTTGTTATTACTTACCGAAGAGATTCAACAATAATATTTACATCTCATGCAGTGAAACGAGAGGGACTCTTGGTAAAAAAATAGGAACAAACATTCACATAAATATTACAATCAATTGCAAATATTCAAGTGCAAAGCAAAATAACATTACCATCAACTTTAATTCCATCTTTCTTACTTATTGGGTGATATTTAATTACAATATTCACAATGCGCAGATCTCCTCACTAATGGCACTACCCCATCCTATTTGAAAGTAAAACTTCAAATAAGTTAAAATCGTATGTATTGACAAATCTATTAGGAAAACATACAAGCATTAAAGGTGTTGATAATTATTGAGGAAGAAGAGGATTCTATGTGAGATGACATCACCCATGTAGGCATTGTCGTTGATGTCTCCACGACATGTTAATAGACAAGGGACAAACATAGACAAATATTTCAATCGATTTACGCAAATACTTGTGCAAAGAAAAATAAACATAACAATGAACTCGCATTCTTACTTACTTACTGGACGAGATTCAATGAAAATACTTATTGTTGTTGCGAAATGCACAAATATCCTCACTAATGACACAACCGCATCCTGTTAAAAAACAAAATATCAAATAAGTTCAAAGCATCTACATTTACAAATATTTTAAGAAAGTGTAACAACACAACATTACATTAAAAGATGTTGAATCTCACCGATGAAGAAGAGAACACAACAAACGCAAAACGTAACTTTTCAATGTGCTCCCCATCATCTCACATAAATTTATGCATTTGACACATGTTTAGTACAATCATATTTATTATCTAACATTCCACACAAATATGATATATACCATATATCTATTCACATATTAGACACGAAATATTTAAAACCAACAATATAAGTTTTACAATACCAAAAAAAGTGTCAAAACCTTCCAAAAATAAAGTGATTCTACAATTTGATGTCACATACATAGATCGCTTATGAAGAACACAACTATGTTTAATACAATAGTAATTTGGCAATATTGCAAATGCCTCGATGTAAAACATTAACAAAGTCATCATTTCATCATTTAGACTGGCCTTAGACGTTTACATGCATCTAGCCTATCTCTATTTACCTTTACATGTACATACAAACATTTTTAAAATAAAGATGTACACTCAATAGCTTAAAGTCGTAGGGAGTTAAGAATGACATTGTTACATGCACAGGCACGCACACGAGCCGTTTAATTCACAACAAGAAAGTTGTGAGAAAGCACATAAATGTTGCCAACCTTGATATTATTTGCTTCCTTGAGACCGCCTATTAAGGCCTTGTATTCAGCTTGGGGTGTGTTCTCATTGCATTCCTTACAATTATGCCTATTGGCTTCCTTCTTGTCATTAGGATCATAAATAATGAACAATGAGCATGCAATATTTTGTGTCGTATTACACACTCTATGAATTTCTAGTCTCCAAATGGAAACCATGTCTATATGATAATTGAAAAGTACATATACAACAGCAATATAACATGTAAAATAAGTCATATATTCCACATGGATATGTAATTAGCTACAAATTTCTAATACTAATCAATATGCAAATCACTCATGACTACGAACAATTCATTTTCAATTACATTCCCTTGCTTCTACCATTACCATTGCAAATACAATAGAAGGAAATAGATAAACACAATGAATGAAGGTATTGTTGAGCTCGGTTGTAATATTTGTGCATATGTGCGTGTGGTTAACACACATTGTTTACCACTATATACTTGAACTATTCATATGTTATACCACATTTTGTATGTACTTTTTAAACCATGATGCAATCATCATACATACAACATACAATAAAAACTATAGCATAAACCCTTACACATACATGCATCATCATCCTAATTGTGTGGGCCCTCTTTATTGAGTTGATGGACAAGTACGCGACAAAATTCTCTGCTGACTTGATCACATAACGAGTTGTACACATGGAATTACCCTGAAAAAACTAGCATTGATGTGACATCATGGAGGGGGAAGAAAATAATTAATTGTTAATTTGAAAGGTAAACATCAAGCATAATTATCAAACCAGAACCACACCCAAATTTGAAATTTATTACAAGATGAAATGTTAGGATAGCTAATGAAGGTAGGGTAACTAACAAAGGTAGGGAAACCATGGTAGTTGTATTGTGATCATTAGATCATATGGAACATTAATGCTTTCTTACGCCTCGTATGGATGTGTGAGTGCATCATTTCGCAAGAATACACAACACAAGATACACCCACATACACATAAGAGGCATAAAAAACATAAATCCTGCATACCATGTCATTATATGTGACACACTATTATCGTGGGGATGATCATATATATATATATAAAAGAAAAGCATAATAAAACATAACATAAACAATTTTTCATCATTGACCTTCAAATTATGCACAATGGTAGCTCTTTTATATTAGTGATGAACATTAAAGGAATTATCCTTCATTTATTTTAATTTTTAAATATTTATTTGTATGTATCATTATAATTATATATAGATCTATATAAAAATGACAGTCATATTTTTTATTTGAGACTTAGAAGTAAACTTTAAATTTAACATCCATTTATATATGTCAACCAATTTTCAAGCGATGGTAATATTTCAATAATGTCTTTCAAAGTATTATATTAGTAATACATTAGCAATTCAATAAAAGGAAAGCTTATACTTATTTGAATATTTTTTATGTTTACACTTTAACAATATATGAATCTATATAAAAATGATGTCATATTCTAAATATATAAGTTGAAAATGCACTTACTTCAAAATTTGGCTCACAAAAGATGTGTAAATGGATGTTAAATTATAAACCGTGATTAGAAAAGAGATGATGCCAAAATCTTGTATCTAGGACTTTTAGTTTCATTCCTTAGAATGAAAAATTATATTTTCTCGAGTTTAGTGTACAATAGTAACATTAAAAACAATTTTCTATCAATAATGTTTTGACTAAGCACATGTTTCTTGTGCTAAGCCTTGCTCAACATTCATGGTGCAATTCCCTATATCGATGATTACAAAAGCCTTATGTCTCACAATGATGTACGTCTTGTAGAGTAAGAACTTAATGTTTTCTGCTCTTACCCCCTTTTGCTCACGATAAACAAACTTTTGGACTGCCATAACTTGAATATGTTAAAATAATTGAACATTCTTTTGACATGTTGTATAGCATATATTACCGTGGATTTCATGGGAGTGTGATGATGATCAATTACAACACAACATACTTCTTTACCAACATAAAAAAAGTAATGCTTTCAAAAAAATAACTTATTATTTATTGCTCCTCCCCCATTTGTTCATGACAAATGAACTTTTGACTCCCACACCCTAAACATGTGTAAATTATTGAACCTTTTTATGCCTGTTTTATTGCATTGATTACCTAGATTTTAGGGAAGCGTAATAATGATCAATTACAACACAAAATAATTATTTGCAAACATAAAATAGTAATGCTTATAGTTATTTTGTGGGTTGAAAATATGACTTGTAAATGGTGCAATTGGCATAGTCATTGACATTATTTACGACAATTTTATATCACCTTCAAATCTCCCCTATTTCTTGTGGCCAAATTTGACAAACATTGGCCCATGATGGGATGCCAACAACTCACCGCATGTTTCCTTCCCTCGGATTTCAAGAGGCAACCGTGAACAACTCCCTCTAAAAATGGCTTGGGCTGTGGCAATCCACAACTCCCTAGGTTTGACATTGCACAAGGCCACTATTGGAAGCACTGAATAAAGTCCTTGGCATTCACCGTTATCTCCGAAATCCCTTCGCTTAAGGACATCCGAAATCACTTCAAATCCATTCTATTTCGTCGTTACTTTAAAATGTCTCACAACCCTCTTCTTACAATCATAAAAGCTAAAGAGATCTCGCATTGATTCTTTGTAATATTTACAAATTGCTTCACACGTCTCGCCGTACTTTTTGATTTTCCTTTACACACTCTATAAACCAAAGAATATTGTTAATCTTTAATCAAAATCTTTTCATTCGTATGTCTATCGAAGGTGGTTTAAGTTCATTTATAACAAGTGGGCAAAGTGGGCAACTAGGAGGAAGGTGGACAAATGCACTTGATTTATAGAGAACCAAATAAAAATGCAATGACACATTGTGTGTTCAAACACAATTATATTTTTGTAAGGTTTGAAAGGTTATGCATTGATTACAATAAAAATGACAGAAATTATGTATTTACACGGTATGGCTTCACATGTTCAATCCCTTATGAATCTACTCACATTGACCATATGGACGAATTACAACTCTTGTTCATCAACCTCTCTAGCTACAAGTCCTTTGTCCCCTATGCTGCGATTCGCTTTGGATTCTATTCTTCAACACTTCATATGTCACGAACAACTTCAACCTTTAAATTGAAGTGTTGAATCATGCCTCAAATAGGATATTCGTATCTCTTCGCTCTTATCAAACATGTACTTACTTCCACTTCAAGTGCAAAAACTCACCTTCGCTCTTATTGGTGTCTAACATATTGTTCTCTTCGACATTTAGAAATTCTTCCACTTTAAACTTCTTCTATGCATCCCTTTCTGTCTCCATTGCACCACTTGTGTGCATTGCTAATAATATAATAATTGATTTAATAGTCCATGATATCGATTTACCCTATTTTTGGGTCTACATGTGGCTTATAATACAAGAGACTAGGCACTCCATTATACTACAAATACAAGGTGTACAAACCCTCCCCTTCACTATTAAACATCTATTTCAAGAGATTGCTGGTTTTGTGCTCAAGATTCACAGTAGGCGAGAGGATTTGGAAAAGAACTTGGTTTCAACTTAATGTTTCTACTTTTTTTGGTCCCTTTGACTCTTCAGTCACGTGGACATCATTAAAATCTTTCATTTCATTTCATAGAATACTTAAAAAAATAAAGGATTAGGAATATTCCTTAAAAAAACTCCTTATAACGCACAAGCGTACGTACAATCCCATAAAACATATATTACTCTATTTTTCGTTAAAATATAATAATATGCCTCCACGGTTCCAAAAGTGTACGTAAGCGAAGGAACAATTCGATGCGAGTGATTTATTTATATATCACAAGCATTACTTCATACCGGGGATTTAGTTTGACGTCCATGAAAATACTCGTCAATTTCCCTTTTAATTTTTCAAACCATTACGGGAAAGTAGAAATTCAAAGATTATGCTTGCATATGATTTTGGAGGCAATATTCATGAAATGGGGCCAACGAGAGATATTCCTCTACCAATGTGTACATGGAATTATTAGTTATAAAAGTAGTTTTAGTCTATCATATTCACCATTTTATCATTCTAGTGTTTTACGGAAAAGTGGTTTTAGATTAAAATGGTCTTTCATCAAGCCATAAACATTTCAACTAAATATAACTAGGCTTAAAACAAGTAAAGCATGGAAAAGTATGCTTAGATCAAAATGTACTTTTATTTGCTTCTAAACATTAGAGTTAGATTTAATTGGTTGAATGATATTATTTTAGAGTTATAATTGATACGAGGAGATTTTAGAAAAATATTTGATTTTACGTAAATTAGAATAGTTTTAACGAACAAATAATAGAAATATTATTGTTATCAAATCACATCTAATAAAATATCCTACCAAAATTGTGTAGTAATATTTTCCCGACCAATACCATCAAATAACACGCTTATGGCAACTACCATGTAGGCATAATCTAATTTGACGAACAAGTTAATCAAGTGCGGGGTTTTAAAACCTCACTTTACTAAAATTCAACATAGATCTTTGTGAATTTAAACTCCTTTAAAAACCTTAATAATACATCCAAGAAGACGACAAATTTTGGGGGATGTATTTAAGGGCCTATGTTACCCTCCAATATTATTAGGCCTTTATGATGTTGAAAAATCTTTAAAAACAACACAACAAGTATAATGCATTGTTTCATACTTGTGCAAATTGCCCAACCATGATCACTTTCAATGTTATAATGATTTTTTGATGCAATAGACAATAATTATTAGATCTTTTTCTGATTTTTTTGAATGCATGAATTTATGTTCTAAATTTAGAACTTTCACACGGATGCTCTTGTATCATTCATTTGTATCTCAAATGCACTTGTGTATTTATAGGTGTTTTGAATTCAAATTAGGATCCTATTAACATGCACACCGATATAAAAATGAAAACTAACAAAAATGACCCATAAACCCTAGGGGACCCAAAAGGGGTTAGAAGGGACCATACAAAAATATTTTAGAACCATGCACTAAATATTTTGGTAGGGACATCACCATATGCATATGCATACATAATCGCAGCAGTCATAATCATGATTGAATGGCCCCGAAATGTCACAAGAACAAAATGGGGAGAAGGGAGGTGAACAAAAAGAGATGAGGATAGATAAAAATGGACATAATATGAAAGGGGCGATCACAATATAATAAAATGAAATAACAAGATCCTAATATGGACCAATAATTAAACAACACATAATTACTCTACAATAAAGAAATTTTACAA
This sequence comes from Taxus wallichiana var. yunnanensis, assembly GCA_018340775.1. Lineage (NCBI taxonomy): Eukaryota > Viridiplantae > Streptophyta > Pinopsida > Cupressales > Taxaceae > Taxus > Taxus wallichiana. The sequence continues at coordinate 319,577,543 of CM031235.1, read as the reverse complement.
CTACTAAGAACCCATACTAAAATTAGGTATTATATAATGCCTCACTGTGATATGTGTATTCATAAACACCAAATTAAAAGAATATATATCCTATGTATAAAGAGAAACACATAAATGCACATCTCAATCTCCTCGACTCATAAGTGATGCACTATTTTTAGCAAAAAACTTAAAATGGTCATAACTTTTGATCTAGGTGTCTGTTTGAGTCCATTTTTTTAAACCACTTGTTTAATGAGACGAACGCACGGTCAACCCGCCTTGTCGATTGGAGCCATTTTTGGTGAATTTTTGGGCCCGAAATCCACCATTTGGGGGCTGAAAATTAGGATTTAAGTTTCAATTCGGTTTTTCCTATTTTAGGGCATTAGTTATTTTTAGTCTCTTGCATGCATAGTAGGTTAGAAAGTTGGAAATTCCTCTAATTTAGGCATGTAGAACATACATGGCAATTCTTGTGGCCATGCGAATAAGCATGCAAACTTACTAAGAATAACAAGTTTTAGTAAATTGCTAAAAATAGTAAATTTCGCCACCTAGAGTAGATTTAATTGAAGTTAGTTAGAGTTTGCTTGGCAACTCGAGTTGGGATTTGTTTTCTTATTTATGACGCATTGTAATTCATCATTCAATAATGAAGAAGAGAAGTTATTTTCTTTGAGTTCAAGGTATTTGCAGTGTATTGAGTGTGTGTTTAAAGTTTGGCTTCATTAATAAGAGTATGTAAAAGTCAATGTCATAGTAATAATGTGCTCAATTTTAAAACAAAGAGACATGTCACTCGATTCCATCAAGAGGGTTGTGATGATATCCTATAACCGACATCCATGCTCTTTTGTCCTTGGATCTAGAAATATATGCCCTTGAAACCTATAAGGTGATTTACATGTGAGTAAATGTCTAACCAATCAATGATTGCTAAAATTTAGAAAATATGAATTCTAAATAATAAACATGGTTTTTTCCTAAAAAATGTGAGGGTTTTCATCTACAAGTTCCAAGTATCTCTAATTTTTTGTTGAATAATAATGCCCATGTAAAAATCATAGTCTCATAGTTTATGCCAAATATTGCATGCAATTATGAGTACAAATATTAGACAAAATAATAATAATTCAATAAATCTAATGTAATGTATAAAAGAGAGAAGGGTTAGGAAACATATTGAATATATCTTGAGGTAGGAACAAGTAGCATGTGCTATGTATGTATCAAGGAAAAAAACCTATAATTGGACCATATGTAGGAGAAAAAAATACTAAATATCTAGTTTTTATGAATTTTAGCTCAGTAATTTGAAGTATGAAGAAAGGGATAAGATATATGCCCCTCTTTAGTGACGTGAAATTAACCTACAAAGAACATATCTAAAAATAAAGTGATAGCATGCATCACATGTAAAATAGTAAATAAAATAGCTAATATCTAACATAATAAGATATCATCTTGAAAGCATGTATTTCATGCATAACTTACCCACATGGGAACGCAGGCGCAATCTATATAAGCGTAAAGGTAAGATGCCCCTTATGAGAAAATATGTAATGTATTCACATAAGAAATATGCCCAAAGTAAGAAATATAACATAGAGAATGATATGCCCTTATGTGGACAAGACATAATACTTAATAGATATAAGATCAAATCAATTCCCTAATTTGGCACAATATATAAGGAATGCAATACAAGTGTCATGAAATATAACAATAAGAAATACATGTATGTACCCTTTCCCCAAATAAATGTCTGATTTGAATTATGAAAACATAGGAAAGTACCAAGAATGTTGTGCATGATAGCGATCATGTCAACATAATACACATTAGACATCTCATGAATATAAGCATAGTAGAAAACATGTCCCACATATAATCCTTCGTAGAGAGAAAAATAGCATAGATAATTTAATACAAGCCAACACATAAATAAATAAGTAAACATATAGAAACACAATGAAGAGAAATATTATATATTGCAAACATGTCATTCATATGACCAAATTTAAGGAAAATAAGAAAATGAGACACCACACATGGAGAAAACACTATTAAATTGAAAATAACAAGCAAAGATGCACTAATGACCTATAAACACATAATAAACACATGGAAGAACATGAATACAAATATAATACCTAATGCATAGTAATGTTATCATGCATATAGAATACAAATCATACTTATAAAGCACATTTGATCAAGCAAAACAAGATAATACTCACTAAAAAAACCTAAAGGAGATGCCCCAAAAAAATTCTCAACCATATATGATTCCCCCATTAAACTAAGAATTTATATTTAAGCACATAAGACCTTAAAAATAGAGTCTACACCATTAATATTTGTGATTGTATTGATAACATGGAAATAAAATACAACATATATGTGTATCGTAGCATGATTGAAAAATACAAAGGAAAAGTAATGTTGGAAGCATTGGAACAATTTCATGCTTGTTGAAAGATGTGTAGATCATAACTTCAAAATATAAAGGAAAAGTAATGTTGGAAGCATTGGAACAATTAATGAAATAAATCAACTTTGAGAAAGAAAAGTAACAACCAAAATCAAGAGGGTAAAATGGGGAATCCATAATGACCTATGAATTCCATCATTAATTTACATGTGCATAGGCATGGTACCAACATAATTTTTTTCATCATAGTTTGACGCCGATGTGGGGTTTTGGAAATGAAAAAAATCTAAATCGGGATAAAGATAAGAATAGAGGCTAAGAAAGACAATAGAAAATACTTGAGAAATGAAATACAAAGGAAAACAAAGAAAATCCTCAAAGCTCAAATAAATACTAAAGAAAAACAAAAAAGGTTGAGATGAAATAAACAAATAATTAGAGAAATAATGAACTTAAGCAACATAGATATATCTTCTCGAAAAATTCAAAACTATAGATCATAATAAGAAGTGTGACCCCAAACGAGAAATCAAAGATAAAAGAAAGTCAAGAAATGGGCATAAGTCCACAAGAAGAGACAAATTCTAAATACATGAATAAGGGAGGTAAGTAAATAAAGGATGAAATAAAAAATTAATTCCAAAAATATATAGACACCTAAATTTGGTAAGTTATCACTGGTAATGTAAATATTAGCTTAATCCCTAAATCATGAATTGTGCACTTAATCTAAGCCTAATTTTTATATTATAGTCCTACCGCAAGAATTTCTCTCCTCATTTCACTCAACGCTGATTCACTCATATAAATTATTACATTGGTCACATGAAATCCATTACTCATAAATATCATGCATACAACTTTTTAGTACCATCCTCCCCTTCAAGAGCACACACAAATATTGAGGGGGTGTGAATTAGTATTCTACACATTAGCATCCATAACAACAAAAATCACATAAGATATAAAAATTACAAAACCACTAAACACAAAATTTATGTGGAAACCATTTCGGAGAAAACCACAATGAAAAGACTTCTTGGATTTACTGTCTAAATCCAGCCCAAATATCTCAATTTATATTTGTAGGCACCAACCTACTAGAGACACAAATCCCCAATGTTGAGCACCAACTCAACTAGTTTGTGAGCACCAACTCACTAGAGACACCAATCCCCAATGCCGAGCACCAACTCAGCTAATTCGTAGGCACCAACCTACTGGAGACACCAATCCCCAAATTGTGAGGCACCGACCTCAACAATACATAGATCCACCTTATGTAGTTGCTTCTTCAACCTGATGATGGAAATTCAATAATTCTCTTCATATACACAACTTAGATCCTTCTTCCAAAGATGGGCGATGGTCCAATTAAGGAAATCATATTGCTTTATACTTTGCTCTTCAATTTTATTCACACTTTCATCTACTTTCTCTCGCTTTTCTCTCCCTATAACAAGATGCCATTTCATATCTCGCTTGAGTTTATTCTTCCTCTTCTTCAAAATGTTGTCATTACTTCATACTAAAAAATATGTTTGAGACACATGGGAATATATTATTTTTTGCGCACATACCGATCACTTGCTTAACGACCTCCTCCTCTACTTCTTCATGTTCTTCATGCAGGCATGCTTCCTTCACAAATTCACTCTTCACATATTCCTTCTCCACAACTCCAACACTATAATTTGTTGCTTTCTCCTCTCAAGCACACTCAAAATAATGAGTCTACATCTCCTTTTATACCTGTGCACATTCTTAACATTGACATCCAAATAATATGAAGGTTGGCCATAGTTACAATAAGAAGATCAATGCCAAAATACAAGAGTTAACCAATAAAATCAAGTCGGCTAGACATTTGAATATATGGAACATCTTAGAGCCAAAATAAAGACAAGTAGGACAACAAAAAAGATCATAAACCCGTTTTTAAATCCTTAGAAGGTCAGCCAAACATGATCATAAAAACTTATTCAGAAAACTCATAAATGCATTACAACGGTTGACCCAAACATGTTGGTCCCAGACTAATAGAAACCATGAACTTTGGGTAGACTTTGAAGCACTCTAGTCGAGACTCAAGCAATAGAAAGAGACTCAAGCTTTTCGGTCGAATCCAAGTCCATATCTTTCCAGCTTAACTCCAAAGCACTCCGGCCAAACTCCAAAGCAATAGAAACAGACTTGAAACATAAAATTATATTATTTCAATATTTTTCTCTATTAGTTAAATCCTACAACATCCTTTGACATCAATGACACCAACTAATTTGTTATCTCCTTCAACTTCCTTTGACATCAATGACAATTATTCCAACAATCTTCCCCTTTATCATTGATGGAAACAAACCATCTTATATAACAAACCACCTTTTCCTCTTGCATATGAATACCCTGAGAATGTAACTTGCTCCCCATTTCTACAAAAATCTCTATTTAGTAATATATTGTTGTACCGCTTCCTCTTGTTTTGCCTTTAATGTATTTTTTGGTACTAATCCTCTTGCTTTAACTCTCTTATTGTACTACTTCCTCTTGTTTTTCCTTTTTGTATTTGTAGGTACTACTCCCCCTTGCTTTAACTCTTCCCCTTTGACATCAATGGAAAATGAGTAAAACTCTTCAAATTCTCAAATTCTCCCCCTTTGAGTGTGCATCTGATGATATTTTTCTAACTTGTCGTCATTATGATGAGGAAAGGATTTTCTCCCCCTAAATTTATGCTTCCTTTTAGTGACATGATGAGAAAGATACCACACCCAATTTGTGTTTGAGATATTCAAATACTAATTTTGGAAGAGGCTTCTTAAATATATTAGCAATCTGTTCTTTTGTGGCAATATATTCTAGCTTAACCTATTGTTCAACAAATTTCTCTCTCAAAAAGTGATACTTGATGGGAATATGCTTAGTTATAGAATGCATAATTAGATTCTTGGATATGTTTATTGCACTAGTGTTATCACAGAGTATGGAAATTGGAAAGTCAAATTCTACCTTGATGTCCTTCAATGTTTGTTTCATCCATAGAACTTATGTGCAACATGACACAACTACAATGTACTCTGCCTCAGCTGTAGATAAGGAGATAGATGTTTTCTTCTTTCTCAACCAAGATACCAGATTATGTCCCAAAAAGAATGCTCCTCCACTTGTACTTTTTTGTCATCAACACATCCTCGCTAAATCTACATCTATGTATGATTTTAGAGTAAAATATTCATCTCTAGAATACCATAAGCCATAGTCCACCGTACCTTTAAGATATCTAAATATTCTCTTAACAACTTGAACATGAGTTTATTTTGGAGAAGCTTGATAATGTGCCACCAAACCTAATGTTTGCATCACATCAAGTCTTGATGTTATAACATATAATAAACTTCCATTGTAAATTTGTTAATATTCTGATTTTCTTCAGGAGACTCATCATCCTTACTCAATTTATATCCTGTAACCATGGGAGTACTAAATGGTTTGCATTCTTCCATTTTAAAATTCTTCAACATCTCTTTAACATATTTAGCTTGTGAAATAAATATACCTTTTTTGATTGAGAAATTTGTAAACCAAGAAAGAAAGATAATTCACCAAGCATGGACATTTCAAATTCCTTTTGCATGTCATCATAAAAATATTGACACATCTTGTCACTACTTCCTCCAAAAATAATAACATCAACATACACAACAACAATTAATTGATTCTCACCTTCAGTTTTGATGTAAATATTTCTATTAGAAATACCCTTCTTAAAACCTTGTTGTCGTAGATACATGTCTAGTCTTGAATACCAGGCTATGGGGGCTTGTTTTAGTCTATAAAGAGATTTCTTCAGCTTGCATACATAGTTCTTATCTTTTGATAAAATAAATCCTTTTGACTGCTCGAAAAAAACTACTTCTTCTAAATTTATATTTAGAAATGTTGATTTGACATCCATCTGATATACTTTAAAGCTTTTGAAATAATCAAAATCTAAAAACATTTTGATGTCTTCTAAATGAGTGACAAGACAAAAGGTCTATTTGAAGTCAATTCCTTCAATTTGTGCATATCCTTTACAGACTAACCTTGCTTTGTTTCTTACAACTTTCCCATCTTCATTCAACTTGTTCCTAAAAACCCACTTGGTGCCAATCATATTTTTATCTTTTGGTCTTGGGACAAGTTCCCATGTTTCATTCTTCTCAATTTGATCTATCTCTTCTTCCATTGCTCCAATCCAATGCTTGTATTTACTTGCTTCAGAAAAATTCTTAGGTTTTATTTTGGATAGTAAAGACAGATTTGCATGTTCAACTGTATCTACTAATCTTCTTCTTGTCTATACCCCACTATTTTTGTCACCTATAATCAAATTTTTAGAATGATTCCTTTGGAAATATCTGGATGGTGTTTTGTATATTTTCTTTCCACTTATTTTTCATATTCTTCTTCATCTTCACTATATATAATTTGTTTCTTATGTTTGATTATTCTTATATTTGCTATCTTTTACTTTCACATATGTACTTTTAACAATCTTGTGTGTTTTTAAATTATAACATTTATATGCTTTTATTTTAAGGAATAACCAAGAAAAATACCATCATCATATATGGAATCAAAATTACCTAAGTCTTCATCATATCTTTTGATAGAGCATGGGCTTCCAAATGTTTTGAAATGGTTGATTATTGTTGGTCTGCCCTTCCATAACTCATAAGGAGTCTTGCTATTGGTTACTTTGATTTTCCCTCTATTTAAAATTTATACAATTGTATTAATTACTTCTCTCCAAAACATATCAGATAACTTTGAATCATTTAGCATAGTTCTTACCATTTCTTGCACTATTCTATTCTTTCTTTCTACAATGCCATTTTGTTGGGGAGTTCTTACAGCTAAATAATGTATTTTTATTCCATGATTCTAAAAAAATTCTACAAACTCATTTGAGGTAAATTATCCTCCATGGTATGATCTTAGACATTTGATTTTCTTGTCAATTTCATTTTCAACCAAGGCTTTGAATGCCTTAGGATTTTTCTTGTATAAAAGTTACCCAAGTCATTATAGAGTAATAATAAAAAAATAACATGAAATATATCTCACCTTGCATGCTTTGAGTCCTTATTGGCCCACATAGATCAATATGAACAAGTTCCAGTAACTTTGTAGTTGAATACTCCTTTTTTTTTAATGAAAATCTTGTCTACTTCCCACACTGACATTTCTTGCATAATTTGTTTCACGGTTTATAAATTTTTGTCACATCTCTAACAAATTGCTTAGAGATGATCTTTACTAAGTTCTTAAAATTTATATGTCCCATCCTTCTATGTCATATAAAAATTTCATCGAATTTTCCCATATATAAATTTTTCCCCTAACCTATTTAAGAATATAAATATTGTTTCTTATCCTACATGCATCAACAACCACCTTCCCTATTTTTGTCTTTCTAATCTCACATCCTTCAATGCGAAATGTGACAATATACCCTTGATCACTCATTTGAATAACATAACATATTATGTTTCATACCTTCAACATACAAGACATTTTCAGTCTTTGATTTTCCATTATTAAGACTAATAGTTTATTTTTCTAATATCCTTGCTTTGTAGTATTACATTCAAGCTTCACAATGACTCAATTTACCTTTTCAAAGTGAGAAACTTACTTTTGTCTCCATTCATATGACTTGAGCAACCACTATCAATATACCATTGATTTCCTTCATTTTTTGCATTAAGAGCAGTTTGAACAAGCATGGAACTTTCCTTGTTCTTTCCTAGCTGTGATTTCTTCTTCCAAACTTTTGTTGATTCATCCTTCTGATTATTCATAGTTTCTACATTCTTATTTTTCTAGGGAGATTCTCGTTAACTTTACAAGTTACCATCAAGCTAAGGAGGACTCATGTTTTAGTAAATTTTTACCCTTCCCATTCCTTAATTTTTTGAGAAATTTGTCTTAGAATTGCCTTAGGGTCATTTTTGGATCGAATTTCAGACTTTAAATTTTGGAAGTCAGCTAGTGTTTTATATTCAAAATGGAAGTCTCAAATTCAAATCCAAAAATTCTGAAATTCCAAAAAGTCTAAAAGTATGAAATTCAAAAAATTCCAAAATCCAAAAAGTATGAAATTCAAATCCAAAAAGTCCAAAATTTCAAAAAGTCTAAAAATCCAAAATTCAAAAAAGTCCGAAATCCAAAAATTCTGAAATTTCAAAAACTCCGAAAGCTGAAATCCAAAAATTCCGAAATCCAAAAATTCCAAAATTTCTAAAAGTCCAAAATTCAAAGAGTATGAAATCCAAAAAGTCTGAAATCTGAAATTTATTGTAGTATGACACCATAAACTTAAAATGGCCATAAATTTCTCCTAGAAGCTCTGATTTTCGTGAAATTGGACTTTTCATAAAGGTCTCAACGTCCTCTATGCTATAAAAATTGGATTTTGTAATTTATATGTAGATAAGTATGTTAAAAGTTAAAGTTTCAAGTTTGAATTGGTCAAACATGTGTAACTATTTTTGCTATTTTCATGGGAGGTTGTTCCCTAAGCATTAATGCATTCTATTTTTAGTAGGAAGTAGTTAGAAAATGGAGCTATAATCGCTCAATATCCTTAGTTTATAAATATGAGAATGCATTATGTCCAAAAGGACTTTTAGATCTTATTGTGAAGGGGCTCTATAATTTGGAAAAGTCCAAGAACAAGCTTTATGCCTTTTTATATATATTCAGAACACTATTTTGCCATCAAATATTTGGAGTATTGTGCAATTGTATAATTTATTCAGTACTTGTGAATGTTTAATTCCTTGTATGTGGTGAATTCTATTTCCTTTATATAAGTTATCTTCTTTCGATTACCTATCAACTGTGATATGAAATCTTTCCTTTTAGTTGTGGAAAATATCAAATCCCTTATGTTATTTAAAGTTGTATTAAGTTAATTCAATAATTGAGGAAGGTTGTTAGGATATGTGCATGTGATGTATTGATCTAAATTATTAATTTGTGCATGTGAGGAAGATCTTCTTGTTTCATTACATCTTGGTGCATCACCACTTTTATTTATTTCGATAATCCCCGTATCCTTATCCTCAAATAACATAATAGATTAATTTTTTTAAGTGTCAGAGCCTTGCATTTTGATCCTAAATAAAATGTGCCAAGTTTAAAAGAAATTTGTCCTTCTCTGAAGATTCATCCCAAGGTGAAAAGGTCCCACACCTTTGGGATGTTCCCATGTTGCATGGGATCATTTAACGATTCAACGGGTGTACGATCCATGTGACAACATATTCTAGAAAAACACTTCTATAAAAAAATTCAATATGCCCAAAGTTGTGGCACTTATAACATTCTACTTCAAAATTCATCAAAGGAGAAAAAGAGTTGTAGTTTCTATTTGAGACTCCAAAAGGACTTTCATTTGCATTCATATTTTTATCAAAATTTATTGCATGAGATATACAATCTACTACTCTATGTATAAATTGATTGCATGAAAAACAATAACCATAAAACAAATTTTGAAACCTGGTTAAATGATGTTGTCTTGGGGGAAAAGGGGGTCTTCTATGATTTTCTCGATCTAAATATGTGAGGAAAGCTTATATTCTCAAGAACATGAATCTCCTTCTTCTTGTTTCTTTATTCTATATTATTTATACTTTGAGGAACATAAGTCTCACGGTCACTTTTCTATTTTCATTTCCGATCGAATATTTAAGAGCATATGCATATGTCTTTGAATTTTTTTCATTTTCTTTGAGGTACCCCGATCTTCTTTGAACCTTAGACTACTTTTAGTAAATGGAGATATTTGATTACTGAGTATAACATTTAATATTTCAATACTCTTCTCAAACTTGAGGCAATTGTTTAATTTAGCATTAGTATTCTCAAGTTACTTTCTTAAAGAAACTATTTCAGATTCAAGCTTCTCACAATTTTCATTCTTTTGTTTCAGTTGGGTTCTCACATCCTCATCCATCTTCTTCATCTCTTCAAGATGAAATTTTAGACCAATGATGATATTATTATATTCTTCAATATCTTGTGACAAATTTATTTTGAAGCATCATATTCTTCTTCAAATTTATGTAGCTGTTGTTTTTGTTTCTTGTTCTTCTTTCTAAGAATCTTGATCTCATCTAGGAACTAATGAGCTCTCCTTCAAGATCCACCTCAACATCTTCTTCATCTTTTGAAACCAACTCTTCTTTTCTTTCTCTTGACTTTATTTTCATGAACAATGATTCCTCTTGATCACTAGTAGAGTCACTTTCACCACTTTCCTTATATGAGAAAATACTTTCCTCCTTGGTGTAGAGATTTTTCTTGTGTTTATGAAATTTCTCAAATAGGAGCGCAAGTCAATCCCGTGCATAAATCTGATCACAACACCTAGTTTCTCAGCTCTCCGCACTTCAACAATGTCTCACTAGCTCATTCTCAAATAGTTCGCTCAAAAATTCATAATTGCAAAGGTAAAAATGAATCCGCATTCCATCATTATATATATTTTTAAAATTTGTCACATTTATTTCTCCTTTACCTTCCACCGATCCCAGCATTAATACATCATTTTCCAATGTATCTACATTTCTCATTTCCACGCCATAGTCATAACCTTTTGGCACACCTCTTACTTCTTGGCCAAAGACCTCCTCTTGCGCACTCTTATGTGCCAAAGTACTTCGCCACTGCACCTTCTTCTAATTAGTTTCCCCTACTGCATCCTACCTCGTGTTATACTATGCATCCATTTTTCCATCTATGGTTGTATTAATCTGCACCCTTGCAAAAATCACCTGCTCCAAATTTTCCTTATGCATACCTATCTTTAGTTGACAATAAACTATATTCAACTTGGTAATGAACCCTGTATGTAAAACACCCCACACTAAGGGTATGTGTGGTCCTCGGTGCATGAAAACACTTTAGATTGAAATCATCTTCTGGTGCGCAAGCATGCTTATTACACAAAACACTCAACTAAATTGACAAAGCATAGCAATGATGAAGGAAACACATGAAAGGAAATTCATTAAGGAAATCTAATCTAAATTGTAATACTACCTTATTACGAACACTAAGAAGGCTTATTTATAGTATGGCTTCAGCCTACTCCCATTAAAGTAACTCGGAAACTATGTTCCATCCAACTCCTCTAACAGCATAAGTGCTTGAATCAAGTATATGAGTGATAACATACATAGGGTCATCCGTGGACATCATATTATAAATAACAACATAATATCAACTTGTAGGGATTATTAGCAATACATAAACTCAAAATTAGACAAAATTTTATTAATATGAATCATAGAATTCGGAATCTAGTTTCTAAAATACTAATTTTTGTAAAAAATGGACAAGATTAGCTATATTAAACACTCAAAATTCAATGACTTGGTATTTTTTTAAAAACGCCGATAAGATTATAGTCCGTTTTCCCACAATTTGGATGACCAAAAATTGATATATATATTTTTCCTTTGGTGAGAAGTTATATGCCACTATCTATCTTGGGATGGATTTTATTTTGTATTTTTTTGAGTAATATTTTATTTTTTATGATTTTTTCCGTGAAAGTGGTATGAAAACATAAAGAAAACAGAGCACTTTTCGTTTGCCCGCCATAACTTCATCAAAAAATATTGAAATCAAATAATTTTTTTTTGAACATGTATATAATTTCACCACGGTTGGGATGGTATAAGTTTTATCACATTCTGATAAGTGAAAAAATTTTGCAGTCTTAAACGTAGACATAAACATTCACAGAAAAAGTGTCTTAAAGACCTACTATTAGTAAAAAATTATAAAATGATATTTATCCTCTTCTATTCACTTTAAAATCAGTATTTATACAAAGCTAATAGTCTCCCCTACACAATGGTACCATTTTTATGACATAGTTTTTACTTTTCGGCATGGTTCATGTCCGTGGAAGACTAAATTTGATGTTTTGTTGTTTTTAATGTAAAATTCAGGATTTGATGTCCACTTAATTGTCCCCCCAACTTGGTGCACTTACCACCTAACCAATGCAATTTAAGCTTTCCAGGATGGTGAAAAAACTTTGAATCATACAGAAGTACCATTTGCCCAACCTCAAGCTTATTATCCTTGATGTGCCTATCATGCCATGCCTTTTTCCTGGATTTTTCTTTATTCTAAATGCATCTTGTTATGGCGCACCTTTCATCTAGCTGCATCAACTTGTCAATCTGCTCTTCTAGTGTTTTCTCATTAGCTAGACCTCCTACACACGCAATACACAAAGAAGGTAACATGAATTTCATGGGGAGAACTGCTTCTACACCAAAAACTAGCTAAAATTGTGTTACTTTATTCAACCTCTTGTAAGTTGTCCTAGTATGCCCAAAGTACCACAGAAACCTTATCATCCCAATCTTGCCTTCCAACATCACAATTTTTTGTCAAGGTATGGCTAAATATCTTGTTGAATGCCTCAAATAGCCCATTTTACCGAGGGTGATAAGAGTTTGTCTCGATGGTGTGCAACCATGAATTCTTCCAACAATATCCATATAGTCTCATTAAGGAAATGAGTACCCCTATCACTTGTTAAAATTAAAGGGTAGCCATACCCACTAATAATATTTTCCCGCAGAAACCTTGTTGTCCTAGTTGCCGTGAAATCCTTTGTAGGCATCACTTCCACCCACCTTGTAAGATAATATGTACAAGTTATAATGTAGCGTGATCCTATCCTCGCACGCGGTTGGGGAAATAGGGGCCACAAATTCAATGTCCCACTTCTCAAAAAAAAATTGCACTAGTAATAGGCCTTACAGAATTTCATCACATTGCCCAGGCTTTCCAAGGTGCTGAAAATGGTCACATTCCTTACAATATGCTTTGCAATCCTTGTAAAATGTTTCCCACCATAGTCTAGATAGTAGAATCTTGCATGCGGTGACATCCCTTACATAGTGTCCACCTACAATACCACCATGATCCTCTTCCATGATTGCATTATGCTCATGCTCAAGCAAACACCGATGTAAAATGTCATCATGGCCTAATTTGTACAAGTATCCACCGATCACCATGTAAGGCAAGACATTTCTAGCAAGTTGTTTCTTCTCTAAAGCCTTCATTCCTTCAGGTGGCACACCTGTGCATAAAAAGACAACAATATTTTCTAGTTCGAGGGAACGTGGTTCAACCCGAATAAATTTAGATCTAGAATTGTATCCTCAATGCTCTACATGTCCTCTCCTGATTGAATCCTTGATAAATGGTCTGGACAAGAATTACTCTTACCGGGCTTAACTACGATCGTAAAATTGGCATATGTGCCCCGGAAAATGGATTTGTTCACCAAGTACTTCAATGTCATGTGGTTTGTATAAAATATGAATGGTGTAGCCAGCAAATACTGTCAAAAATTATGGAGTGCGTAGATCATAGACAAGGCCTCATGCTCTGTTGTTGTATAATTTTGTTCTACTAGAGTCAACTTTATGCTAGCAAAACAAATAGGATGATCGACAATCCCTTCTCCAGATGAGCTAATATGAAACCAATGGCCATGCCAAAAGCATCTACATGAATGAAAGTGCAAAATAAGTGATGTAGTAAGCCTTTCCTTCATTGTGTCAAACGCGCATTGTTGTGCCTCAACCCAATATAACTTTCCTTTTCCCTTGAGTAATTCTTCTAAGGGTGTGGTGATCATAGCATATCCCTTAAAGAAATTTCTGTAACAACCTGTGTGCCCCAATAATCTACACACTTCGCTTTGGCTAGTAGGCTCCTACAAGCCCAAAATCACAACTACCTTAACAGATCCACTAAAGCAAGCCCTCTTTATAGATGATGTGCCCTAGAAAAATTCCAAAGGGTGTGGCAAATATACACTTCTTAATGTTCAAGGAGATGCTCAACTACCTACATCTCTCAAACATCAGCCTCAAATTATCATAGTGATCTTTCACGAGCCCATAGACTATCCAATCATCCAGATACACTTGTAAGAACTTGTGAATAAAATATTGGAATGCTTGTACCACTATGCATGAAAATATTGCAAGTGCATTCTTTAATCCAAAGGGCATAACCATGTATACAAAAATTCCCACCGGTGGTGAAATTCATCTTATATTGCTGATGATATGCAGAGAATTCATTAGTGAAGGAGTATATTTCACGCCCGCATCCCCCTCCAAGATTTCCTTAGTAAAAGATGTGGGAAAGAGATCAATCAAACATGCAACATTTAACTCCATGTAATCCACACAAATTATAATTCTTCCATCTTTCTTGATGTTGATCACCATAGGACTTACCCATTCGACTCCTCGGTAGGTACAATAATTCCGTAAATTAACATTTTATCAATTTGTGTTATCCAAAATAAGCCCATGTTTGTTTTGGTTAACTCGCCTTCATTCTTCCTTCCTTTTTCTCGTAGTCAGATTTTTGCAACTTTAAATCACTCAAAAAAATTTGGAGATGGCTTCATCGGATATTATTTTTCTTCCCCTTTCCATAAAGGTAAAGAAGTCCTCCTAACTCCTTGTATTTTTTTAAGTTATGGCTCGGTGGAGTTTACAATGAAAATTTGCCCTGGGTGGGCCCACGGAGCTAAGGAAGAAATTTTTCCAAAGGAGATTGTGGGTCGAGGAAAGTAGAAGAATTTTGATACTTAGTATTTTGGCTAAGAGGGCACAAAGGTAATTTTCAGCCCATGAGCCTCGCAAAGGCGCAAAGGAAGAAAATTTACCTAAGGTCCGAGGAGGACACATGGCCGCATATCAAGCAAAGCGAGAAGGCAGAGGATCGAGGTAATTTAGAACTTAACCCTTTTCATTCCAAAGGGAAAAAGTCACAAGGTGACCCGCACTTCCGCCAGAAACCAAAATTCAAAGTCAAAGTAGGAAGCAGAGGTCGGGCGGAGACTTTTGAAAAATTTGCCCAGGCGGGAAAATTGGGCAGAATGTTCTCCTAAGGCCCCGCGGATCAGTCATAAGGTGCCATGTGTCTCGGAGAAGCGGGGCATGAAGATTTTTTGGAAAAATTTCCCAATTTGAAAAAGAGGGGAAACCGTGAACCCTAATTTTGCCATTTTTCACCCAAATCTTCAGAAGGGCATATCTTTCACACCAGAGCTTAGATTTTCATATTTTTGGTATCATTGGAAAGTTGTTGAAATCTCCACATGATGGACTATTAAATTTTGATTTTTGGTGGGGTTTAGTGGGAGAAAAATGAAGAAATGTCTCTAGGCATGGGAAAAAATGTAGAACTGACCCCCAACCACCAAAATTGATGAAGATCTAGCACCGTTGGGAAGATCTCAGCCTCATCTACACCATGGAGATCTGAAACTTTAAGTTTGGGGAGGTTAGGTGGGAGAAAAATGGAGAAACATCTTCGAGGACATTAATGTAGGATCTATTTCACCCCAACAACCAGATCGGATTCAATTTGATCTGCCGTTTCTTCCTCCTTCGAGGCACCGAATAAGAAATTGATGCAATTATGACATATTTGGGGGCAAATTTTGTGGGAGGCATTTAATAAGCGGTTGTTGAGCTTTTAACTATTTTCCCGCTTCTCTCTTTGTCTCCCCTCCATGTTGAATCTATAAAACATGGTCGAAACTCATTGTAAAGGGGTGGACAATCATTTCTTGTTTTGTAAACTCCCCTCTTCCCTTTGGTAAGTGAATTTGTGGAGTTTATTAGACCTTCCATTAAAATTACATGTATTTATACCTTGTGGCCATTTGTAATACGTTGTATCGATCTATAGGGCAATAATAAATGCATGTGGGTGATTTTTACCCCCCTTTGTCTTCATTTTTCTCATTTGATCTTTTATTACAAGATTGGCTATCTCGTGTTTGGCTATTGCATGTAAATTTTTGGTTTGTATTTACTATCAAAATAATTATTCATCACTCCTTTGGTGTATCACTATTTTTTACTTAGTTTTGTTTCCTTTTGCATCTTTTAACTCTGTCTCCTTGGAATCTAGAGTAGGATTTAGCATTGAACCTCTGCGAAATTCATGCATACACCTTAACAGAGGGGTAAGAACCATCTTTCTCTAGAGATTTTTCTCACCTTGCAAGGTCCCATGCCTTGGAAAAACTCAATGTTGTGAAATCACACTACATGACCCACCTTCGGATTGCGAGATCCAAGGTCATTTAGGGGGTGTTGTAGATTTGCACTAATAGTTTTGGCATGCTCGGTGGGACCTTAGAGGTCTTCATCTTCATTGCAACAAATTTGATGTGTAATTGTTGTAAGTTTCTTTCTTGAAAGAGCCTTGATTTGCACATCTGATGGACTCCAAAAGGATAGAATCAATTGGTTTCAGTAGTCCAAGCTTGAAGATTCATGAGAAGGATCCAAACAAGGTCAAGGACTAGAGAAGAGGGATTGTTTAACTATCTGTAATTATCCCTAGAAAGAGGAGAAAGAGGAAGAAGGATTCAAAGGTCTCCATCTCCACCAAACAAAACTCTATCAACTCCTCCACCTGGTAGACCTTTCATCCAATCAACAAGGGTTCTTAGGCCAATCAGAATGGCACAACCCAATCCTTATGTCAACTTTACTGCAACAACCCACTTGCTCTCAATGCACAAAACCCAGTTCCAATTGCATAGCATTGAAGAACATCCCATACTTTATTGGAGAAAATCAGACCACTCCTGGTGATCATGTCAAAGACATTGCTAATGTTTGTGCAATCCATGAGATTGTTGAGATGGAAATTGCTATCAAATTGCTGGCATCTTCATTCAAAGGGAAAGCCTTGTAATGGTTTAGGAGCCTTGAGGCAGGCTCTATCCAAAATTGGAACCAATTGTGCACAACCCTCCATAACCAATTTGGAGAGAAAGGGGACAACTTGTCTCTATTAGAGCAACTGACAACTATCAAGAGAGCTCCTAATGAGTAGCTAACAAACTTCAATTTCAGATTTCAAAGAACATGGGATAGAATCCCATTGGCAGTGAGGCCAACAACTCAAGGTGTTTTCTTATACTTTTTCAAGGCTTTAAATTATGACATTTCTATGTTGAACCAATCCATGGAGGTGCAACTCTACCTGCAGCTTACAACATCACCATTAGGGCTGAGAATTGTTTGATCCAAGCTAGTAAAATTAGACCTAGGCCTCCTATGCACTTATATCCAGAGTTGGGAAGCCCAAGTACTAGTCAAGCACCTACTTTAGCTCCTATTCCCACTCCTAGAAATCAGAGTTCAAATGAAACTTATACTTCATCCTCTAGTACCTCAAATGAGCTTCAAGAAGTTATGAAATAATTGCAAAATTTGGGCAATGAGCTGTTTATGTTTAAGAGGCGGCAAGCTCAAAGTTTTAGGCCTTCTTATCAGCCTCAAACTCAGCCTAATAGACAACCATATCAACCTAATAGGCCACCCAACCCAGCTGCAAATAAAAATCAAGTAAGGCCTCCTGCTAATAGACCATTTCAGCCCTATAACCCCAATGTTGCATCTACCTCTAAAGCCTTAGTGCCAGTGCAAAATAATATAGCTCAAGAGTATGACTAGTGTTTCCCATGCAATGAACCTCACAACCAATCTATGTGCTTCAATGGTGCTTTGAACCAAGCTTTGATGGTGACAACAACTGGTGTAGAGAGTGAAGCGAGTCGAGAAACAAACCAACAATAAGGGACATCTCAACAAGATACAACTCCAAATGAGACTACACTTGTGAATTGGCAGGCTGAAGATTTTTGTGGTATGAATCAAACACCTTCTCAGAGTGTAGCAGCTAACACATGGTCAAAGAAGAGGAATATTGGTGAAGGGCAAATCATTAGATCCAAGTGATTCACAACCTTCCATCACTCCATAAGGTGTTGGCAAGCAAAATGCAGTTCCAAATGTGCAAGGACAGCCCAAGCCACCTTCTAGACCAGCTCAAATGCCAGCTGTTGTAGCCCATGTACAAGAAAATAATGTGTAGACTAAAGGGCAGAAAAGAGATGGTTCATCCCCATTTAACATCATTGAACAAATGAAGAAGACCAATGTGAACATATCTATGTGGGAGTCACTATCCATCCCAGGACAAAGGGATCTATTACAAGTTGCCATGAAGAATTGGTCAACCTCAAATCAGCTAGCTCATATGTAAGAGAAGGTACTCACAAATGCTACTCAGCCTGAGGGGAATCATGGAGGACAACAAGGTAAAATTTTAGAGGACATAATTGTATGATTGATTCTGGGGCAAGTAGTTCCATGATGCCCAAGCAAATAGCTGATCAATTGGGCCTTCAATATGAAGTCATCTCCAAGGGGGTGGTGCAATTAGATGGGACAATAGTAGCAATAGTTGGGGTAATTAAATATTTGAGCCTTACTTTGCATGCATGCCCTAATGTCACTATTTTGCAAGATGTTTCGGTGATAGATTTGCCACCACTCTTTGCCATATGTTTGTCAAGGGATTTCATAGCTAGAATTGGAGGCTACCTATCTGCTGATTGGTCACACATGCTATTTAGGACAAGGTATGGAGCCAAGGCCACAATCAGGTCTGAACCTATTGCAAACTTTCACATTGAGCCTCATACTCCAAGCCCAATCAATGCCAACTGTTTAGCATTTGATCAAGAGGATTATCCAAGCACACATGAAGTTGACACCAAATTTGGAAGAATTCTAGATTTGAATCTTGATGAATGGGCAAGCAAGGTACATGCTTTTGATCCCTACAAGGAAATAGAGGAATATGAACTAGGAGTCTATTACATGCATGAAGAAAATTAGCCTCTTCCTAGCATCACCAAGCCATACCATAGAGATGACAATGAGGTATGGCAGTTGTTCTTTGATGGATCAAGAAGTAGACAAGGTGTAAGAGGAGGAGCTATGCTTGTTTCACCTCAAGGCATTAATTATTATTCAGCTTTTAGATTTTAGTTTGCATGTTCTAACAACACTACTAAATATGAGGCTTTGATACATGGATTGCATTGGTCAAGGAAGAGAGGCATCAAAAACTTACAAGTCTTTGGTGATAGTGAGCTGATTGTTAATCAAGTTAAAGGACAACATGCTGCCAAGAATGACTTGCTCAAAAGTTATAAGAATAGGGTGTGGGACCTCATTGAGGATTTTGAGGGCTTTGGCATCAAATCCATCCCAAGGAAAGAGAACTAAGCTGCTGATAGGCTTACAACAGTTGGAGAAACTTTTGATGTTGTAGAGAGTATCAAAAGAGATAAAATACAGCCAAACATCCATGTGATTGTGAGGCCATCAGTGCCAGACAATAATGCAAGCTGGAAAGTGTTTGAGAGTGACCAACAAATCATCAATTTCTTGCAAGAGGAAGCTGAGTTCTCAACCAAAAATCAAGAAAATTTGGAACAACAATATGGTGATCAAGTGGTACAAATGAGAACCAACAAACTACCAAAAGGACTTGTGACTTTAGAGTCTATCTTCAATCCTAATGATCAATTTAGGAAGGAGAAAGCAAACATCCAAGTCAAGGGAGAGGATTCAGAGCCCATCTAGGTTAGAGAATGTAAGTCACTTCAAATTGGTAAAGTGGCAACCGAGTAAGAAAGGTATGAATTCATGTAACTTTGCCAAGAGTTCCCGGATGTATTTGCTTGGAGCTATGAAGACTTGAGAGGTTTCAATCCCAAGCTAGCTCAACACACAATTAAACTAGATCCAAGTGCTAAGCCCATCAGGTAAAAATAGAGACCAGTCAATCCACACATTGAGCCTCTCATGAAAAAGGAATTGAATAAGTTAATAGAGGCAAGTATCATATTCCCCATCAAGCATTCAAGTTGGGTTGCAAACTTGGTTCCAGTTAGAAAGAAGAGTGGAGAAATCAGGTTGTAGGTAGGCTTTAGAGATTTGAACAGAGCATCCCTCAAGGATCACTACCCACTTCCTTCTATGGAGTAAATTTTGCAAGTTGTTGCTGGCTCTGAGAGGTTTTCATTGCTAGATGGTTATTCAAGGTATAATCAGATCATGGTAAAGGAAGATGATCAGTTCAAAACAGCCTTCACCACCAAATGGGGAACCTATGCATATAGAAAAATGCCATTTGGGTTGTCTAACACGGAGCTACTTTCCAAAGTGCAAAGGATATGGCATTCAAGGGATTGATCAACAAAATAGTGCTGATATACCTAGATGCTATTACTGTATTTTCTAAAAGTGCAGCAGACCATCTCTTTCATTTGAGACAAGTGTTCCAAATATGTAGAAGATTTGGAGTATCCTTGAATCCCCAAAAATGCATATTCCTAGCTCATGAAGGCAAGATCCTAGGCCACATTTTTTCTAAAGAAGGGTTAGCAAATGATCCAAAGAGGGTTGAAGAAAAAAGAGCACTGCCATTGCCAAGTCATAAGAAGGCTCTTCAAAGTTTCTTAGGAAGAATCAATTTTGTTCAAAGGTTTGTTCCAAACTTTGCAGCCCTTGTTAAGCCAATAACTATGATGTTGAAGAAAAGTATGGAATTCAAATGGACAACTGAAGGTAAGGCAAGTTTTGAGGCAATCAAAGAAGCTATCTCATGGGCTCCAACTCTCATTAACCCAAATTTCTCCAAAGACTTCATCCTTTATGCATTTGGCGGTGGTGATATAATTTCTACACTTTTAGTAGAACAGAATGAAGAAAATTCGAGCATCCAATTGCCTTCTTTAGCCAAAGCTTGGAGGACTATGAAGTAAGGTATTCCTTCATTGAGAAGCATGTTCTTGTAGTGATTAGGAGCTTAAAGAAATTTAAGCATCTAGTTTCAAACAACAAGGTTCAACTGTTGGTTTCTCATGTGGGAGTTAAAGACTTCCTCCTCAACAAAGATCTAAATGAAAATGTGCAGGGTGGATTACTCATGTCATGGAGTATGACATTGAGATCAAAGTCACCAAGTTGGTCCGAGGAAAGGGATTGTGTGAGCAATTGGCCTTGAGTCAACCAATTGAAGCAAGTAAAGAGAAGAATGTTGTTTTGGTGTTGCAAGACAACCAAGAACAAAGAGATGTTCAAGAAGAAAATGGTGGTGTGCTCACTCCTTGCTAGACCCAAGACATAATGCACTTCTTACAAATAGGCCTATGCCCTCCAGAGATGAACAAATCCAAAAGAAGACACTTCAGATTGTAGGCTATTCCGTATGTACTTGTTGATGGCGTCTTGTTCAAAAAAGATATCAATGGAGTGTTGCTGAGGTGCATTGGGACAAATCAGATTGAGAAAATGTTAGAAGAGTTCCATAATGGATCAACTGGGGTCATTTTTCTCCAAGAGTGATAGCTCTCAAGATCATGAAGGCTGGTTATTATTGGCCCAAAGTGTTTAGTGATTGTTATGCATGGATCAAGAGGTGCAATAATTGTGCATTCTTCACAGGAAAAGAGAGGTTAGCAACACTTCCATTGCACCCAATCTCAGTTGACCAACCATTCATGCAATGGGGTTTGGACTTCATTGGAGTCATTAATCCAAACTCAAGCCAAGGGCACAAATGGATTCTAACAACAACATACTACTTCACCAAATGGACTGAGGCAGTGGCACTCAAAGAGGCAAATGAATCTAGCATTCTAGACATCTATGAATGGATAACAAATAGATTTGGTATACCTACCACTATAATATCGAGATAATGCATTGGCATTCATAGGATCAAAGGTAACCGAATGGGTCATTTAGAAATGGGATCTATTTGAGCACTTCATCAAATTATTACCCTCAAGGTAATGGCCAAGCTGATTCCACAAATAAGAATCTATTAAGGATCATCAAGAGGACTCTTGATGAAAATCAGAGGACTTGGCACACTAAGCTCAAATCATCTCTATGGGCTAATAGGATAACTCCCAAGAGATCCACAGGTAACTCTCCATTCAAACTTGTTTATGGGAAAGAGGCAGTCTTGCCTATATCACTTGAGTTGCCAACATTGGAACTCATGAAGCAATTAGAATTGTTGGAGTGTGAGCCCATGGAGGTTAGATATGTAGAATTGATGGAACTCCAAGAAATCAGAGAGCATGCAGCCCAAACAATGGAAAAGGACCAAGCATTGATCAAGAGAAGCTTTGATAGGAAAGCTAAGGCTAGAACTTTCCAAGTTGGAGATTTAGTGTTGAAATGGGATGCAGACCAAGCAAAGCCAAGAAGGCATTCAAAATTTGATGCCATTTGGAGTGGCCCCTACATGGTCACAAAATGCAAAAACAACAATGCCTTCCAATTGTCTACATTGGATGGTGAGGAACTGTAGATTCCAGTTAATGGAATCCATCTAAAGCATTGCTACTAGAAGGGAAACTTCTCACCTTGTACATATTAGCTTATATTTTTCATTCCTCCAAGTGCTTATGCACATTTTTTTGTTATAGCTTAGATTTACATTTCCCTAAGTGCTTTGGCACAGTTTTGTTGCCCCAAGGATGCATCTTTTGTAGATCATGTTCTAGGTCAAAGTAATTTTTCTACTCTCACAATCTTCATCTTAGAGATTTTCTAATGAATTGAGAGTAACAAGTAGTTGAGTTCATGACTCCATGCCCAATGGATTGCTTCAAGTAGCTGGTCACTTCATCTAGCAAGCAGATGACCCCTCTGAGTTGCCAAAATTGTTATCCAAAATAAGCCCATGCTTGTTTTGGTTAATTGCCTTCATTCTTCCTTCCTTTTGCTGCAGCAGATTTTTTGAAACTTTAAAGCACTCAAAAGTTCCTGGAGATGGCTTCATCAGATAGGATTTTTCTTCCCCTTTCTAGAAAGGTAAAGAAGTCCTCCTAACTCCTTGTATTTTTTGAGTTATGGCTCGGTGGAGTTTATAGTGAAAATTTGCCCTGACGGGCCCACAAAGCTAAGGAAGAAATTTTTCCAAAGAAGATTGCGGGTCGGAGGTAAACGGAAGAATTTTGATACTTATTCTTTTGGCTAAGAGGGAACAAAGGTAATTTTTGGCCCATGAGCCTACGAAGGCGCAAAGGAAGAAAATTTACCTAAGGTCCGAGGAGGACACGTGGCCGCATATTAAGCAAAGCGAGAAGGCGGAGGATCGGAGGTAATTTGGAACTTAACCCTTTTCATTCCAAAGGGAAAAATTCACAAGGTGACCCGCACTTCGCCAGAGACCAAAAGTCAAAGTCAAAGTAGGAAGCAGAGGTCGGGCCGACGGGAGACTTTTGAAAAATTTTCCCAAAGGCGAAAATTGGGCAGAATGTTCTCCTGAGGCCCGCAGATCAATCATAAGGTACCACGTGTCTCGTGAAAACAAGGCGCAAATATTGTTTGGAAAAATTTCCCAATTTGAAAAAAGAGGGAAAAAGGGAGAATTTTGGCCCACAAACCCGAATTTTTCCCTAATTTTGCCATTTTTCACCCAAATCTTCAGAAGGGCATATCTTTCGCACCAGCTCATATTTTCATGTTTTTGGTATCATTGGAAAGATGTTAAAATTCTCCACACGATGGAATATTTAATTTTGATTTTTGGTGGGGTTTGGTGGGAGAAAAATGAAGAAATGTCTCTAGCATGGGAAAAATGTAGAACCGACCCCCAACCACCAAAATTGATGAAGATCTAGCACCGTTGGGAAGATCTCAGCCTCATCTACGCCATGGAGATCTGAAACTTTAAGTTTGGGGAGGTTAGGTGGGAGAAAAATGGAGAAACGTCTTTGGGCCATTAATGCAGGATCTATTTCACCCCAACAACTAGATTGGATTTGAACTGATCGTCTGCTTTCCTCCTCCTTCGAGGCGCCGAATAAGAAATTACTGCAATCAAGACATATTTGGGGGCATATTTTATGGGAGGAATTTAATAAGTGGTTGTTGAGCTTCGAACTATTTTCCCACTTCTCTTTGTCTCCCCTCAGTGTTGAATCTATAAAACAGGGTCGAAACTCATTGTAAAGGGGTGGACAATCATTTCTTGTTTTGTAGACTCCCCTCTTCCCTTTGGCAAGTGAATTCGTGGAGTTTATCAGACCTTCCATTAAAATTGCATGTATTTCTACCTTGTGGCCATTTGTAACACATTGTATCGATTTGTAGGGCAATAATACACACATGTGGGTGATTTTTACCCCTTTTTTGTCTTCATTGTTCTCAGTTGATCTTCTATTACAAGATTGGTTATCTGTGTTTGGCTATTACATGCAAATTTCATGTTTGTGTTTACCAACAAAACAATTTTTCATCACTCCTTTGGTGTATCACCGTTTTTACTTAGTTTTGTTTCCTTTTGCATATTTTAACTCTGTCTCCTTGGAATCTAGAATAGGATTTAGCATTGAATCTCTATAAAATTCATGCATACACCTAAATAGAGGGGTAAGAACCAAATTTCTCGTGAGATTTTTCTCACCTTGCAAGGTCCCACACCTTAGAGTAAACTCTATGTTGTGCAATCACACTAAATGACCCACCTGCGACTGCAGATCTCAAGGTCATTTAGGGGGTGTTAGATTTGCACTAACAATTTCTTCTTTTAATTTGACATGCAAATTTGGATTCATCCTGTAAGGCCTCTTCTGGATTGGGCGTGCACCTTCTTTTAGCTTTATCTTCATTTCTCCCAATGATTCATGTACACCTTTCAATTCATGATAGCCTCTAGGGAAAAAATCCTGAAAGTCACGTAGCAACTCAATGATCTTAGCAACCTCAAAGTCAGATCAATAATCTCCTATAATAGCCTCCTTAGGTTTAGCATCCATGCCAATGTTCACTTTCTTGGTCTTCATAGGCTCATGGTAGGTGTGTGCCTTCTCATTTGCATTGTCCAAGACTTCGTGCATACCCTATATGTGATCAATGTCTAGGTTCTCTACTTCTTCATCATCAACCATGTAAATCATCTTACCCTTTTATCTTTATAGGCAAGCGTGCTCAAGCTATTCAGCATATAATTCTTCCTCTTCAAAACGTGCCACCAAGTTTGATTCTCCTAACAACTCCTGAAGTAACTCTTTGACCTTTGCACTATCTCCCATAGTTAAGCACTTCATAACCTACAACGCCTCATTTACCGGAGGTTTAGAAGAAAAGTAATCAAAGGTATGAGTCATACCTTCAAAATGTTCTTTCTTATTTCCAAATACACTCTATTTAGCTTTGCGTAGACATACCATGCACACGTACAGCCTCGTAAGGTGAAATAAAACTTTTAAACCCACAACAAAGGTGGTAAAGCTTCATGCCACATTGTGCATGATTGTCTCACACTGTTGAATATGATGTTAAACAAGATCATTACCATGAAAGACACAAATCTGAGTAGGCACACTGCTCCTTAGGAACCAATTAGATAAAGCAATCCTTACTTCCCTCTATTCCAAAAGATTATCACTTTGAACAATCCACTAATGTGATGTCATGCCATGCAAGAAATATACTAACATGTTCCTTCTTTCCACCTGAAATTCCCGTTAAGCCTCCATACCAAGTAGACATACTTTTGAATTATCTTCTCCGTGTTCTTTGGTATCTGGATGCTACCTAAACACTTGATATTGTGTGGCTTATCGATGCACGCACTGTACTCCATACTTTTGCCCCACCATTTCATAAGTGTTGTGTGACCATTTTTCACATGAAACAATTGTAGTATCACTTATGGACTGTGTATCATCCCGCTGGAGAACCCCTTCCTTTGATGGCTCAAGAACTTCCAGATCTCGAATGGTGCGTACATAAATTATGTTCAAGTCTTCTTCATTTAAGGGCTCTACATAAGGTGTAGATTTCCCATCTTTCAGAGGTATGATGACACGTTCTTCCTTATTCTCAAAGTTGATATACCCCTTGTTGAAATGTAAGTTATCATTTTTACATAGCACCAAGGGCGCCCAAGTAATGCGGGAAAGTTTTCTCTTACAGAGTAGCGCTAAGACCTCAAAGTCCCCAGTGAACTTGCCCCCTGTATAGTAATTGATGCATCTTTTAAAACTCCAATGGGTGTTTCCTTAGTTTGGTTGGCCATGAACAACACATTAGAAGAGGGATGTAATGGAGGTCTTCCCATCTGAACCCATGCATCCAAAGTGAGTACATTTACTTTTACACTGTGTCAATCAAGATGTTACTCAAAATCCAACCATCAACAACAACATTTAGAGTAATCTCCTTGTCATAATCTAAACTATCTAGAGGAATATTAACATGCAAAAGTTATCTCTCATGTTCAGTCCTAGTACACAGAGTGTTCCCCTTCAACAATCACTCCTAATAAAGGAATAATGTTCTCTTGGCACAACATCTTGAAAATTTCTTTCAAATCATCAACATATGTCTGATGGAGATCAGTTGCCTTCTTTTGTTCCAGCTTCCGCAACTTTTCCTTCAAACATTGTATATCACCATGTAAATTCAAAATTACCTCCATGGTTTCTTGATAAACCTCCTTCGATTCATCGATTATGGATACTTGGCATGCAAAACTTCCTCAATAATAGTAGGCTTCACATTGCAGAGTGTACCTTGTGCGTGTTTCCTCGGTGTGTGTAGTAATCTTCAAAGGTACTAACTATGGATCTGATGTTAACTTTTGCATTCATTGGTCTTCCATGGTGTGGTGTACTCTAACCATTCTTGTGCCCTTATTTTATTGTTTGTGTTTCTTTCTTAAATGTTCATACAAGTCGGGCACTCTTCATAACTATGATTCTTTCCACGTAAAGAATAGACAATATTTTGTGGGCATTCGTACAAAGATTAATCAAGATATCCACACGTATAATAGGTTCCATGAGGGAAATCAATTCTTCCCACCCCGCAACATCAGCCTCTCCGAATCCACCTATGTAACCCCGACCTCTACCACAATAACCATCAAAATGCCCCTCACCATGATTATAGTCAAGTTTTTCATCGTTTTCCTTGGAATTATTTACAACACTGTCTTTTATACACCACATCAATGGCATCATGGATCTCATTAATCAACCTACAATCTTCAGTATCATGAGTCGAAGACCTATAAATCTTACAATAATTGGATACATTCTTCCTTATCACGCGCTACAATAATGGGCATGGGCTTGAACGCGTGGTCCAAGTGATATATCTTGCAATCTAGAAATAAGAACAAAGACCCCGATTTATAAGGGAATCTATCCTTAGTATGCCCATCTACTTCACAATCTATGCACCAAATCCCATTGTGCGTCTCATGTGCTGAATTAGTAGATAATTTCTCCAACTATTTTTCCATTTCTTCTATTTGTGCTTCCAAGATTGGGCTCACTCATGTATCCACACTTCCTACCACCTCAACGTGTATAGCTACTTCAAGTGACTCACGTAGATCTATATAATTCTTATGTGAAAATGCCCTCCTAAAAGGTGTGTTAGTCCTCCAACAAACCATTGTGCATGATGGCTTGCATGTATGTCATAAGATAACTTAGACAGAAGAGTCTTGAATCAAAAATCATATTCCTAAACATTTTCAGTAGTGCCTTGCTTAATGTATTTAAGCGTGCTTATGATCTTCTACTCAAACTCTAGGATATAAAATTCCTTCAAGAAAGCATCTCGCAGTGTCATATAGTCCACACAAGTCCGAGCGGGGTCAAACTTTCCATACCAAGTGTGCGCATGTCCCCGCAACGTAGTTGTGAACTGCCTTACCTTGTGCTCTGAGCCGTAATCCCCTTTGTGTGCTACAATATCTCACACATATGCACATGCTCTGTTGTATCTTCAATACCTCTATACTTTGGCATATAGAGAGACATCTCCATTTAAATTTTTAGAGGTTAGTGTGGACCTTGCCCACCAGATCCAGAGCCTCCTGTGTTCCCTCCTCTATTTCCAACGCCACCAGATCCGCGAGCACCTGAGCCACCTGATCCTCCCGATACACCTCCTCCAATAGGTAACGGGCCTGAAGATGCACTACCTTGTGTTTCGATGGTTGTGCTAAACCAAACACCCAAAATCTATGAAGTTGCACTAATTCTAGATGTGATGCCAAGGTTCTACGCACCTACATTATGTATCGATAATGCAAAGAGTAGAAAAGATACCTCTAACTAGTCCTTCAAATAAAGTAGATGACGATTGTGCCATAGATGAGGAAGCTCTTTAATTAACTCCTGAAATTGTCTCAAAATTAACTTTATCTACTATAACTCTACTTATCACACTAGCTTGTTGATTACTGAATGTCATAGAAACTAGAAAACCAAGTGCAAGGGCTAGGTCACCAGGTAGATTCAGATGCGCACCCACGGCCCATGTCATGTCTACCGATGTGCTCTCATCTAAGGCCGAGATGGTTCCCTACCATGATTTCCCAAATGGGGGATATCCAAATGCTCTGCTCCACATCTTCTATGTGAGATCTAAATCCTTCATGAGCCATCTCTCTCCACAACGCCATCCATTCTGCAACTTCACACTTCTTCTCTAAATCCCTCTTATGCACCTCATTAAACTTAAGTCATATTTCTTCCTCTCGTCTCTCTCGCCACTAGGTCCTCCATCCTTACCCAACCTACTCCTGCCCCTACGCATGGTGGGGTTTAGTTAGCCATTGACTTCTTTTCCAAATCCAGGGTTACAATCAAGATCTTGATCGTCAAATGAAATACCACGCAAATACGATCCTTTGGGCTCACGCAAAAATTGAAACTCAGCAACCTTTAGGCAAGAGTAAGTTGAAACTATGTACTCTAGAATATAACTGTTCAAAACACCATAGAACTAAACATCCACAGAGTGCATCCAAATCAGATCTACATCATACAAGGCCTGGAATTCTTATGCGTCCAAACAAGTGTGCGAAACCTCCAATTCCTCTTAGATGCATAAGTAATTAGCCGCTCGTATAGTTCTATTGGGAAGATAACAAATAAGCTCTCATACAAGTAGTCATATAGATTCTTCTTGACCCATGCACATGTGTTAAACTCAGGTCCAATGTTAAATTTATGAGCATACTCTTCTTCTAGATCTATTAACCACTCCTCAATGCTGGAAAAGGTCAATCAGTATGTCTTCATCACACAATATCCTCGACAAACAATGAGAAAGAGATCTTGGTAATGGAACCAATGATGTAGCCTAGAATTCATTGTAACTAGCCCAAGACACGTTGGAACATCACTTAGCCTAAGTTGAGCACTCACCCGGCGAGCAAGGCTACTAGGCCCTTCTTTAGA
The DNA here is from genome assembly GCA_018340775.1 of Taxus wallichiana var. yunnanensis. Lineage (NCBI taxonomy): Eukaryota > Viridiplantae > Streptophyta > Pinopsida > Cupressales > Taxaceae > Taxus > Taxus wallichiana. The sequence goes on along the minus strand of CM031235.1, from coordinate 319,547,910 downwards.
GTCACTTATCCATAATGTTAGCATGATTGTGCATGTATATATTCAGATTCATAAAAGATAATTAAGTAAACCACAATGCGTGAACCGATCTATATCTAAACCATATGGAAGATAAACTAAACAATTATCATAATAATATTTACCATGCAAGGACCATATTGAGTCACATCTAACACCAATATCTAGCCAATATGATCCATTATATTAAATACTGCAAAACATAGAATCTTCATACATTTAAGATCCAGTTTCCATGGTTATGCACGCTAAAAATTGGCAACATAACTCTATAATAATTGGTCTCTCAAAACCATGCAAATCAATACATATATATAGGGGTGGGGACTTTCCTTTCACTTTGCCTATGCATCTTACAATATATAGGCTACATGCTAATAATAGTCATGTGCCTTTACAAAGGAATACAAAATCATGCAAGTTCTCTAATAATAGATTTCCTATAGTTAAATCTAAGTAGAAATCCTATTATTAAACCAAAACTCTGCATGGTGCTCAAGTTGTTGCACATCCCAAAATAGCCTTACGTGAGCTGCAAGTCTTCATGTTATCACGTGCTTAGCACTCCATCTCCAAAAATATCCTTGACCCGCAAAAAGTGGCTAAGTCCTAAATTCAAATTGTTCGGCACACTAATGTTCCTCTGTGATTCTCGTGCCTAGTCCCTACGCGCCCAATCCTTATTCTCTTTCATACTTGAGCTATATTACATGTTCTCAACATCAATTCTAAAGTTTAATTTCAACTTGGATTAAAATATCAATTATTTCTATATGGGCATTGACTACACTATATCGCAAGTTTCACTTTGGGTTTTTTAACCACTCTTCAACACCTCGAGTAATCAAATAATTGAGAAAAGATAAAGTGTGTTTATAACTCAAGTATATGTTTACTATTAGAAAAAAATTCATTTCCTATCCTAAATGGGGAAAAATGTAAAGACTTAAATTTTCTAATTTAGTAGTTGATAGTGTCAAGATCGACTTAATCCCTTTGATCATGACTTGTGTACCTATTTTGAGATAAATTGGTATATATTAGTTCATACTTAGTCATATTGTAATACTTTCTCTCCTCGTTACTCTACTCAACCACTTACAAAAATGCTCATATCTCATACACTTAGTCCATTACTTTTGATTATCATGCACAAATCCCCACAACATTGTCCCTCACTATTGACGAGATCATTCAACATGAGTAAATAGTTAATTGGTCTAGTCCTAAGTTGAACAATCCCATCCTAGGCCATATGATATTTAGTTTTCTAATTGTTATATCTTTTATGGTTTAACATCTCTACTATAGGTCAACCTTAATTTGAATTATATCTAAGAAACCCTATATAAGAAAGTTTGAGAGACTTACTTACTCACTGAACTCACCTGGATCTTCAAGAGATCCTCAAGTATAAATCACTAAAAAGAAACTGATTCTATCCTAATATTCCATAAATCAATAACATATATTAGGAATAACCCCTACATAAGTATGGAGCACTCTAACGAAAATCCAAAATTCAAGTTTCCTAATTCAAGAGCCTATAAAGATGAGTTAAACACAAGAAAACCAAGTTAATATAAAACGATTATTAGGTGTTCAATTTATCGAATATAGTTACATCCATGTAATGTTATGTCACATATCTAGGTGGAGAACTACATACGCTTTGAGGCCTCCAAAGAGTATTTCCAACATAAATGACATACAAATTATGCTTCAACCCAACCGCTAATATTTTCTAGGGTTTTTATCAAGTATTCAGGTTTTGGGATAAGTTGGTTGATTTTAGAGGGTTTACACATGATCAAGACATGATATTTCATATAGATATATATACCAATCATTTGCAGAGGTCCCGAAGTTATAGATCCTCATCTATAACCTAGAAAAAACCATTTAATAGTCCAATGTTGTGTAAAATGGTTTCTTCCATGGGCACAATGTAATTCTAGAATTATAGTGTAACAATTCAAATTTGGAAATTTATCCTTTTGACACTACTACTTTTGATTGTTCTTCTTGGATAAGACAAACACCCACATCCTATCCCCACTTATTACATCTTGTTATCTCTCTTCTAACTTGATTATTCTTATACATTAATGTGTCGTCACATTCTGAATATAAATGCATAAAATTAATACTTTAACTCTACTTACCATGATACAGCTTCCATATTTCACCCATTTTCTCCCTATCCAAAGACGTATAGTAGCCTTGGGATATAATTTCTAGTTCTATCTGAATTTTATGTTCTTGGAGCAACACATATTTCAACTTTTCTTTCAATTGCATTATCTTTATTGGGTCTTCTTATCCTCTTGGGTTGGCCTTTGCATGAAAAATTACCTTTGAAGCCCTATATAAGCAAGTTTATATCACCTCATTCACTAACCCGAACAAATTGACACTCTCATGAGTTCTCATTATAAATACTAACACTAAGGACACCCAAGACTCCCTAAATATTCCTAAAGTTTATACACATCCACTAGGGAATCCACTACTACAGTTCTAAAGAACTCAACTAATTCAAAGAGTTCATCTTCCCTCATTTCCAAGTACTCAAAGATCCTAGCTCAATTTATTACCAAGACCAAAACAATCTCAAACATAGTAAAATTGGTTCAAATTTCTAACTATATGTATTCATATAGATATTACATGCTAGGCCAAAAACCATGTGTGGTTTGAGGCCTCTTTGGATTAGTACCGACATAAGCAATGTATAAATTATACTTTAACCCAAACACTGACCTTCTTGTAGGGTCTCCCACGTATGGTCATGGTTTGAGTTTAATTCAGCTGATTTCATATGGTTTCAATATCGTGTGACACTTAGGGTTTGATAATGACACATATTTATAGAATATTGCAGGGCACACCAAGTTAAAAAAACCCCATTCCAAGCAGGTCCAAAATTGTATGTAAGGTTCATACTAAACAATTGATCATGAAAAAGTTGTATGATTTTGTACCATGGTAGTTTCCAATCACGCTTTAGGAGAAAAACATCTATAAGTTCATTAATCCTAGTTTGTCTAGTCAAGCACCAAGATCTATTTTTTATCACTTTGTATAGCTAAGTGCATCTTCCCTCTTATGTATTAGATTTTGTAGCATATTGTAATCATTAGTTGTAAGTATAAATGTGTTATTATAATATTGTATGGTTAATGTTAGAAGTTAATTAATCATAATATCCTCTAATAACATGTTGGGGTTGAAATATTAAGTAGGAAAAAGGCTTAATAAAAACCTTCCAAAGATCTGTGACCATGGCTTATGAATTTAAAATATAAGCACGAACTAAGTTGGCATTAAGAGTGACCCAAATTGGTCACTCGCCTTGTATAAAACAAGGTGATCTCATTATATATTGATGATGAAATGATATAGAAAAATATTCGAGCAAGAAGTGTGAGTAGTCTAGAAGATCCATAAAGGTGTAACAACTGTGGATCTTATGAAATAGTGGGAGTGATGGGTGAAACTTATATTCTCAATAAAGATAAGTGATTTTCGTAGTTTTTTTACCTCTCATGGTTTTCCCACTTATATCTTGTGTTCTTGTGTTGTGTTGTGTTCATTTACTTTCATGTTCATGTATGCAATCTAATATCTAATTCATACTATGATATAATTCATATTAATTTGTTGTTCAATAATAAACTATAATTCTTGTCTTGTTTACTTTGGTGGATATATAAATATGTAGTATTATCTATCCCTATATTTCCTAGCATGGTATCAAAGCAATATGTTTATGGTTGTGTAGGATAAACTTGATTTTTAGGTATAATATCCTCTATAGATCGGCATAAAGAAGATAACTTGAAGTTCTCACAACCCGCAAAGGTCTAACTCTATGCTTCGTAGCTTTTTCATGGTCTATAGGTGCAAAATTCCAATTCCCTGCTAATTTGAAAGTTTTAAAAGGTTTAATTAAGTTTGGAAGATCAAAACCTTGTGTGAACTTGTGTTTTTCCTTACTCAACCTTTAGAGTGATTGGATTTATTTTTTTTTATCATCCGCGACCTTCCTTAATATTTTCCAGTCTTTTGTGGCTTCCTTTCGTCTTTCACAACTTTTGTCCTTTGTTCCACAGATTTTTTTTTCTCGCAGACTTATTCCTTTGTCTCACATATTTTTGTAGTCTTATGCAACATATGTTAGTGTTGTCATAAACATATTTTAGTGTTGTGTGGCATATTTTAGTGTCCCGTGGCTTTTTTCCTTTGTTCTACGTAGACTCTATTTGTCCCATGGATTTTTTCCTTTGTTTCGCGTACTATATTTATCACATGGATTTTTTAGTCTTGCTCAAATTTCTTAGTATTGCAAAAATTTCTTATTCTTATGTGGATTTTTTAGACTTGTGTGGCTTTCTTAGTCTTGTGGCTTTTTACATTAAAAGAACCAAGAAAATATAGAAAAGGATCAATTACTTCACCACAGATATACAACTGCAATGTTTGGATCTATTCGGACTATTTTCATACAAAAGTTCTAAAATAGATTACAAATATAGATAGCCAGTATCTCCCTACTCACATTGAATCACAAAAAGTTTCTTTGAATGCAAAACAAATGATCCATTGAATCAAAACAAAAGATCCAGAGAGAGAGAGATATAATAGAGGAAAATAAGAAAAGAAAGAACTTTTGTATTGAATTACTTCAGAATTTACAACCTTCCTAGAAAACCAAAATCCCTTTTCCCATGGCCAAAACCATGTTCTTATAACAATTCGTATACATCCATACTTTGTCCCCAAGAAAAGAATATCCAAAAGGAATAATGTTTGTTGCAGATCCACTTTTGGAAAGTGACATGAAACAAATGCACTCATGAAAACTAGAGGTTCAAAAGGTGAATATTTCATTAGTTTGAGCATGATTATTTTAGCGGGGGCATCTCATGATTTTCTTCTTCATGTGGTCCTACCATTTCCACCTTTTAACCACTTTCATAGCACTCAAGTGCTTACTGGTAAGTTTTCTCCCTTTTTATCACGTATGCCCGATAAAATCCATTTTCTGATGATTAAACTTTACATCCCTTCAAACTTATCAATTTGGCTCCATAATAAACCAAAAATGCATCTCATGGGGAAATGACAAGAATACAGAGAAAAAGAATGAAGAATGATCCATTTTTGTGCATTTTACAGAGCTTTGGTTTGTTAATGGCGTTAAAAACTAGATGAGTGCATTTGGCTATCTTTTCCCCCTTTTACCTTCAAATTTGGACCCTACACGTGGCAAGATCCAAGCAACGACAAACCCTGGGGAAAAAACTACATTTCTTGACATTTGGGAGAAAAAGCACGATTTCTCATTTTTCTCCGCCCTCTCGCAGCTCTGCCAAAATTCGGACACGTGGCACCATCTGAGTGGTTGAGGAAATGTGGTTCAAATCTGCCATTTAAACTCTTTTTAACAAAAATCTCAAATTCTCAAAAACCTCCCCATTTGCCCGCTTTGACTTTTCAACGTGAACACATGGCACACCACGATTGGAAAAAGGGGTCGCGGCTCAATTTGCAACATTTTAACCTTTTGGTGAAAAAGGCTCAAATTCTCAATTTCCCCCATAGGCCCACTTTTCGATTTCATCCTTCAACACGTGGCATCACCTTAGGTGCGGGAATGCGCTTCAGTTTTATACTTTATCTATTTTGAAAAGGGAAAAATTCCAACTTTTCCCCAAAAGTCCATGCCCCACCATTGACTTTTCAACGTAGGCCACGTGTCCCTTTCTAATCTTTACGGGCCTTAACTTAGAAATTTTCCCTTCGCATGAGCGGGGCCATGGGCCATTTTAGAACTTTTCACCCTTTGTGGAAACAAGGCTAAAATTCCCAAAGTCCTCCGCGGTCCATCCGCCAAAGTGCACTATGAACTAAAAAATGGCCACATGTCCTTTTTGATTCTTCAACACATGGCATCACCTGATTGGTTGCGGGGATGTGCTTCACTTTTTATCTATTTTGAAAAGGGAAAATTCCAACCTTTCCCCCAAAATCCATGCCTCCATTTTGACTTTTCAACATGAACACGTGTCCCTTTATGATTTGTTGCGGATTTCAACTCAAATTTATCCTTTCACTTGGGCGGGGCCATGGGTCATTTTTAGAACTTTTCACCCTTTCCATAATGCCTTAGAGAATAAAATGGATCCGTCACCCTGAACTTCTACCAAAACTACTCTAGCCAATCAGGGACCAATGGGGATGCGGGGATGGGGAAAATCTGACATTTTTTCCAAAATCACCAAAAGTGATAAGTTCAAAAAGGAACCCACCACATCCAATGGGAAAAAACATGTAGCTTCACCTTTCGAGCAAGAATTTGATGGGGAAAAGAACATAGGAAGTTGCAGGAAATGGGAAAATGCCATTTTTCTCTCCGATGAAGAATTTCTTTCTCTACAAAAGGTTAAAAAAAAAAGATGCAAGGTCCCACACATTCCAAACTGCATAAAAGAAGAACTAAAATCATTTCCCATCCATTGAAAATAGGTAAAACATTTTAATGATAGAAGATTGAGGAATTTTGATTAAAAACATCGTGGGAAATGAAAACGAGCATCTGAGGAGTTTAAAACATGAATTTCTTCTATGGCAGGGCTCCAATTTTCATGAAATTAGATTTGAAAGGGTGGGGAAAATTGAGAGGACAACAACTGGCTCCTTCTGGGATGATTTGGTAGAGGAAAGAGGAAAAATCAAGAACCTTAGAGAATTTTGGTAATCAGATCAAATCAGTGTCTTAGCCAATGGGCAATAGAGTCAAAAAAGAAGCAATACCAACACAGAAGAGAACACAGAAAGGAAACCAACCAAAACAAAAAAAAAGGAAAGAAAAACACTATACAAAATGTACAGAGGGACCACCAAAACTCCTAGGTTTTGAACAACTTCAAAAATTTCCCACTATAAGGAAGTGGGAGAGGAGAACCATCCATGTAATCCAGGTAAAAAGAGTTCTCACCAGCAAAATGTCTAATTTTAAAAGGACCAAGCCAAAGGGAATCAAATTTACCATGGCTGCCTCGAGGTTCATGCCTTTTGTCCCAAAGAAGAACATTGTCTCCCACTTGAAAAGTTTTGGGTTTAGCCTTTTTGTCAAACAGAGCTTTTACCTTGAGTTGATGAGCTGATATTTTGTCAACCACTTGCAATCTGTCTTCATTCAACTTCTGGAGGTACATAATTCTTTTGTCCAATGAATTGGTAAAGTTGGCATCCTCAATGGCCTTCATCAAATGTAAGGCTGGCAGTTCTAATGTCACTGGCAGCTGAGCTTCAACTCCATATACCACTTGAAAAGGAGACATTCCAATGGCTCTCTTAGGTGTAATCCTATCTTCCCATAAAGCATCATATAGTTTCTTATGCCAATTCCTCTGAGAGTCATTAACAAGCTTCCGAACAATGGTGACCAAGTTCTTGTTAGTTGATTTTGCTTGTCCATTCCCTTGGGGATAGTAATCTGAAGAGTGGGCAAGGGAAATGCCATATCCATAGCAGAAATCCATCATCTCAGTAGAAGAAAAATTGGAAGCATTGTCAGTGACAATCTTGTTTGGTATCCCAAACCTTATTAAGATGTGCTCCTTGATGAAGTTGCATACTACTTCAAAAGTAGTACTTTTAACTGGAATGGCTTCCACCCACTTGGTGAAATAATCAGTGGTAGTCAAAACATGAGTATGCCCTACACTTGAAGGTGGATTGAGTGTCCCAATGAAGTCCAAACCCCATTGTTGAAAAGGTTCCTCAATCACCACTGGTTTGAGAGGTAAAGCAGCCAATTTGGGTCTTCCAACAAAGGTTTGACATGCTTCACACTTGCCTACCCACTTTGATGCATCTTTGAATAGGGTAGGCCAATAATATCCAACACGGAGGATTTTGTGGGCCATGACAACAGAAGAGAAATGACCTCCACAGGCCTGGTCATGAAAGGCTGAGAACAATTTCTTTTTCTGCTCTTTGTCAACACATTTCAAAAACCTTCCATCTATCCCTCGTTTGAACAATGCATTTTCCCACAACACATATTGCACAGACCTTAATTTGATGGCTCTCTTATCCTTGGCACTCAAATGAGATGGACATTCTCCATAAGTAAGAAAGTGTGCAATGTCAACATACCATTCATCAGTTGAGCTGAGGAAAAGAACAACAGGGATATCAACTTCCTCCTTGGACAATTTGGCATCAGCTCCTTCAGCAATGAGTTCACATAAGCCCTTTCCTCAAACTAGCTTGGTGGGTTTGATGTCAAGATCATACTCCTAAACTTTGGCTACCCAATTGCCTCTCTTGGTTCCAAATTCTTGTTGTGTAAGAATGGATTTAATAGTTGTATCAGGCACAAGCACAATAGAATGAGAGTTGAGGATGTAAAAATGAAACTACTTCACAACTTTGACCACTACAAAAGCATGTTTCTCCATCATGGTGTACTTCAGCTCATGGGATTTCAAAATATAACTCATGAATGCTATGGGGAGTTCATGACCTTCAACATTCTCCTGGGTTAACACAACAAGCTAGAGTACTTTCAGTAGCATAGCAATAGATAATGAAGTCTTTGCTATAATCAGGGCATGCCAAGATTGGAGTCTTTGCTATAGCTCTCTTGATGTCTTCAAATGTAACCTTTCCTTCAGAGGACCAACCAAAATTCTACTTCCCTTTCATCATGTGGGCTATGTTCAAAGTAAGTTCAGCAAAAATCAGGTATGAATCTTCTTAAGAAGTTGATCTTGCCAAAGAAAGAGTGCACACCCTTCTTGCTTGTGGGGAGAGGGATCTGCTTGAATCATCTGGACTCTTTCTGGATCAATCTTGATTCCCTCCTTGAGACAATGTGTCCCAATAATTTTCCCTCGGTGACACAAAAGATAGATTTCTTGGGATTCAAGGAGATGCCATGCTCTCTACACTTTTGGAGGACAGTTTCAAGGTGTTGGAAATGATCAGCTCTAGTTTTTGAAAACACAGTCAGATCATCAAGGTATACAACTATGCATTTTCCCTTGAGACTACCAAAGGCCAGGTCCATTTCCCTCTGAAAGGTGGCACCAACATTGATGAGGCCAAAAGGCATTCTCCTGTAAGAAAAGGTGCCCCAAGGAGTGGTAAAGGTAGTCTTATGTTGATCTGCAACACTTACTTCTACTTGATTATATCCTGAGAATCCATCAAGCATGGACAACATTTCTGAACCTATAACAACCTGCAACACTTGATCCATTATGGGGAGAGGATAATTATCCTTCAAAGAGGCTTGATTCAAATTCCTAAAATCAACACAAATCTGATCTCACCATTCTTCTTCCTGACATGCACAATATTAGCAATCCACGTTGAATGGTGAATGGGGAAAATGATCTTAGCCTTCAATAACTTTTGGATCTCTTGAAAGATTGTATCAACAATTTTAGGGTTATACTTGCCTCTACTTTTTTTCGGAAGGGCTTGATCCTAGGTTTTAGAGGAATGAAATGTTGCATCTCTTTTGGTTGAAAAGCCTTGAGATCATCATAAGAATATGCAAGAACATCAACATACCTTTTCAACAAATTTGCTACTTTTTTCCTCTCCTCTTGTGTGCAACACTTTCCAATGTTTACCAGCATGGGTTCATTAAGACTCCCAATGTTTATCTTTTCATAGTCAATCAAGAGATTTGAGCTCCTTTGGAAGTTTTGGACTTGATGTACCTATCATGTTTATCAAATAACTCTTCCAAACTTACCATCCCTTTAGGTATCTTATTACCTTTTAGTTTTATGCAGCCATCATGATCCATTTCTTCTTTGTTATCTTCTTCATTTGGGGCACACACTCTCTAGGAAGATTCCCACTTCCTTCAAAGTACAATCTGGTCAAAATTATCTCTTGAGTTCAAGGAAGGAAAGCAAGTGTTGATCATCATTAAAGACCTGCCAATTGTTTGCATTGTCAGGCACACTAGGCCTATGAATCATCTCAATGGTGAATTTATCTTGGGAGAAATCTAGATGAGGGATCAGTAGAGACCCCGAGATAACCAAGGAATCAGCCCTAGTGTTTCTTTCCCTTGGCATGGCTTCAATTGAAAAGGCATCAAGGAACTCAATGGAATCCCAAACCAGATTCCTGTAATGTTTCAACCTTCTATTCTTCACTTGAAAAATCTCTCGACTTGTTTTACAATCAGCTCTGCATCTCCACGAGCAAGGAGATTCTTGATCCCCATCTCTTTTTCCATGCTTAAACCGAGGATGAGAGCCTCATACTCAGTTGTATTATTTGTGTTTTTGAATTGGAGCTTGAAAGAGAAAGGGTGAATTTTCCCTTCAGGAGAAATAAGCACCACACCAGCTCTAGAACCAGTGAGGAGAGGAGCAGCTTCCATCAAATTCCAAGATCCAAATGCCATTAGGATCAAGAAACACTTCCTTAGGATGGTTAGCCTCATCTTGTGACATGATCATGTAGTTACCATGACCAATGTCCTCATAAAGTATTTGTGCCTTTGGGTCATCTATTTTTTTGCATGATATATTTAGTTTGTTTCTCAGGTAGTAGCTTCTTCATTTTCCCATTCACTGGAATAAGAGCATGTGACCAATCCATCATGATTTCTCCTCCAACATTTTTGCAAAAATTTCTACTCAACAACATACCATAGGAAGGGGGAATATCAGCTACCAAAATGGTGGCTAAAACTCTCTTCTCTGAAAAGCAACAAAGGCTACTTGTGCATCCTTGATCCTCCCAACCAATGGCACTTCTCTACTTTCCATTGAGTAACATGAACCAAAAGTGTGGGTTAGGGTTAAGCCTAGGGCATGAGCTACCTTAGCAGGCATCACATTATCTAAAGCACCAGAATCAATAACACAATTGTTGAGTTTGTGGCCAGCTATGAGGAGAGTGACATAAAATGGTTTGATCTTCCCATCAGATGAAGTGACTACTGCTACCACAAGGCTTGGTTGAGATGAAGGAGAAGGAGTGGGCAAGAGACCTTTAGAACTAGGGGATGAAGGCTTGGATTTGGAGTTTACAAAGTCTACCATCTTAGCAAAGGCCTTGGGATGGGTTTGGTAGAATTCAGCTTCTGAGATCTAGACCTTAGTTTTCTTGAGATGGTCAATAATGTCAAAAGAACCAGAGGTAGATGGAGCATCATTGATAGGAGTAGATGAAAATTTTGACTTATCAACTCTATCATTTGAAGGGAAAGAAGTTTTAGGAGTAGAAACAGAGGAGGAAGGAACAACAAAACCTACCTTGGGTGTGGAAGAAGTTGGAATAGGAGCTCCTCTCCTTGCAATCACTTGGAATGACCGTAGGAGGCTCCTTAGATATTTTAGTAGGCTGCACCACTTTCTCCTTCTTGTTGGCTTGCTCACGAGTCATGACAACATATGATTCATTGTTCATCTCTGTAACTCTTTCTTCATAATCATCCTCTTCATCTATACCTTCAGTGGTGAGAAAATGGACATGAGATCCACTCAACTCTTCTAATTCTTCATCAGCTTCTTCTTCATGTTCTTCATAGATTTCATCCTCCTCCTCATCATCAGGCTCCAACACTTCACATGTTGCATTGACTGGAACTTTAACAGTGGGCCTTCATTTCCAATCTGGTTTGAGTAGAGGGAAACCAATTCCTGGGCTGAAAGTTCTTCCTAGGAACATCCTGATAAGGAGCATGTTGGGTGAACTACTTCTTGAGAGCAATAAGATCATTAGCAAGTTTCTGTACCAACTGATCTGCATTAGCTCTAGGAGAAGATGTGGAAGAAGGAGATGCTTTGGATTTGGATGAATCTCTCCTTAGCTTTCCAGACATGATCAAATCATCTTCAACACTGACAAAAAATCTCTGATCAACATCTAAAGTGGCAAGATTGGCTCTCCTAAGTGCATAGCTCACTTCAGGTAGTTGGGCATTAAGGAAGAAACATTTCTGAATCTGATCCATAGGGCATGTGTTTTGTGGGATCTTGTTAACCAACCTATTGAATTTGGCCACAAATTCCCTCATGGGCTCATGTGACTCTTTCTTGATTTGAGAAATCTGGGCCAAGAGGGCATGTACATCCTCAACATGTTTGAAACATTTGCTCAAACTGGTCATCATGGTGTTCCAATTGGTGATGGATCCAGCAGGGAGATGATAGAACCAATCAACAACATTATCTTGCAATGTCTCCACAAAAATTCTAATGAGATATCCTCATGTTCAACTCCAGAACACCACAAGAAATAATGAAGGCCGCAATATGTTCATCTGGATGAACCTTCCCATCACCTCTAAATTTAGGGAAATTCTTTCTATTGCCTCTAGGAAATTCATGCAATGGCTTGGGGAAGAGCAAGAGGCCCAACCCTTTGGCCCCAAGGCAGAGGAGCTGCCATCCTTGGAAAGATTGTTTGGAGAGGAACTGAAACACCAGCTGAGAATCAAAGCATGCAAATTAGGACTGATTTGATCTTGAGGGATGTCACTCCCAGAAGTTTTGTCTCTAGCAGAGAGGAGTGCTTGCAGATCTTGTTCCTCTTCTTTTTCTTGATGAAGGGAGAGAGAAACCTTGATGATCCAAAAGTTGGAAATGAGGGTCTTCTTCCCCAAGGGTTCTTCTACCCCGAGTGTATCTTGGAGTCACCAGATCAAAGATGATCAAGAAGTTGTTATTCAAAAACTGGAATCCATTTGCAATGAATTCCCCAATGAGTCACCAAAAACTGTTGGGTTTCAGAATGGAACATGGGTTGAAACCATAGTCAGGGGACAACAAGTCCCTCCTCTTTAATGGGAGAGGTTCCCTTATTGAAAGAAGGAAAAACAAATGTACAGATATACAACTCTCAATGTTTGGACCCTGATATTCTGAATGTTTTCATACTTAAAATATTATCAATCAGAAGGAATGGAAGAATATGGAGATGGGAGAAGGAAGAAAACAACAATGCTTTTGGGAAATATAGATAGCAGAGTATCTCCCTACTCACATTGAACCAAGAAAATATAGAAAAGGATCAATTACTTCACCACCGATGCAAATCTACAGACACAAAGTTCTAAAGATTACATAGACTAAAACACAAAGTTTCTATTGAATGCAAAACAAATGATCCATTGAATCGAGCAGGAGAGAGAGATATAATAGAGGAAAATAAGAAAAGAAAAAGAACTTCTGTATTGAATTACTTCAAAATTTACAACCTTCCCAAAAACTAGAATCCCTTTTCCATGGCCAAAACCATGTTCTTATAACAATTCATATACATCCATACTTTGTCCCCAAGAAAAGAATATCCAAAGGAATAATGTTTGTTGCAGATCCACTTTTGGAAAGTGACATGAAACAAACACACTCATGAAAACTAGAGGTTCAAAAGGTGAATATTTCATTAGTTTGAGCATGATTATTTTAGCAGGGGGCATCTCATGATTTTCTTCTTCATGTGGTCCTACCATTTCCACCTTTTAACCACTTTCATAGCACTCAAGTGCTTACTAGTAAGTTTTCTCCCTTTTTATCGTGTATGCCCGATAAACTCCATTTTCTAATGATTAAACTTTACATCCCTTCAAACTTATCAATTTGGCTCCATAATAAACCAAAAAATGCATCTCATGGAGAAATGACAAGAAGAATACAGAGAAAAAGAATGAAGAATGATCCATTTTTGCATTTTGCAGAGCTCTGGTTTGTTAATGGTTAAAAACTAGATGAGTGCATTTGGCTATCTTTTCCCCCTTTTACCTTCAAATTTGGACCCTACACATGGCAAGATCCAAGCAATGATGGCCCTAGGGGAAGAAAACTACATTTCTGACATTTGGGAGAAAAAGTGTGATTTCTCATTTTGCTCCGCCCCTCCATGCAGCTCTGCCAAAATCCGGACACGTGGCGCCATCTGAGTGGCTGAGGAAATGTGGTTCAAATCTTCCATTTAAACTCTTTTTAACAAAAATCTCAAATTCTCAAAAACCTCCACCACCCACCCGCTTTGACTTTTCAACATGAACACGTGGCACACCACGATTGGAAAAAGGGGTCGTGGCTCAATTTGCAACATTTTAACCTTTTGGTGAAAAAGGCTCAAATTCTCAATTTCCCCCATGAGCCCATGTTTCAATTTCATCCTTCAACACGTGGCATCACCTGACTGGGTGTGGGAATGCGCTTCAGTTTTATACTTTATCTATTTTTGAAAAGGGGAAAAATTCCAACTTTTCCCCAAAATCCATGCCCCTCACCATTGACTTTTCAACGTAGGCCAGTGTCCCTTTCTAATTCTGGGCCCTTAACTTAGAAATTTTCCCTTCGCATGAGCGGGGCCATGAGCCATTTTAGAACTTTTCACCCTTTGTGGAAACAAGGCTAAAATTCCCAAAGTCCTCTCGTCCGATCCACCAAAGCACCTATGAACTGAAAAAAAAAAATGACCATGTGTCCTTTTCTGATTCTTCAACACGTGGCATCACTTGATTGGTTGCGGGGATGTGCTTCACTTTTTATCTATTTTGAGAAGGGGAAAATTCCAACTTTTCCCCCAAAAGTCCATGCCTCCACCATTGAATTTTCAACATGAACACGTGTCCCTTTCTGATTTGCTGGATTTCAACTCAGAATTTATCCTTTTGCTTGGGTGGGGCCATGGGTCATTTTAGAACTTTTCACCCTTTCGTCATAATGCCTTAGAGAATAAAATGGATCCATCACCCAAACTTCCACCAAAACTGCTCCAGCCAATCAGGGACCAGGCGGGGATGCGGGGAAAATTTGACATTTTTCCAAAATCACCAAAAGTGATAAGTTCAAAAAGGAACCCATCCCGACCACATCTAATGGGAAACAAACACATAGCTTCACCTTTCGAGCAAGAATTTGATGGGGAAAAGAACATAGGAAGTTGCAGGAAATGGGAAAATGCCATTTTTGCTCCCGATGAAGAATTTCTTTCTCTGCAAAAGGTTAAAAACAAAATATGCAAGGTCCCACGCATTCCAAATGCATAAAAGAAGAACTAAAATCATTTCCATCCATTGAAAATAGGTAAAACATTTTAACGACAGCATCGAGAATTTTTATTAAAAACATTGAGGGAAATTTTGATTAAAAACGCTAATTTCTTCTATGGGAAATGAAAATGAGCATAATTGAGGAGTTTACCTGCAAAACATTGTTTCTTTGTTTCACATATTTTTAACTTGGACAAGTTATATATTCTTGTGTATTGGCTTACAACTCTTCATGGCTAGTTCTTTGTGTATCGTGGCTTCTCCTTAGTTTCCCCATATCTTTTTAAAGGATTTATATCAAACTTTCTAAAATCTTCATTACTTATAGTTCTACATAACATTGTTTCTTTGTTCAGTAACTTTTCAAATTCAAAAATTGTATAACCTTTTCTCTATTGCTTTGTGGCCCCTCGTAATTATTCCATTGTGTTTTATGGCCTTCTTGTTGTCTTTAAATACGCGTTTTTAATAAATTTCAAGTGTGTTTATTGTATTTAATTTTTCATAAATTAATTTCTTCTAACCGTGGATATCCTACAATAAATTAAACTGCATAAAATACTAGTTTTTCAAATTTTAAATAAGTTTGGTAATTATGCTAGTTATTCTAACTTTTCTATGGATAAATATCAAATTTTAAATGGTTCTAATTACAGTATTTGGAGAATAAGACTTAAATCCATATTTATGGCAAGAAAGCTATGGGATTTGGTTAGTGGTGTTGAAAAAAACCCACTAGAGACAGATTACCCTAGATAACTTGAGCATCTTATCTCAAATTTCATAAGAGGGTATGTCCATCTTATTGGAAAGTATCAAATTTGAATTCTTATGGCATATTAGACATATAGAGTCTCTAGTTGATGTATGGGACCAATTATAAACAATGCATGAGGGTAGTCACCTCTCTAAGATAATCAAACTAATAATGGAACTATTTGCAAATCCAATGAAAGGAGATGAAAAGATAATTAATTATCTAGAAAAAATAAGAACATTAAGGCTCAGTTAGATGGTTGTGATTGTCAATTGTTTCAAGATAAATTGTTATGCTTTATTATACAGATTAACATTCATGAAAATTTTAGAAACTACATTTCTATTTTGAACTCTAAATATCAAAATGAATTTGATTTTCCTGATTTAGATACTTTGTCTTCTTTACTCATTCAAGAAGAAAGATTCATGGATAAATTTAACTCAAAAGATAATTCATGTTAGGCATTGTTCTCCCAAAATCGGAAGTTGTTAAAAATTATAATACTCGGTAATCATAAATCAAACTTTACATCCAAATTTTATTCTAAAAACAATACGAATAAACAAAAGTTTAATCTTATGTTTTATGGAACTGTATTAAATGTGGAAATTTTGGTCATAAAGTAGTTGATTGTTATTTTAAAACTAATAAGGCTCATAATCATGTTAAAAACAAGAACTTAAATAATAAAAACAATAAGAATAGAAATCAAAATCAATCTAAAAACCAAGCTGATAAGGATGATCAAACTATTACTCTTTATACTTCCCTTTCGGCCTCTAATGACAAAGAATGGATTCTAGAGAGTAGTGCATCTAGGTGATTCCAGAGAGAGTAGTGAATGACATGACATACATTCATGAATATCTCTATGGCGTTGTTTAATGTCATGAGAGTATATATCTAGAATATAATTTTGTTATTTGGTTTGAATGTTTTCATGGTACAACAATGTATCATACGCACAAAAACGCTTAAGTCTAATATTCAATATGCAACATACAAATATATAGGTTATGGTTTTCTATAAAATAGAAAACAACCATAAACAAGTAAATCCCTATGATTCCTCAACAAACTTCTTGATACGTGAGTTGTTACAACTCACTACTATTTTCCACACATTCATTCCTAACAATATAATCACTCAAACACAATAATATATAATGTAGCACTAACTAGGATATTTCCTAACATGTTTTGGTAATGTTAAGTTAGAAAATGGAACCATTAATAATTTTTTATTTGTTTCTAAATTAAAGAAAAATATTTTATCTTCTTCTCAATTAGTTAGAGAAAATTGCAAAGTTGTGTTCTTAGAAGATAAATGGTATGTAAAGAATGAGCTTGGTAAAAATTTTGATACTTGTTTTCGAAAGAATGTACTATATTTTTTTTTAAGGATTTGTTGTTGAATCTTGTCTTTCCTCTACTTGTTGTAATGATGTTCAATTATGGCATGAAAGGTTTGGGCATGTGAACTTTAAAATTATGTTTGAAATGTATCGCCTTAACCTTTTTGTAGGTATTTCTAAGTTGAAATCTAACGATGGTTCTCATGAATTTTTTTGCATGGTAAACAACATGTTGAAATATTTCATAAACATCACAAGTCTAATTCCTCTAACTTACTTGAGTTAATCCGTAGTGATGTAAGAGGTCCCTTGGAAATTACTTCTCTTGGTGGTGTTATATATGTTGTTACTTTCATTGATGACTTTTCAAGAATGATCATATTACATTAAGAAAAATGATGATGTTCTATCTTTCAAGATTTTAAAGCCTTAGTTGAAAACATGGCTAATATGAAAATAAAAAGAATCGAAATTGATAATGAAGGAGAATATATCTATAAGAAGTTTGATGAGTTTTGTGTATCTTATGGAATTCAAAGGGAATTGACAACTCCCTATTCTCCTCAACAAAATGGCATAGCTAAAAGAAAGAATAGAACAATCATAGAAATGTCTAGGACCATGTTTCATGATTCTAATGTGCCGAAATTTCTATGGGCTAAAGATATGAACATTGTTATTCATATTCTAAACAAAAAAAAATCTAGATCTTTGCATCAAACTAAACCTCATGAAGTTTGGACTAAACATAAACATGATATTTCTCATTTCAAGATATTTAGTAGTCTTATTTCCCTTCTCATTCCTAAAGTCAAAAGACCAAAATTTGATCCTAACTCTTAATCTTACATCTTTGTTGGATATGGTATTCACACAAAAGGATTAAGAGTGTATGATCCAGATTAAACATGTGATTGTAGAAAATAGGAATGTTCATGTTCTTGAGAAACCATTTTGTGCATCCTCCTCTCTTCCCTCTTTTGTGTTACATGAGTCTAAATCTCTTCAAGTTGATAACCCTTCTTCAGACAATATGGAAACTGATTTCCAAGAGGTGACCATCCTTATTTTGATATGATGGATGTTGATATTGAGGGGGAGTCTTCTTAATTTGTGTCTCAAACTAGAATTCCTAAATGGGCTCAAAATCTGGTTTTAATTCCCATCCTTCTAATCTAAGAAAGATGACTGGAAATTAACATTCTTATCATGCCTTGTCAACTTTGTATGAGGTTGAACCTAAATATTTTGAATAATCCAACCTAGATGAAATTTGGGTTAATTATATGAAATTTGAAAACAATGCTCTAATAAATAATAATAATTAGGAATTATTGCCCCTTCTAAAAGAAGTGTTGTAGGATCTAGATGGCTATACAAAATTAAATATATCTCTATTGGTAATATTGAAAAATTAAAGGCTAGATTATTTGCTAGATGGTTTAATCAGAAACTTGGTTTATATTATGTTGAAACCTTTTCTCATGTTTCCAAAATAAGTACTATTAGAATTCTTCGGCTCTAGCTACTAAACATGGATGGGAGATTCACTAAATGTATGTGAAAAACACTTTCTTAAATTATGATTTGAAAGAAGAAATATACATGCATTAACCTAAAGGGTTTGAAGAACTTGATAAGGAATTATGTGTTGAAAACCCAAGTTATTAATCATCCAAATTAAGGGAATTAAAAAAAAACCTTAATCACAATTAATGCATTCAATTATTTTCAACTTGCGGTAATTAAAATCTAGCATCACTAAATGTTTACAATTTATCTAATAACAAATTATAACCATGTGCAATTTTAAGGACCAATTAGATCTACCTGATCCCCCTTAATTCACTATTACCAAATGTGTATAACTTGTATACTTTTGGTTAAACCTTTTTAACAGGTCTTAAGAATTATGTGCAACTCCTATGTGTTAACCTAGAAATAAGAAAAAGTGTAATTCATCGATATTTGACACAACAGTTTAGGATTATGGTGAACAGATAGTGTATTCAGCTAGTTACACTACTTGGCCAAGTTTTCAAGTGTTTATTTATAAGATCAGCTTCATGACAACACACAAGTAAGAAAAACTTGTCTCTATCACCACACAACCATCTCTTCACAATTATCTAGATCTCATTTTTGTTTAAGAATTAAGTTTAATTTTTGAAGAAGTAGGAATCATGACTCATCCTTCTAATCAAAGGATCCTATCAGTCCCATCTTAGGATCCCTATGGGAAAGATAGTGACCACATAATGAATTTATTCATTACGTACTTGTTATCCTTCCCGTAGCCATCCCGAAATGGCAAGGTTATGATTCCGACAATAAAATGATGATTTTAGATATCTACACTTCATTTACAATTTAGTTATCTATTTAGGATAAGTAAATAAGTTCATTGTTGCCATAGGTTTTAAGGTATCGTAACACATCATTTATTTCTCGATAGATATTCATAATAACTCACCGAGTTATTATCTTTAATAAGTACCTCTTATCGTATTGTTGTAACATAGTGTTGTCATTTAATATAGTATTATTTAACTATGTCTCGCATTTAAATGATCCAATCACTTCCTAGTTAGTATTGGTATTAATCTCATAAGTTTATCATTTAATATGAATAGTTCACTTTATCTCATTTGATATGAATTGTACAACTTATTTGGTAAGGTACAATATTAATATAACATAGTTTACGTTGTATTGTTTTCCATAACATACTATGTTTGTTAATGACACATTTGTTCATCCATAATGAAACTATAAAATCAATTATGATTACTTAACAAATATCAATAACTTATATTTATACACTTGATGTTAAAACAAAACTTAAACACTTTCATTTTAATAAATCACAATAAGGATGTACACATTGTTTTTGTTGTACCACTTTCACTATCGTACTATGCTTGTCAATTGTCATATTCATTCATCCATAATGAATCAATAAACCAAATATTTCATCGATAAATTTAATTCATACTTTGTTGTAAAACAACATTAAAAACACCTTTATATCTCACAAAATGTGATACAAAATAGAAATTATTTTTATTTAAACTTAATAAGGATAAATCCTTATTTTCCAAATTAATATCAAATAATTATTTAGAATAGTACAAATGAGAAAACATGCCTTAATTCATTTTGTGAATACATTCATAATTACAAACGAGTACAATAATCGCATCACATTTTTAAACAATAATACATGAAGAAATCATGCATAATAAATCAGTCAATCACTTCATGCATGTCACTCCGTTCTACAAATTGTAGGAGAGAAAAATGTATACATGGTCATTTCTATGAATCGGCATGAGTTATCTATTTCTTATTCTTGTTGTGTTAAAATGAAATAAAGGTATATGTTAAGGTTATCCAACTAATAACTTATAACTTCCTAATTCATCAATTAAGTCTACATATCATTGCATAATTAAAATGGTACTAACTAATGATGTTATCACTCAAACAATCAAAGTTCACAACTAGTCTAGCTTTGTTTAAATAATCTTTGGTGCAAGTTATTATTACCATGATCATGCAACAATCAATTCTCTAAGATCATCTTATGAGACTAAATTAAATGAAGTTGATTTCTTTAATATTAAACATTCATATTATAAAGATCCACTACCTCATCAATCTTTTTAAAAAGCAGATTTGCATAGGAAGTAAAAGCTGAATCATACTCTATAATAATCATTCATTTCCAAAAGATGTCATGATGTCCTTACTTTTTTTTATTAAAGGTAAAACAGGGTTGAGGGGACCCTACCCCTTACAAGTCAAAGCTCTAAAAGAGCAGATGAGACATTACATAGTAGTCAAAAAGATAACACACACACACACACACACACACACACACACACACACACACACACACACACACACACACACACACACACACACACACACATCGATAATAAAATTTGTTCTCCTCCATGAGCCATATGACCAGTTAAAAACATAGAAAAATAACAACAATAGTAAAACCACAAACAAACTAACAACATAGTAAAAGTAAAATAGAGTAATAACAACCACCCCGACAAAGATCAATTTTTGGATTTTTCAAGCCCATCAAGCACTTTCACCCACTCCTTAGCCAGAGATTCAATGTTGACACCCAAGGATGCTAGATCACACCCTTTAGCATCCACTTTTATTTTCTTGGAATTTCCATGATCATCCACAAGCCTGTAAGCATTTGCCAACTGACCAAGGGTTTGGAGATGTTGCAGAGTAGATTTCACCGTGACCACACTCCATTCCATGTAGCTATGTAAAATAGCTCTAATGTGATCCACCTCATTAGTGAGGTAACTACAATTGGATTTCATAATTTCAATCTCTCCTCCATTACCACTTTTTGCCACTTCTTTGACCTATGACTTCATTTTGTGCCAATCATTAAACAAAAACGCACAGAGCTCTTGGTAAGCCTCATATCACCCTTCAGCTCTTCTATATCCAAATTCATCTTAGCCAGATGGTTATCACCTTTCACAGGACCCACATGACCCATAGCCTCAAACTATTGTTCCAATTGAACATTAACAGGAGCTTGATTCTCTTGTTTACTTGATTCCCCTTTGGATTTGACAGAATGACTAGGAGCCTGCTTGGATTTAAGCTCTCTAAGATTCTGAGAAGCATCGATTTCAATGACATCCTTATCCTCCCCCGATGAATCACCTTCCTATGATTTTGAGTCATCACTAGAGTCCTCCTCATCCGAGTCTGAGTCTTCTTCCTCGGCATAACCCTCAAGATATTTCGTAAGGGAACCCTTTTTTCTATATCAAGAGTGGCTCTTTTAACAAGGGAAAGTATGAATCCACGATGGAGAGGGACATCACCATGATTAAGAATTGGTATATGATAGGCGTATATACACTTATGATGGCCCTCTAAAGTGATAAATTGAATTAGGGTAAAATCCACCTCGTCATAAGGCCTAGGTAGAGAGGAATGGAGAAACCCGAGAAAAGTGGGGGAGAATTTATAAACCTCTCTTCCAGAAGTAGGCACTCCCATCACCTTAGCAACAATTCACAAAGTGACCTCAATATGAATACCTTTCATTTCCATGACTGCCCCTTTTTGGTAGTCTTCCATGCTCTGGAAAAATCTTTACTGATATTTTCATAGTGGCCTTCAAATATTTTGAGGAAGGATGAGAAACCATTTCCCTCAAACACCTCCATTGCTTCCGGCTTCACCCCTCCAGGTCAAAAGGCTCAGTCCTAACAAGATATCCCCCATTTGGAAGCACGATAACCAGTTCACAGAAAACCCAAGCTTCAGATTAAACAGAAAACTACAAGCAAGCCCAATAATAACATTGTTCCAAGCATGGATGACGGTAATGGCCTTAAAATAACACGAGTGAATCCAAGCCCAAATCTTCTCATCATCCCAAAAAATTCACACTATACATACGGCTTATGCACATTATGACCTTAACACACCATGATCTGACATTATTTGGTGATGTGTCCATATTGATCATTGTGGAGGTGTGCTCGCACCTTGGTGTCAAGAACTTCCAATTCATTGATTAGTGTCAACTCATGACAATTAACCCCCATGTTAGCAAAATAATCAGCAACAAAATTATCCTCTCTATAGATATGCTTAAAAGTTATAGTTTCAAACAAATTAGACATTTCCTTTATACTCTTTATAGAGTTTTGGATAGATGTAGAAGTGGTACCTCTACCATGTAATGTTGTTGATAATGTTCAATGAATCTCCTTCCACTTCCAATCTAACAAATCTATATTGATGTGCTATAGAAACCCCCAAAAAATAGTCGTTGCTTCAACGCAACGTGATTCATTTGTGTGCCAAGATTGTAGTGATACCCAAGAATAAATCTACCTTCAGAATCACGGAACACCCCACCACAACCAGCTCTTCCAGGGGTTTCCTTTGGAGGCCCCATCAAAATTTAGCTTAATACACTCCTTTTTAGGTTTCACCCAACCTTGGAGTCTAGGATTTAGAACTGGATTACTAGTTTGAGTAGAACCTATACCCCAATTCGTGGAAAAAATACTCTCATTCAGAAGAATAGTTTTCTTGAGTGGGGCCAAGTTTGAGAAATTTTCGTTAATAACATTAAAACAAAAATTCTAACATTCTTGACCGTATCCTTCTTCCCTTTAAAAATTATTTTGTTTCTCTCTTTCCAAATTTCCCAAGCTAGATGCATAATAGAAAAGGTCCATAGATATTTTAATCCTTGGCTCTTGAAAGGACTAAACCATTGAGACCACAACTGTTTAATGGAATATGGGAAAACCCACTTGATATCAAATAGATTAAGAAGGGTATTTCTAACGAAACCAAAAAGGGACAGTTGAGGAAAAGATGTAAAGAGTCTTCAGACTCCTTTTCACACAAAACACACATGTTCACCATGTGAAAATTTCTCTTATTAAGGTTACTGATAGTAAGGATTTTATCATGGATAATCTGTTAACCAAAATGAGCCCTAACTTATTTTGGCTAACTTGCCTTCATTCTTCCCTTCCTTGTGCTTCAAATTCAATTTTCACACATTTCAAACACTCAAGGGTTTCTAGAAATGGCTCCATCAGATAGGATTTTTCTTCCCCTCTCTAAAAAGGTAAAATTTTCCTCCTAACTCCAAATATTTTGAAAGTTATGTCCCGATGGAGTTTTTTGGGGAATTTTTCCTTTGACAGGTCCACAGCCAATGAGAAGGTGCCACATGGTAGCTAGGAGGTCAGGCCGGTGGAGGTAAGTTATAAAATTTTCCAAAGAGGGAAAAGGGCGCAAAGGGAAAATTTTGGCCCACAGGCCCACGGAGGAGGATGGAGAAAAAGTTGCGGAAGACCCACGACCAATGAGGAAGCGACACATGTCCATGACAATGGCGGGAGTCGGAGGCACGGAGGAAACTTTGGTTTTTTGCCAAAGTGACAGAGGCACAAATGGAGAAAAAGAAGCATGCCCCCACCAAGCAACTAGAAGCTGACACGTGTCACTAGAGCGGCGGAGCACGGGGAAAATTTGGGAATTTTTCCCGATAAAAAAATCAAAGGGGAAAAGTGAGGTTTGAGCTCGCATTTCCATCAGCAAATGGGAAAGAGCCACGTGGCAGAGGAGAGGCGGGGTGCGGGGAATTTTGGGACATTTTCCCAAATTCAAAAAATGGAAAATTTTCAAGTTTCGGCCCGCCAACCCGATTTTTGCCCTAAAATTGCTATTTTTGCCCTAAATCTTCAGAGGGGCATAACTTTCGATCTCGAGCTTGGATTTTCACGTTCTTTATATCATTGGAAAGCTGTTGAAATCCTATACACAATGGAGGGTTAAATTTTTATTTTTATGGAGATTTGTGGGAGAAAAATAGGAAAATGTCTCTGGCATGCAAAAACACAAAACGCCCAACCACCAAAATTAATGAAGTATGGGCCTCTTTCTTTCTCTGAAGAGAAATGTACTTTAGCGTATGGGTTTTTCCATGAAGCCCATCACTTTATAGGTGAGATTTGAGGGATTTTTTTGGTTGGAGTTTCAATTTGATTTTCCCATGTTTTCCACATTTCTTTCATTTTGTTCGATGGTTAAAAGCCAGATTTGGCTCATTTGTAAAGGTTATTCATCATTCTTCTCTGCCTCTCCCTTCTTTTCTTCCCCAGGGTAGAAAATGGATTTTGAACCTCCTCCCTTACTCTGTAATGGAATTTTTACCTTTTACCAGTAAGATGATGTTTTGTGTAAACTTCTAGAGAAATAAAAATGTGTTTTGTGATGCATTTGTCCATCCTTGCTCGTTTTCTTGTCTTCTTCTTGCCTCTCTTCATTGCAGGTATTTGTGCATGTTTGAATGTTCATTACAAGTTTTGGAGCTATGTTCATGGAGTTTTGGAACATTTTTGTGTGAAATTTATCCTTGGTTTTGTGATGCACTTGTCCATCCTTTCCATTGCTCACCTCTTCTTGTTCCATGGCAGTTTTGATAGATGTTCAACATTTTCCTTCTCTGGTGTATCACCATTTTAGTGTAGGCTCTATTTTTCCCTCTTTTCTCTCTCTCTCTCTCTCTATGTCTCCTTGGCATAGTTAGATTAGGATTAGATTAGCTTGCCTGCACTGGAATAGCTTGTGGCAAGTAGTTTAGGAAGAGGAACCAACCTTCTCTAGAGAGCTTTCCCCATTTGCAAAGGTCCCACACTTTGGGAAAGCTCAATGTTGTGCATTCACACCAAATGACATTGCCTTAGAAAAGTAGATCCATAGGTCATTTTGGGGGTGTTGTGAATTTGCACTAATAGTTTTGGCATGCCCAGTGGGACCTTAGAGGTCTTCCACTTTATTTTTGATAGGTTGGTGTGTTCTGTTAAAGATTCAACCTTTGGAGGCATATTCAAAAGCACATCTGGTGACTCCATCTAGTAAATAACTCATTCTCTGAGTTACATACCCTCTTTCCATTCATTTTCATTCATTTTTCATCCATTCTTCCTTCCATCTCTTCCATCTTCTTTCATTTCATGAAGTTGTGCAATCATGACTTCATTTCCATCATGGAATTCACATTTACAACAACAATATATTCCACCTCCAACATGTTTTACAACTCCTTCAAATCAACATTTTGATCAAATTCAAAATCAGTATGCATATCCATATGAGCAGCAGTGCCAAAATCAGTTTGGCTATGGTTCTTTCCAAGAGCAAGAGTATGCAAACAATGAAGACAATCAAATGGAAGATGTTGATTTTGTGGAGAAGATCCAAAAAATGGAGGTTGTCATGGTTCGATCAAGAGAAAAAAATCAAATGAAGGCTTTGGGGTTGGTTGTAGGGAACCTTGTATATGGGTTGGAACTTTTCCAAGACACTTCACCCTCGGGGAGAAGCTAAACTTCATGATGGAGATGTTGCCCCAACTTGCACAATGGACAGTGGAGATAGAGGCCTATAAATTTGGTGTTGAGCAACCTTGTCAATGGGTAAGTTCTACACCATCATCTGGTTTTTCTCCTTCCATTCCTCAAGCAGCACCATCTCATTTTGAATGCCAAATTCCAAATCCAGCCCATGCTGCCCCAAGAGTTGATTCCATTTCTCCATCCCCTAGTCTTCCATCCCATCTCAGTTTTTCTTCTCTCTTCTCTTCCAAATCCAAATCCCCTCCACAAGAGAAAAAATAAATACCTTCCACTCCAAGGAAACAAGAAGTTTCATCTCCTCCACCACAAAAAATAATTGCAAAATCAATTGAGTTACAACCCACCCCTCCTCTTGCATTCCCAATTCCATGTGGGGAAGAAGAAATTGCAAAAATCAGTCATGAAGGATCAGCAAGAAGAAGAGCCAAACAAAGAAGAAAAAATCAGAAGTTTGGTAAGCTTGGCTCTTAAATTTGGGATTACAAAAATCCCCTTGATGGTGAAACCAACAAAGGAGGCCAAGGTTGAAGAACAAGTGGTGGTTAGGACTGATTTTGTTGCAGCAAAAGAAGAGCAAAAAGAAGAGGCAAATCAGCAATCAATTTTCTCATAATGTAGTGTCCATGTTGGCACTCTACTTGAAGAAGATGCTGATCCAATTCAAGTTGCACAATCAGCCATGGAAGAGGAAAGCTCTAAAAGAGATCTTGCAGCCCCAACTCGTCCTATAGAGCAGCAGATTGAAGAGTTTGACTTGACAAACTTCATGCTAGAGGAAGAGTTCAATCAAGAGCAAGATTGTCTTCAAGTAGCAGAGGAAGGAGAAGCTGCTCCAAATCCAAAAGAAGAGGAGCACATTCCATCTATGGGGAGAAAAGTGCAGATCCAAAAGCTTTGAGCACAAAGCAGGCTATAGAAGAACCTTCAGTTCTTCTTTCTACTTCATCTCTCTCGACTTCTAGTGCTGAAGAAGAGTTTGATCTCTCAAACTCAATGTTGGAGGATGAAAGAAACCATGGTGATCAAGTTGCAAATCAAAAGAACACCATGGGGGAGGTTGAGCATTTGTAGTAGGACAGCAATGAGGTAGTTTATCTGTCAGATTTGGAAGACTGTTTTGATGAAGAGGAACCGGTTGAAATCACACCA
The DNA here is from genome assembly GCA_018340775.1 of Taxus wallichiana var. yunnanensis. Taxonomy (NCBI): domain Eukaryota; kingdom Viridiplantae; phylum Streptophyta; class Pinopsida; order Cupressales; family Taxaceae; genus Taxus; species Taxus wallichiana. The sequence goes on along the minus strand of CM031235.1, from coordinate 319,520,625 downwards.
TTTTCTCCTTCATCACCCACATTCCAAACACAAGAACCTGCTGCCATGAAGGAGAGCATTCATTTGCAGCAACCTGCATTTTATAACAGCCTTTTGGAGCCAAGATTGGAAGATATTAATCTTCCATGTTCTTCATTGGAGGAAGAAGGAAAACAACAGAAGAACTTCATCACTTCTCCCACATCATCCATCCAAGAAGGTCTACACGAGGACTCCATTTTGGAGTTGAAAATCAGAGCAATGGGCATATCAATGGATTAGACCTTGCCCAATAAGGTATTTGGCTTCATTGGAGCTAAAGGAGAAGTCACAACTAGTCATGCTTGCTTCTAAGCATGAGGATGAGCATCTAAGCACCAAGGATCAGCTGCAATACCTCTACAATCCAAATTCAAAGCAACTAAAAGAGGTATCTAACTTGTTTTCAGTTGACACCTTGTTGATATGGGTAGAATACAACTTCTTGTTGGCTTCTTGTGGGATCAGCTCCAAATCAATTGCATGGCTGTCCATTTTGAAGAAAGGAAGCTATTTTGCACAACCAGTTGTAGGGTTTGTTTAGCTCACCTTTGCTTCTAGTTAGAGTAGAGTAGGTAGGTTTTCTTTCAACAAAAGAAGTGCTTGTGCACACTCTGCATATCCCACTTGGGGTATGTATGATTTCCAATTTTGTACATAGTTTTTGGTGTTGTTGTGTTGCTCTTGCACAATCCATTTCAGTGGGTTTTGGTGAAGATCAACTCCAAGTTTCAGTGGGTTTCCAAGTGGCTCAGAGGTCAGATTTTCATAGTTCATATCAGAATCAATTTATCAAGCTTGACTCCATGCCCAATGGATGCTTCAAAGGCCACTGATCATTCATCTAGCAGGCAGATGACCCCTGAGAGTTGCCAAATTGTTATCCAAAATGAGCCCCCTGCTTATTTTGGCTAACTTGCCTTCATTCTTCCCTTCCTTGTGCTTCAACTTCAATTTTCACACATTTCAAGCACTCAAGGGTTTTTGGAAATGGCTCCATCAGATAGGATTTTTCTTCCCCTTTCCAGAAAGGTAAAATTTTCCTCCTAACTCCAAATATTTCGAAAGTTATGGCCCGATGGAGTTTTTGGGGAAATTTTCCCTTGACATGCCTGCGACCAATGAGAAGGTGCCACGTGGCAGCAGAGGTCGGGCCGACGGAGGTAAGTTGGAAAATTTTCCAAAGAGGGCAAAGGGCATAAAGGGAAAATTTTGTCCTGCAGGCCCATGGAGGAGGATGGAGAAAAAGTTGCGGAAGGCCCACGGCCAATGAGGAAGCAACACGTCCATGACAGTGGTGGGAGTCAAAGGCGCGGAGGAAACTTTGGTTTTTTTCCAAAGTGATAGAGGCACAAATGGAGAAAAAGAAGTGCACCCCACCAAGCAACCAAAAGCCGACATGTGTCACGAGCAATGGAGCACGGGAAAATTTGGGAATTTTTCCCGATAAAAAAATCAAAGGGGAAAAGCGAGGTTTGAGCCCGTGTTTCCATCAGCAAATGGGAAAGTGCCACGTGGCAGAGGAGCGGCGGGGTGTGGGGAATTTTTGGGACATTTTCCCAAATTCAAAAATGGAAAATTTTCAAGTTTCGGCCCACCAACCCGATTTTTGCCCTAAATCTTCAGAGGGGCATAACTTTCGATCCTGAGCTCAGATTTTCACATTATGTATATCATTGGAAAGCTAATGAAATCCTCTAAATGATGGAGGGTTAAATTTTTATTTTTGATGGATATTTGTGGGAGAAAAATAGGAAAATGTCTCTGGGATGCAAAAAAAAACCACCAAAATTAATGAACTATGGGCCTCTTTCTTACTCTGAAGAGCAATGCACTTTGGCGTATGGGTTTTCCATGAAGCCCATCACTTTGCAGTGAGATTGGAGGGATTTGTTGGTGGTTGGAGTTTCAATTTGATTTTCCTACATTTTCCACATTTCTTTCATTCTGTTCGATGGTTAAAAGCCAGATTTGGCTCATTTGTAAAGGTTGTTCATCATTCTTCTCTGCCTCTCCCTTCTTTTCTTCCCCAGGGTCGAAAATGGAGTTTGAACCTCCTCCCTTGCTCTATAATGGATTTTTTTCCTCTTACTAGTAAAATGATGTTTTGTGCAAACTTCTAGAGCAATAAAAAATGTGTTTTGTGATGCATTTGTCCATCCTTGCTCGTTTTTTCTTGTCTTCTTCTTGCCTCTCTTCATTGCAGGTATTTATGCATGTTTGAATGTTCATTGCAGGTTTTGGAGCTGTGTTCATGGAGTTTTGGAACATTTTTTGTGTGAAATTTATCCTTGGTTTTGTGATGCACTTGTCCATCCTTTCCATTGCTCACCTCTTCTTGTTCCATGGCAGTTTTGATAGATGTTCAACATTTTCCTTCTCTAGTGTATCACCGTTTTAGTGTAGGATCTATTTTTCCCTCTTTTCTCTCTCTCTCTCTCTCTCTCTCTCTCTCTCTCTCCTTAGAATAGTTAGATTAGGATTAGATTATTGATTTCATGCATTGGAATAGCTTGTGGCAGGTAGTTTAAGAAGAGGAACCAACCTTCTCTGGAGAGCTTTGCCCATTTATAAAGGTCCCACACTTTGGGAAAGCTCAATGTTGTGCATTCACACCAAATGACATTGCCTTAGAAAAGCAGATCCATAGGTGATTTTGGGGGTGCTATGAATTTGCACTAATAATAACCAACCACAAAAACAAATTAATCTTAGGAATAACTTCTTTGACCCACACACTTTTCCAATTGAAGTTATCAGTGCCACCGTCAACTGAAAAGAAGGTATTATAGGCACTTCGAACCGAGAAGATTCCACTATCCTCCCTTGACTAGTAAATGTTGTCATCCTCAAATTTCTTTATTAACAATAACACCTCTTAATTTTTTGTTAATAGAGATGATCTCATTGTTGTTAAATCCCTCTAATTCAATCATTTTCCATTGGCCCAGGGGTTCATCAAAGTTGAAGTAATCTCTGACCTTATTCCCATATTTGACCACCACGTCCTTATAGATGTTGGGGTATATGACCTTAAGAGGAGGTTCCCTAACCATTTATCATCCCATAAATTAATCATTCTCCCATTTCCAATCATCCATTTGCTTCCCTCTGAGACTATGTGTTTAGCCCAATTTATAGATTTCCAAAAATAAGAACCATTAAATTCCGCATTGCTAAAGCACCATTCATTAGCACTAATATTTGGCCAATATTTTTCCCTTATAATGGAATTCCAAACATTGTCTTCCTTAACCAACCTCCAGGTCATTTTAGACAACATAGCTTTATTTATTTTGGCCCAATCTCGATAAGAAGACCCCTAGATTTTTAGGCAAACAAACATTTTCCCATGCAATAAGAGGAATTTTGTTTTTAATGCGCCTAGAATTTACCACGAACAACCCAGGCATGTTGGCACATCACCTAGCCTGAGTTGAGTGCTCACCCAAAGTGTACAAAGGTACCAGGCCCCTCCTTATAGTTGTTTATGCGGGATGTGAATATGATGAAGATATAATGTATTCGAGATCCATAAATAACATAAATTTTGCCTGAGCATATTCCAGATATAGATCTAAAAGAATCATGAATTAAGCGATAAACATAATGAATTCAACCATGCAAGAGTCAATTATAGTCATGTTTAACACCATTATTCACCCAATACACTCCATTATATTAAAACACAGTAAATACAAAAGATTCTTACAATAAGTAGTATCATAAATTTATGTACGCATCAGATCGGGAGAATAACTCCAAAATAGCTCATACATAGTGTCTCTTTAACTACATAGATTAATACATATTTATAAGGGTGGGAATTTCCCTTCACTACTTATGCACTTACAAAAATAGGTCGCATGTTGTAAATAGGCATCTTCCTTACAATAACATGCACACATGCAAGTGCGCTAATAATAGATCTCTTCCAGTTAACTAGTAGTAGTAATCCTATTATTAACTCAAACTCATGCATGGCGCTTAGTAGGCACTCTTCCCAAAATAGCATTTTCGTGTTGAACAAGTCTCCATCATGTTGTGTACTCCGTATGCTATCTCCAAAAATATCCCGTAACCATGAAAATGGCTAAGTCCTGAATCAATCTATCTTTCGTGTGTGTTTCCTTCCCTATCCTTTCGCACCTTCAAATATGCCTTGCTACCATGTGTGAATCTTCTGTGTGCCCTCTCCTTAGTGTCATATTTTGTCTACTCAACATTACCCCACACTAAACTACATTGTCATCCCGACAATGGGGTTCCTCCTGATGTTCCCAAAGAATAAAGAATAAGAATGGAAAGAATGTAAAGAATTACTTTACAAATAATGAACTTCTATTCTGCAACACCCTCTGCTTCAACCGGTAGGATCAACTCTGGATATTCTTTTTAATCTCATCCTCCAAGGCTTGCCAATCATCTAGCGCATTTCGGTCTTCTCTAGGAACATCTACAGTGATGGATTCCAACTCATCCTGGGTCATCTCTCCCTTTTCATTCTACATAATATGAAAATGTTATCCATAGTAGACATCCTTCTGTTAGGAAATATTTAATTAGTGCTCCATTGGTAAATAATAATTACGTTAGTAATTATTATCATGTAATATTGTGTTTGTAAATATGTTAGTATTTTGTTATATAGTTGTTATATAAAACAACTTATAACAAATACGGGTGAATGAGTTTTAACAACTCACGTAGGTTAGATTTTTGTTATAGCTACCTCCTAAATCATAGGAGAGTTATATTCCTATTTATATGGGTTCTTGTAAAATGATGGATATGCTGAATAGAATATCTTTCTGTGTGTATTGAATATCATTTGTAATTGTTTTGTAAAATGCTTGCAGTTTGATCCAAATCAATATTTGGTATCGTGAGCGACTCGATGCTCTGTTAAATGCAATGAAAGGGCAGCTTGCTATTTGCTATTATTGCCCTATGTATGAATTGATTTGATATGATATGTGCATTTTGAATCTAAACATACCTGTGTCTTATGCTGTGTAATCAAATCTCCAGCAGAAGATTTTTGGCCACGTTTAATCCTACAGCTGTTGGAAGGAAAGAAAGCATTATTATTTTTTTTTTTCAAGTTTGGCGCATTCTGTATAAGATCAACAGATTTTTTTTACATTGGATCTTGGCATGTTTGCGTTGTTTTATATTGGCATGACCCTTGGTCTTAGCTACAGTCAATGCCAGAATAATTAACCAGAAGAGGAGACGTCAAACAGTTCTCTTGTGCATCATTGGATCGATGCTTTTGATCTCGCCTTTGAGATGATTTTTTTGGATTTACTTGTTTTGATCGGCATCGCATCTCTGGAAAATTGCATATCATGTTCATAGCTCATGTACGCGTGGAATGATTTATGTGCCCAATAATTTCTCCTTCACAGTTGAATTAAAATTTATAGTGGAGATTTGCACGCTTGGAAGAATCAAATGCCTCTCTTGTAAAGCATTTTTTCCATGCTCAGATTATATTTTGTATTGATTGTGGATTGGCGCATCGTGCACATCTTAAGCTCCTTCCATTGGATTCCATAATCTCTGCCACGAGTTTTGCCGAACCGCCTCAAAACCAAAGCCCCTTCAGAATTTCAAGGCCCGATTACTGGTGACATCAACAGGAGAAAAGGACTGTCGGTTTCAGCATGGTAGCTCTCCAACATTTTTCTGTGCTTCCACCGTTTGTGCATGCAAATGTACACCCACATGGGATCAATTTTATGTTAGTCATTTAAAAGCGTTATTTTAGATAGTCTTTGAATTTGATTGTTCGTTTAATGTGTTGTGGTCGGTTTAGATTTAAAGTTTCTATATATTTGAGATCCGATTAGAGTTTCATATTTGTTTTTAAGTCAAACATTGTCAATTACGTATCCCTTAGACGTAGGAAAATTGGGTATTAATGTTATTTAAAAAGTAATAAAGTCGATTACTTTTAAAATTAAAATAGGTCTTCCATTTTTTAAATTAGTTGATCAATATAATCATGTCCTCCCACCTATGTATTAAGATTTTAGTGTGTCATGTGCTATAGTCCATTAATATTGTTATTCATATTTTAAGAGTAAAACTTGTATTATAATTAACAGTTATAGTCAAATTTGTAGTGTTGTCAAGTGTCACAAGTCATTTAAAGAGTCAAAGTCAAATGTTGTTCTCTCAAATTCGAGTCAGAAGTCAAAAATTGAGTGATTAGTCTTTGTCAAAATAGTCAGAGTCAAGGTGTCAAAAATATATTTGTGTCATTTTGTTATCGTCATTTAGGTGATTATTAGGAAAATTGTCAAAATAAAAAAATTTCCCTGCATTTCAACTGGACGCACTATCGGTGGAATCCGACGTCCTCTGATATGCATTTGAGCTCCATGATCAAATCCAGATGAGCTAAGCAGACATGGCCGGAGGATGGAGGCAAACGGAGGTTGGAGGTCATTCGGCGACCTCTCATCGATTGCCAACAACGACGGGGCGCATATCAGCTTTGGTGACAGTGTGTGTGTGCAGTTTGATTTTAGTGCTTCCAGTGTGGTGTGCCTCAGTTTGCAATGATCTTGTTTTCAATAAGTGGAAATTTCACATTGAGGGGGGAACATCATTCCAATGTTCCATTTCCAGATATGTCAGCTTTTTCTATGTATGTATGAGCAACAATGATGTTAGCAGAATTTCCTATGTTATTCCCTACAGTGAAATGTGATGAGGGCCGATGATAGTACTTGGCACATCATGATGTGGTTGTAGGTAAACCACTTGAAAACCTTCATTTGTGGTTTGTGGTAAACCAATAGCAAAACCACCATTCTTGGTTGTTGGTAATCCATTTGCAAAACCATCACTTTGTGGTTTGTGGTAAACCAATTGCAAAACCACCATTCTCGGTTTTTGGTCAACCGTTTGCAAAACCATCCTTGAGGTTTGTGATCATCCTGTGAAAATCACCAGATCATGAGCAGGTGCAAGTATAAGGCAAGTTTTCCCCATGTTCGCACTAAGGGGGGGAATGTTAGGAAATATTTAATTAGTGCTCCATTGGTAAATAATAATTACGTTAGTAATTATTATCATGTAATATTGTGTTTGTAAATATGTTAGTATTTTGTTATATAGTTGTTATATAAAACAACTTATAACAAATACGGGTGAATGAGTTTTAACAACTCACGTAGGTTAGATTTTTGTTATAGCTACCTCCTAAATCATAGGAGAGTTATATTCCTATTTATATGGGTTCTTGTAAAACGATGGATATGCTGAATAGAATATCTTTATGTGTATATTGAATATCATTTGTAATTGTTTTGTAAAATGCTTGCAATCTGATCCAAATCAATATTTGGTATCAGAGCGACTCGATGCTCTGTTAAATCTGTGAAAGGGCAGCTTGCTATTTGCTATTGCCCTGTGTATGAATTGATTTGATATGATATGTGCATTTTGAATCTAAACATACCTGTGTCTGATGCTGTGTAATCAAATCTCCAGCAGAAGATTTTTGGCCACGTTTAATCCTACAGCCGTCGGAAGGAAAGAAAGCATTATTATTTTTTTTTTCAAGTTTGGCGCATTCTGTATAAGATCAACAGATTTTTTTTACATTGGATCTTGGCATGTTTGCGTTGTTTTATATTGGCATGACCCTTGGTCTCAGCTGCAGTCAATGCCAGAATAATTAACCAGAAGAGGAGACGTCAAACAGTTCCCTTGTGCATCATTGGATCGATTCTTTTGATCTCGCCTTTGAGATGATTTTTTTGGATTTACTTGTTTTGATCGGCATCGCATCTCCTGGAAAATTGCATATCTGTTCATAGCTCATGTACGCGTGGAATGATTTATGTGCCCAATAATTTCTCCTTCACAGTTGAATTAAAATTTATAGTGGAGATTCGCACGCTTGGAAGAATCAAATGCCTCTCTTGTAAAGTATTTTTTCCATGCTCAGATTATATTTTGTATTGATTGTGGATTGGCGCATCGTGCACATCTTAAGCTCCTTCCATTGGATTCCATAATCTCTGCCACAAGTTTTGCCGAACCGCCTCAAAACCAAAGCCCCTTCAAAATTTCAAGGGCCGATTACTGGTGACATCAACAGGAGAAAAGGACTGTCGGTTTCAGCATGGTATCTCTCCAACATCTTTCTGTGCTTCCACCCGTTTGTGCATGCAACAGCCACATGGGATCAATTTTATGTTAGTCATTTAAAAGCGTCATTTTAATAGTCTTTGAATTTGATTGTTCGTTTAATCTGTTGTGGTCGGTTTAGATTTAAAGTTTCTATATATTTGAGATCCGATTAGAGTTTCATATTTGTTTTTAAGTCAAACATTGTCAATTACGTATCCCTTAGACGTAGGAAAATTGGGTATTAATGTTATTTAAAAAGTAATAAAGTCGATTACTTTTTAAATTAAAATAGGTCTTCCATTTTTTAAATTAGTTGATCAATATAATCATGTCCTCCCACCTATGTATTAAGATTTTAGTGTGTCATGTGCTATAGTCCATTAATATTGTTATTCATATTTTAAGAGTAAAGCTTGTATTATAATTAATAGTTATAGTCAAATTTGTAGTGTTGTCAAGTGTCACAAGTCATTTAAAGAGTCAAAGTCAAATGTTGTTCTCTCAAATTCGAGTCAAGTCAAAATTGAGTGATTAGTCTTTGTCAAAATAGTCGAGTCAAGGTGTCAAAATATATTTGTGTCATTTTGTTATCGTCATTTAGGTGATTATTAGGAAAATTGTCAAAATAAAAAAAATTTCCCTACATTTCAACTGGACGCACTATTGGTGGAATCCGACGTCCTCTGATATGCATTTGAGCTCCATGATCAAATCCAGCTGAGCTAGCAGCATGAAACCGGAGGATGGAGGCAAACGGAGGTTGGAGGTCATTCAGCGACCTCTCGTCAGTTGCCAACGACGGGGCCGCATATCAGCTTTGGTGACAGTGTGTGTGTAATTTGATTTTAGTGCTTCCAGTGTGGTGTGCCTCAGTTTGCAATGATCTTGTTTTCAATAAGTGGAAATTTCACATTGAGGGGGGAACATCATTCCAATGTTCCATTTCCAGTATGTCAGTTTTTTCTATGTATGTATGAGCAACAGATGTCAGCAGAATTTCCTATGTTATTCCCTACAGTGAAATGTGATGAGGGCCGATGATAGTACTTGGCACATCATGATGTGGTTGTAGGTAAACCACTTGAAAACCTTCATTTGTGGTTTGTGGTAAACCAATAGCAAAACCACCATTCTTGGTTGTTGGTAATCCATTTGCAAAACCATCACTTTGTGGTTTGTGGTAAACCAATTGCAAAACCACCATTCTCGGTTTTTGGTCAACCGTTTGCAAAACCATCCTTGAGGTTTGTGATCATCCTGTGAAAATCACCAGATCATGAGCAGGTGCAAGTATAAGGCGGAGTTTTTCCCATGTTCGCACTAAGGGGGAATGTTAGGAAATATTTAATTAGTGCTCCATTGGTAAATAATAATTATGTTAGTAATTATTATTATGTAATATTGTGTTTGTAAATATGTTAGTATTTTGTTATATAGTTGTTATATAAAACAACTTATAACAAATACGGGTGAATGAGTTTTAACAACTCACGTAGGTTAGATTTTTGTTATAGCTTTACCTCCTAAATCATAGGAGAGTTATATTCCTATTTATATGGGTTCTTGTAAAACGATGGATATCTTTGAATAGAATATCTTTATGTGTATATTGAATATCATTTGTAATTGTTTTGTAAAATGCTTGCGATCAGATCCAAATCAATACTTCCCTCTAGAAGATCCATCTTTTATGATATGATATTTCTAAGCCCATCTAGCCTCTCCTTATGCAGATGTTGTGTTGTTGCGAGGGCTTCACGGTTTTCTTCATTAACGTGAATCTCTCTGTGCACCCTAAAGTCTCATCCTTCATTACCTTCATAACTTCATTATCTTCCAATATAGTTTTGATCCCGATCATTGTATACTGGAGTTGTGCATATGTTCCATCTCATCTTGTAAAGTTTGGAGAAATGCCTTGTACGATGAAATATTTCTAATCATGGAGGTCCTTGCTCTCTCTGCTTCTTGTTGAGGGTCCTTTCGTGCAAGCATGCGGGTGGTCCATCCTCAAGCACCAAATCAACTAACGTATGCACATAATTCATAGCTGAAAGAAACTTTTTAAGTACCTTAGACTCTAAGTATAGTCTTTCTTTCAGGATATAATCACCAATTTCTTCGCCATGCTTTGATGAAGGCTTCATTATTTTTTTTCTCTAAGTCCTTCTCCCCTTTTAGATGCATTTTTTGACTTTTCCTTGTTATCTTCTCATAGCGCTCTAATAGTGACAACCTTATCTATGTTCCTCCATGCCACTTCTATAGATACCTTAACTAAGGCATTGCTCACCTGCTCATCAGACATGAGAGTGGGCTTTATAGTCATGTACCTGCTCTGCAGTGCCTTCTTCATTCTTCGGGACACACATGACTCCTCACATACATCAAAATTAGGTTCGTCCATGTGATTTTGCATAGACCAGGATAATTGTTTCCTCGTGCACATAGTGGCCATGTCTAGGTCCATCAACTCCCATCCATACAACCCCTTAAGGCCCATTGTGCTATGGAAATAGGCATGGACAATTTTACTTGTGTCCTCAACATAGCCCATACTTGGCCCAACATACTCCCCACTGGTTCTCCTCATTCTTGGCCCCTTAGGAACTTGAGCGCCAAGGTTTGGGGTTGGATATTTGATGTTTTGAGCAATATCATGATCTGTTTTCTTCCTCCTTTATACCTTCCTCTTCATCCTTCATATCCTCATCCCTGGGTTCTTCCACATCTTCTGGCTATATAGGGGTTCCAGGCGCACTCTCTGTAAACTCCTCTACCTCCTCATTCAACTTTAGTTTTCTCTTCTTCCTCTCAGTTGTCTCTTTTTGAGGAGAGAGTTGTGGTGATATCCTCATAGGCTATGGGGTTCCTACACCTTGGGTCCTTTTTCTTCTTAATACCCTTTTAAAGTGGCGCTCTCCATGGACTACTTCTACATCCAATTCTTCATCTTCTTCTTGTACCTAAGGTGGAGTACCCACGCACTCAGTCTCTACTCTATCATCGTGGGTTGCCTTTAGCCTCTATGATCTAAGCCACCACTATCTTCATGTTATTTTTCCTCCTCATCCACTTGCTATAGTTTCTACAGGTTGTGGGGCTGACACATTCTCCACTTTGTATGTTTTCCTTTAGGTAGCCCTAGGAGCGCGAAATCATTTTCTACATACTTTTTATTCTCCATCTTAGGCTTAAGCTGAAGGTATACGAGCACGGCTCCACTATCCCCAATAGCCAAGCTTATTGGCTTCATAATTATGACATATAAGATGAGCCTTTCAATATAGGCATCTCAGCTTGGATACACATATGCCTTCCTTAGAGTGTGGTAGTCACAGTCTACCTTGTCTGCATTAAAGTTCAAGTGGCGCGCATCAATAAATTGGTGGACTAATTCCTAGAAGTAGCATGTTGTGAAGGCATATGAAAGTTTGCACCATGGGCTCCATGCCCCATCCCTCATAGAAAATCACGTGATGTAGAAGTGTTGGTACATCACAAATTGTATTGCCTTGCCCACCACCGAAGGTAGCTCCTTAGGAATGTGCCACTCCTCTTCAAATTTTACACAAAGTCAGTCATACCACATCTCCGCCCTCTTCTTAAATGGCCCACTCATTGATCCTTCACATAAATATTTGTCAAACCTCTCTGCAAGGGACTTATTTTCCATGGGATACTCCTAGATCTTTTTCTTTGGCCCATCGGGCACTCCAATTTCTACAAACACAAGAGAAAGGAGGATAGTGCCAAAACGTATCTTCTCTCCTGTGTGCACTTCCTTAACAACGGTGTCTATAATTTAGCCTCCTAGGTTGTAGACTACTCCCTGAGAAATTTTCTTTGCAACATGCATCCATATGGTATTCACCGTGACCATCTCTCTTGATCATTCAACTTGGTTACCAAATGCACTTTGCTAGCTACACCACTGGATACTTCTTCAATGTATCAATGTCCATTCTCTGCGTACCCTTAGTATACCCCAACTCCTTTCTTGTCTCTACGATTTTTGCTTTATCAGTCAGATCACTACCAAGTTCTACCCCTGTGCCCTTCAATCCTGTCAATGTCAAAATCAAGGTTGTTGTGATTCTAACCCTTCGTTCGGCAAAATAGAAGAAGTCCTCATAGACCCTGCTCATTAGCCATTAGTATAATGGTTCATACTTGCAAAAATATGGGAGCTCATACAACTGATAGACTCCTACCTACTTCAACAATTTCTCCCTAGTATTGTCATATACTGGCATATCCTCCACAGTGTGCTTGTTGGTCTTTGTCTTATCAAATGTGTCCAAATATTTCTTGTTGTTAGATGTACAATGGTTGTAGTCACTTATTTTTCACCTGTAGATGTGGGAATCCCACTCTTGTTTGACTATCACACCTTCTGGGTACTGCATCTCTGAAAAATTACTCTCGGGAGCCATTTTAACTTCATCTTCTACCTTCTTCAACCTTCTTCTTTCCCTGTGCCTGTTGTAGGTGCTTTCTTTGGTGCCATCATAAAAAAATGCCTTTTCATTGTCTATAACGAGAAAACTCAAACCCTAGCTTGAATCTATGTGCCCTAGTTTGAAACCGCATGCCCCATCTTCTTTTCAATGCCTCTACTTTGCTCAAACCCTTCACCAATGGGGACACAAGCCTCTTCCGCACAATAATCCACTCTCCACGTCCGGTTTCACACTCTTCACACCTCATTATGACTCGCTTGGCTCAATCGCACTTACCTCACTCAAACACTTGTGATCAAAAAGGTAAAAATGAACCCGCATCACATCCTTATATAGATTTTAAAAAAGTTAGTGCATTTATTGCTCCTTCACCAACCAAACAATCCTCTCATTAATTGACCATTTTCACAATATCTGCATGGTACATCTTCACACCCCAGTTATAACCTTCTAGCGTGCCTTCCTACCTTCTAGCTACAGACTTCTCTTGGTAGCGTTTCCATGCACTGAGTACCTTGCTACTACGCCTTCCCTGGTAGTCTCTATGGCCATTGCTTACCTCACGTTATACTATTCCCTCATTTATCTCCATCTACAATCATATTTTTAAAGCAATCTCTTTTCTAACAACTCCTCTCCAAACTTGAATAACACCATAAGGATTTATTCCTTTATGTGTACCCAGTTGTAAATAGCCACCCCACACTAATGGTATGTGTAGTCCTCTGTGCATAAAATTTATTCAAATGGTAATTAGATTCCAGCGCATAAACACACTTATTACACAAAACACCAAATAAATTGACAAATCATAGTGACCAAAAAGGAAATATAGAAATGAAAACCTAGCCTAAATGGCAACACCGCCTTATTACAAACACCACGAAGTTTTATTTATAGTAGGATTTTAGCCTACTCTGTTAAAGTAACCAGTAACCGTATCCCATCAAGCATCTCTAAATGACAAGTGCCTAATTCAAGTATATGAGTGATAATATATGGTCCCAACTAATGCACTTTAAGTTTTCTGGATGGCACAAAAACTTAGAGTCATAAAGAAGCACCATCTATCCCATCTCAAGCTTTTTGTCCCTGATGTGCCAGTCATGCCATACCTTCCTCTAGATTTTCATGCTTCGACTCCAACATGCTATGGCGCGCCTCTCATCCAATTGTACCAATTTATCAATTCTTTTTCTAAAGCTTGCTCATCAATTAGACCTCCAGGTCAAGAAATACGTAAAGAAGGTAACATGAATTCCATAGGAAGAAGTGCTTCATGCCAAACACCAACTGAAAGGGTGTGGCCTTGTTCAACCTATTATATGTTTTTCTATATGCCCAAAGCATGGCAGAAAATTTATCATCCCAATATTTCCTTCCAACGTCACAAATTTTTGTCAATGTCTGGCTCAAAATCTTGTTAAAGGCCTCAAAGAGTCCCATTTTCCTGAGGATGATAGGGTGTAGTCTTATGGTGCACAATCATAAATTCATCCAATAGTATCCTAATTGTCTCATTCAAAAGTGTGTTCCCCTATCACTTGTCAAGCTCAACGGGCATCCATACCTTGTAAGAACATTTTCCCATAAGAATCTGGTTGTTGTAGTTGTTGTACAATCCTTGGTAGGTGTTGCTTCTACCCACCTTATAAGATAATATGTGCAAGTGATGATGTAGCAAAATCTAATTATACGCACGGCTGGAAAAATAAGACCCACAAAGTCTATAGCCCATTTCTCAAATGGATCTGCACTAGGAATAGGTCTTAAAGGCATTTCATCACTCTACCCAGGTTTATCAACACGTCGATAGTGATCACACGCCTTATAATATGTTTTACAATCTTTGTAGAGGGTCTCCCACCATAATCCAGCGAGTAGAATCTTGCACGCAGTGGCGTCACCTGCATAGTACCCACCTGTAATACCATTATGAACCTCTTCATGATGTCTGTGTGCTCATGCTCTAGCACACACCGGCACAATACTTCATCTCAGCCTAACCTATATAGGTCACCACTAATCAACATAAAATGTGCCGCATGAATTGCAAGTTGTTTCTTCTATAAGGATTTCATTCCTTCTTACGGTGCCATACTGTACGTAGAGCAGGATAACAATATCCTCTAGTTCCCAAGGTGTGCATTGTAACCTTTACAACCATGCAACCATCATTGTATCTTTAATTGTCTTCATGTCCTACCTTGACTAAATTCTTCATAAGTGGTCTTGGCTAGAATTACTTTTCCTGGTTTTACCACAATCATGAACTAAAATTATTGGAATAAGAGCACCCATTGACATATGTGCCCCTCGTAAAAAAAGCTTGTTTACCATGTATTTCAATGCCATGTGATCGAGTGTAAAATACAAATGGTGTCACTAGAAGGTATTATGCAATTTATGCGGTCATAGGTCATTGACAAGGCTTCACGCTCAGTAGTTATATAATTATGCTTTGTAGGAGTCAAATTTCTACTAGCAAAATAGATAGGATTATCTATAAGAAATTCTTCAGGATGAGCTAACACCATGCCAATGGTCATGCCAAAGGCATCCACATGTACATGAAACAGTTGGTCCCATGAGGGAAAATGCAGAATAGGAGTTGTAGTAAGTCTCTCCTTCAATATCTCAAATGCACGTTGCTTGCGGTTCTCCCCAATAAAATGTCCCTTTTCCTTTTAGTAACTCTTCCAAGGGTGTGGCAACCTTAGCATATCCTTTGATAAATTTTCTATAGTACCCAGTGTGACCTAAGAATCATGCACCTCACTCTAATTGGTAGGCTCTTCCAGGCCTATAATGATTGCAACCTTAATTAGATCTACTAACAAACCTTCCTTACAGATTATGTTCCCTAACAGAGTTCCAAAAGGTGTAGAAAACATGCACTTCTTGATATTTAAAGATATGCTTAACTATCTACATATTTCAAACTTTAAGCGCAAATTTTCACAATGATTTTTAACAATCCCATACATGGTCCAATCATCCAAGTAAACTTGCAATAAAATGTGAATAAAATCCTAGAATGCTTGAACAACTATTCACAAAAATATAGCAGGCACATTTTTTAGACCAAAGGGCATCACAGTGTATGCAAAACTTCCCCATTCAATGGTGAAAGTTATTTTTCTTGATCCTCCTATGCAATCTAGACCTGATGATACCCAGAATCCATCTATAAAAGAATATATTTCGCGCCTGTAACACCTTCTAATATCTCCTCTGTGAAAGGTGTAGGAAAGGGATCAATCACACATGCAACATTCAATTCTCTCAGTAATCCACACAAATCCTAATCGACCATATTTATTTATACTTCTAGGGACTTGATGATGCCAGACTTCAACATCTTGTCAATTTCTTCTTTAAATTTTATGTTCATATTAGGGTTCATCCTGTAGGGTATCTTCTGACGGAGCGTACCTTCCTTAAGCTTTATCTTCATCTCTCCTAATGATTCATGCAATCCTTTTAATTCATGGTATCCCCTAGGAAATAAGTCCTGAAAATCATGGAACAACTCCACTATCTTTCCCACTTCAAATTCAAACTAATAATCCCCAATTATTGCCTCTTTAGGTTCAACATCTGTACCAATATTCACTTTCTTTGTCCTCATAGGTTCATGATAGGCACACGCAATGTTATCTCGCACTATCCAAAACCTCACACGTACTTGTTGAATGATCTATATCTATATTTCTACTTCTTCATCATCCACTATGTAGACCATCTTTCCTTTTTCTTTCTCAAAGAAAGCACACTTAAGTAGCGTGACATATGTCTTTGCTTCTTCATCAAAGCGTGCTCTTGGGTCATTCTCATCAAATAAATCATAAATAATTTCTTCCACCTTTGCAATGTTTCCCATAGTTAAATGCTTTATAACCCTTAATGCCTCTTCTACTGGAGGTTTAGTAGAGAAGTAGTCAAAATTTTGGACCATACCTGCAATCAAATCTTGCCAATTTCCAGTTTCTCTATGTAGCTCCGCATATACATACCAAGCACGTGCGTAACCTTGTAAAGTGGAATAAAGTTTGTGCACCCATAGTGAAGGTGGTAAAGCTTCTGTCCCTATGTCCAGAGCCTCTCACACTACTGAACATGGTGTTGAACAAGTTGATTACCATGATAAGTGCAGATTTGAGTAGGTGCATTGCTCTTGGAAAACTGAGTTGTAAGAGAAATCCTGACTTCATTCCATTCTATAAGATTATCCCTGTGAACCACCCACCAGCACATTGTTGTCCCGCATAGGGTATATGCTAACATATTTCTTCTTTCAAATTGGTCTATCCACTGTTCCTCCATGGCACACAAGAATATCGTAGGGTCTCCTTCTCCAGTGTACCAAGGTACATGAGTTGTTACCTATCCTCCTGATGCAACAAGGTTTGATTTTCTGTGAAAATGCACTCCTTACTTCACACCCAACCATCTCATAAGTACCATGAGCCCAATTATCACAAGCAATACTTGTAGTATCACTAATAGAATGTGCATCTTCCCATTGAAGGATTCCTTCCTTAGATGGCTCGAGTACTTTTGGGTCCCGAATGACGCGTACATAAATCCTATTCATATCTTCCTCACTCAAAGGCTCAACATAGGGCACATATTTCCCATCTATTAAAGGGATAATAACTCTTTCCTCCTTGTTCTCAAAACTGATATATCCCTTGTTGAACCGAAGATCAACATTATTTGCGTAACACCAAGGGTGCCCAAGCAGAGTTGGGAAACTGTCTGCTTCTACAAGCACTAAAACCTCAAAATCCCCAGTGAACTTGGCCCTTGTATAGTAATGGATGCATATTTTAAAACTCTAATAGAAGACAGATGCATGATGAAGGTCTCCCCATCTGTACCCATGCATCTAAAGTAAGCACATTTACTTTCGCACCTGTGTCAATCAATATATTACTCAAGAGACATCCATCGACAACAACATTCAGAGTGATCTCCTTATCGTAATCTAAGCTATGGGGGGAAGATTTACATGCATGATCTGACACCCATTCTCAATATTCACATGCGGAGTGTTTCCCTTTAGCCAAATCCCTAGAATGGAATGATATTCTCCTAACATAGCATTCTCGCATACCTTCTTCAAGTCCTCAATATCTAGCTAGACCATCTCTACTACCTTATTCTATTCCATCTTCCATGATTTCTCCTTTAAATAATTTATTTCCCCTTGAAGGTCTCTCGAGTACTTCCATGGTCTCTGATACACCTCCTTTTTGGTACGCAAGATCCGGATACCGTACATGCAAAATGTTCTTCTTAGTGATGTTTAAGCTTATGCTATAACACTTCTCTAGCACGCACAACTTCAACACATGTAGTGATCTGCACAAGTAATACCTCAGGTTCCGATGCCAACTTTGACATCCACTGATTTTCCATAGTGCGATGTATCATAACCATTCATGCACCTTTGTTTCCTGTTTATGTTGCTTGCTAAGATGCTCATATAGATTTGGGCATTCCTCATAGCTATGATTCTTCCCACGAAATAACATGTAATATTCTGAGGACATTCATGCTTGTAGTGGTCAGGTGATCCGCATGTAAAGCATGTTCTGCAAGAGGGAATTCACTTCGTCCACCACCACGGCCTCGACCTCCGAATCCACCATGGTATCCTCAACCTCTGTCATGTCCTCCTTCATAGCGCCCCTCATTCTGATCATAGTGCACTTGATTATGATTCTGATCCTGGTGCTCACCTTTACCCTTAGAGTTATCTGATACTCCTATCTATCGTACACCAATATCTATAACATCATGGATCTAACCAATCAACATGCGGTCTTGATGTCGTGAGTCATGGACAAGAAAATTTTATAATCATAGGATACATTCTTCCTCATCACATGTTGTAATAATGGGAAGTGGATGGCATCATGGTTCGAGTTCTCAAAATCTAGTAATAATGAATGTATTGTTCGTGGGGACAACTATCTTTGGTGAGCCCTTCCACTTCACAGATCTGTACACCTAATCCTAGTGTGCATCTCATGTGCCAAATGCATTGATAGTTTTTCAAACTACTTTGCCATATCTGCAATATGTGCTTCCAAGAATGGGTGACTCAGGTGTCATACTCCCATTACCTCGGTGTGTAAAGATGCTTCAAGTGCTACGCATGGATCGGTGTATGTCTTATGTGATAGAGCCCTTCTAAAAGGCATGATCAGACCTCCAACAAACCATTGTGCATGATGGATTGCATGAATATCATAAGAAATCTTAGATAAAAGTTTTTGAAACGAGCATCATAATCCTGGACATTCTCAATAGTGCTTTATTTAATATCTTTGAGCGTGCTTATACTCTTCTGCTCAAATTCAGGGATATAGAACTCTTTAAGGAATGCATCTTTAAATGTTGCATAATCTACACAAGTTTGATCAGGGTCAAACTTATTGTACCAACTCTGTGCACATCCTGTAATGTATTTACAAATTGACTTGCCTTGTGCTCAGAAGTTGTGATTCCTTTTGCGCACCACAATATCTCACACATGTGCACATGTTCAAAGAACATCTTTTATGCCCCTATACTCTGGAAGATGAAGAGACATATCCATGTAAATATTCTGGGGTTGGTGCAAACCCTACCCACATGATCTAGAACCTTATGTGTTGCCTTTGCCTCTAGATTCATCAAATCCACCGAACTAGAGCCACTTATACCCCCGATCCTCCACCTATAGCCGAAAGATGGTTTAGAAGATGTACTTCCTTGTGTCCCAAAAATAGTACTATACCGAACTCCTAAAGTCTCCGTAGTGGTACTTGCTCCACAAAGTGAGCCCCAAATTCTACGCGCTCAAATTCGGTGTAGATGATGCACCTGAGAAGGTACCTCCAAATAACAAAAAATATGTTTTTCTACCATAGATGTACTTGCTATGTGACTTACTCCTACTTCCCTACTACCCAAATTAGCTTGCTAACTATTGGATGTACTAGGTATTGGAAAACCAAGTGCAAGGGCTAGGTTTCCAAGTAGATTCATATGCGTGCTTGTGGCCCAGGTCATCTCTATTGGCACACTCCTATGTGAGGCCGAGGGGGTTCCCTATCATGCTTTCCCAAATGGGGGAGTTCCTGATGCTCTAGCTCCACACCTTCTACGTGAGCTCCAAATCCTTCATGATCCATCTCTCTCCTCAACACCATCCACTCTGCAATGTCATGCTGCTTCTCTATCTCCCTCTCGCATGCCTCATTGTACTTAAGCCACCTTTATTCTCTCTGCCTTTCTGCCACTAGGTCCTCCATCTTTCACAAAAACTTCTTCCCCCCACACAGGGTGGGGTTTATCTAGCCATTGACTTTTCCTCTAAATTCATGGTTACCATCAAGATCTTGATCGCCATGGAAGTCCTTACAAGTAAATTCCCTAGGATACCATAAAAAGTAGAACTCGATTACTATGGGAAAGAATAAGTGGAGTGGAAATTAAGTACTCTGAATATAGTTGTTCAAAATACCATAGAAATAAGTATCCACAAGTGCGTGTCCAAATTAGATCAAAGCATCATACAGTCCTGAAATTCTTCTTGTGTCCAAATAAGTGTGTGATGCCTCCAATTATTTTTAGATGCATAAGCAACCAGCCACTCGTATAATTCTACCAATAAAATAACAAAGAAGCTCTCATACAAACAGTCATACAGATTCTTTTCCACCCACACATGTGCATCAAAATCAGATCTAGTGTTGAACCTCTATGCGTACTCTTCTTCTAGATATTTTATCCACTCCTCAACACTTGTTAGGGTCAACCAATACGTCTTCATCGCGAACCATCCTGAAAACAACTGAAAAAGAGGTCTCGATAATGGAACCAATGATGCAACCTAGAATTTACCACGAATAACCCATGCACATTGGCACATCACCCGGCTGAGAGCCGAGCGCTCATCTGAAGCATGCAAAGGTACCAGGCCCCTCCTTAGAGTTGTTTGTGTAGGATGTGAACATGATGAAGATATAATGTATTCAGATCCATAAATAGCATAAATATTCCACAGAGCATATTCCAGATCTAGATCTAAAAGAATCATGAATTAAGTGATAAACATAATGAATTCAACCATGCAAGAGTCAGTTACAGTCATGTTTAACACCATTATTCACCCAATACACTCCATTATATTAAAACACAGTAAATACAGAAGCTTCTTACAATAAGTAATATCATAATTTTATGTGTGCATCAGATCTAGTAGCATAACTCCGAATAGCTCATACATAGTCTCTTTAACTACACAAATTAATACATATTTATAAGGGTGGGGAATTTCCCTTCACCACTTACGCACTTACAAAAATAGGTCGCATGTTGAAAATAGTCATGCACCTTTACAATAACATGCACACATGTAAGTGCGCTAATAATAGATCTCTTACAGTTAATTGGTAGTAGTAATCCTATTATTAACTCAAACTCATGCATGGCGCTTAGTAGATGCTCTTCCCAAAATAGTATTTGTGTGTCGCACAAGTCTCCATCCCGTTGTGTGCTCCATACGCTATCTCCAAAAATAGCTCATAACCATGAAAATGGCTAAGTCCCGAATCAATCTATCTTTCGCATGTGTTTCCTTCCCTATCCTTTCGTGCCTTCAAATATGTCTTACTACCACGCATGAATCTTCTGTGTGCTCTCTCCTTAGTGTCATATTTTGTCTTCTCGACACTTTTTTTCTGAGCCACTCCAAAGGAATATTTTTTGGATGCTCTCCAATTTACTAGCTATAGAGGAAGGTAATCTGTAAATAGACATAGAGTACATAGGTAGATTTTGAATCGAGCATTTGAGAAGGACCGCCTTACCTACTTGAGATAACAATGAACCTTTCCAACCTTCCAGTTTCTTAAGAAATTTGTCTATCAAAAATTCCAATCAACAATCTTAGGTTTTTCGGTTCCAATAATCATTCCCAAATACCTAGTAGGGAAATTTTTGTCACACAACCAAGAATTCCAACAATTTTGTTACATCTTCTTTCGGGGTATTGATAAAATAAACTGATATTTTCCCATAATTGATCATGATGTCTTTACTTAAATTAAAATTCAAACATTAATCATTAATACTAACTCATGGTCATTGAACTACAAAATGATACAATGATAAGTTAATACCATCATCATATTAATCAATAAACATTTACCATCTATTTAATCACGTTATCAACAATTCATTCGGACCAAGAGTACTATAGATACTCATTCTTAATTAATAGGTGAAATGGAGTGTGCCTACAACACTATATCTTATCATCACATTAAAACATCTATTCCAAAAGAAGGTAATAGACATTGGCATTCAAAAATTATGATGGACATATTTTCCACATATTCAAAGTTTTGTCACTTGCTTACGAAAAATAAGATATCAATCAAATACCATAAAACGTTTCCTCTCACAAAAATAGTACAAATTGTCATAAAGAACTCAAAAATCTAAAATCTTTCATTAATCCAACAACAATGAGCTCTTATTGAGTGAAAGCAACTTAAAATAACTAATCTCGTAATGGGATGAAACTATAATCACTTACTAGATCACAAATACCTAAGCCAATTTAAGCTCATATAAAAATGGAAAAATCCATCACAACATGCTACTAAAATAGTATTTGCATAACAAGAAAAAAAAGTATACCCAGGTTCATGTTTCTTATGAAAACAATATTTCCATTTATTTAAAATGAACACGAAATCAAAAACCAATTAATTCCATATTTCATTTCAAATTATAAGTTTATGTGACCTAAAAACTCATTTTCGAGAAAGAACAAATCTATGTTTTTAAGCAATAACACACACAAGCAAAAATATCAATTCCAAGTCGACTTCAACAAGCTCAAATCGAGCTAATAATTAAAATTTGAATGTTTATTTGTTAAGGTAAAAATGCAAACCATATTTCTTTTAAATTTTAATTCAAATAGAAAAATCGGAAGTTATTTTATACAAAATCCATATTTTATATCAAACCCAAAGACTCATTAAAATCTCATATCCAAATTTCTATTTAAACCTAACAAGTAAAATATTGGTTTCATCTTATTTTCCTTATTTTACCAAATCTAAAATCAGATTAAAAACCCAATATGTATACCCTTCAAATTAAAAACAACAAAAATTTGTAGAATAACTCATGCTTGTTTTGTACATGCCTTTTCTTTACGTTTTCCACTTTTCTCTTTAAAATCTGTAGCTTCCCAAGCCCAACAACACTCCAATCTAATAGTAATAAAAATGCATATTTTCCATAAAATAGAGATTCCAATTTTGCATGTAGTCACCTAAAAAAATCTCCATTATTTTCTTATGCAACTTCCAGAAAAAAACCAAACAAAAAAACCAAAAATGCAACTCGGGGAGAGAGAAGGCATGCATTATCTTGCTTAGCAAGCTTCCACTTCCCAAAAAAGGAATTTTTATTTAATGCATTTAATGAATGGCAATACCACTTGTGGATTCCTCAAAAATTATAATTCTCTTTCCTCCAATTTCCAATTTACATGCAATACGTATGGTCTAAGACTATGTTAACAATAAAGCAATAAACCATAAATTATTACCTTATCCATGGTCCATGACCATTCCACAATAATCATTAAAACTTTAAAACTTTATCCATTTCCTTTGCAAAGTGCTCGTTGACCAATATAACAATAATCCATAATCCTCAAGCTTAATATTTGTCAAGCAATACGATCGGTGACCATTGTTAATAATAACAAGTTAATTGCCTCATGGTCTAATACCAAATCTTATCCAAGTGTTTAAACAATTAACTATGCAATATCGTCTAAGACCATTATCCAACATAAACAATTTTTTATTCCCTTGCCTATGACCATTTGATAAAACATAACAATTACTTCGCAAAGTAGTCAATGACCATCAATTTTTGATGCTAAGAAAGGAATCTTTGTAAAACATCATTTACTACACTCGTCCCAAGACCATCTTAAGACAACATTCAACTTGATCCATTTCATAGAAATGTGGTCAACATAAATAATGCATTGGGGTCCGCAGACTGATTAAAACAATACCATATACAATGTAAAGAAAACTCAAAGAGCCACAAACATCATTAATTAATGCAAATATCATTATATACAACAAATAGTGATGAAGTCGTGCTGAACCAAATCAACTTACAACAATGCAAATGAAATATGATTTTCATACAATTTAAACAAACATTAGAAGGTGAATGAAAAAAAAACACACACACACACACACACACACACACACACACACACACACACACACACACACACACACACACACACACACACACACACACACACACACACACACACACACACACTTAACAAGTAACGTTCATCATTAATTTAGTCGTTATCAAACATTTACTTGTGATAGATCATACATCAAATATTGTGGGGTGTGACATACTTCCCCTTAAAGAATCATCATCCTAATGATTTAACTTAACGCAATCAAACATATCAGTTAAAAACAACCCAAACATCACCATAAAAATAAAGCAATTCACATTTTCATTTAAACTTGAGAAATTTTCCAAAATTTTAGTCAATCATAACTCATAAATCTTGGTTGTAATAGCCTAAAAATAGCAAATATTTTAAAACAGTCATAAATATAGCAACAATTTCTTTGGTGTGCGATTAACATTATTATCAATTCTTGTATAACGTATCAATAGAAGATAGTCAAATAATTTTTTAATCATTGAAACAGATAAGGAAATGTTATTTTTATTTCATCCAAATTATCCCAAGTTACACTATACTCAATATATTAGTCCCATTGGACCTTGCATTGTGCAATATCTCGATTTATGAGATGCAACTGTAAGTTTCCAACACTCTAATTAGTTCTAGGATGACGATTCTTGGTCCCGAACCTATAAAGAGTTTCATTTATGACATGTGTTATATCTGAAACATACTTTTTAAGCAATGAAATATGAAAAACATCATGTATTCTAGACAATGTGGGAGGTAATGTTAGTTCTTTATGCCACCGGACTTATAACTTCTAGAATTTTGAAAGGTCCCACATATCTAGGTGACAATTTGTGAGCCTTGTCAAACGTAATTGAGCTCTTTTTGGGTTTTACCCTCAAGAAGACTTTATCTCCTTGCTCAAATTTTATGTCAACTCTTTTCGATCAGTGTAGCTTTTTTGCCTATTGGTTACTTCCTTTAACCACTCACGAATGAGCTTCACTTGATTTTCCATTTATGTTAACATTTCCAAGCCTACTACCTCTTTTTCCTTCTTATCCCAACTAATAGGAGTTCTACACTTTCTCCCATACAATGTTTCAAATGGTGACATTTTCAATGAAGAATGATAAGTGTTATTATAAGAAAATTCAACCAATGGAAGATATTCTTCCCATTTATATTTTATCCATGCAATACATTCTGAGCATATCCTCCATAACCTAGTTAACTCTTTCTATTTGACCATTTGTTTTCGGATGGTATGTTGAACCTAAATTCAATTTTGTTCCTAAAGTTGAGTTTAAAGGTTGTTCTAAGATCGCTATCAGAAATAATCAATTTTGGAACTTCGTACAATCTAAAAATTTCATGCACAAACCATTTTGCAAGTACAAGTGAATCATCCTTTAGATTACCCAGTATGAAGTGAGCTACTTTAGTCAATTTTTCAACCACTACTAAAATCATGTCATGCTTATTTTTAGACAATGGTAATCCTTGCACGAAATCCATGCTAATTACTTGCCATTTGTAATACGGAATGCTATGATGGTATATAAGACCAATAAGATGCATTTGCTCTGCTAAACCCTTTTACATTCTGACAATGAGCAACATAATTTTTCATGTCTTTCTTCATTCCTTTCTAGAAGTATTATTGTTTTACATAATCCAACAGCTTTCATCACTTTGGAAGGCTCGGAATAAGGAGCATCATGAAATTACTTCATGACTTTTGTTTTAAGGTCATTATCCAAAGGAACATAAACTCTATTTTCATAACGCAATACCCCTTCATTATTAAACTTAAAACCTTCATATCTCTTATCATTTAGATTTGTTGTTAATGCGGTTTTCACATGCGATGATAATACATCAGTTTGGATTTGTTTATTTACTTCATCTTTAAATTATGTTTTGAAGGTCACAATGGCATAAATATGCTTCCTACGATTTAGTGCATCAACCACACGGTTCTCATTTCCTTTAATGTAACTAATGTCAAAATCATATTGAGATAAAAAATCAAGCCACCTACATTGTCTTACATTCAAATTAGGTTGCGTAAAGATATATTTCAGCCCCAAGTGGTATGTTTTCAGTTCGAAAGGATTTCCTAGCAGTAATGTCTCCAAATTTACAAATCATGAACTATGGCAACAAGTTCTGGAGTGGTCGTGGGAGAATAGTTTTCTCATGCACCTTCATTTTTACTCTCATAAGTAATTACATGATCATTTTGCAGAAGTATTCCACCCAAACCTTCATCGAAGGCATCAGTTACCATGGTGAAGCTTTCGTTGGGATTCGAGAACCTTCAAAATAGGTGTTGTAAGTTTTTCCTTCAACATATTAAATGCATTTTCACACTTGTCAATCCATAAGAATATATTTTTCGTCTTTTTCACACCCCGCACATATATTCAATTATGTTGCTAAAATAAATTGTGATTCACTAAATAACTTTGAAGGTTAGTTGATTAGTGTTGTTATGAGGTCAAATATACTAATATACACATGAATATATATTACTGAAACGTATACATACATACATGTGTAGATATATACCGACACCATACATGTACTCGTCATCAAAAAATTTATAATTTGTTTAATGATCGCAATATGTTACTTTTTATATGAATTGGGTGGTTTGGCACCACCTTGCTTGTTGTATTTGATGATTTCATTATTATTTGATAAATATGATTTTTTGATGTACCTTGCATGATTTCAATGGTTTCAAATGAATTAATTATTGTTATTGGTCGTGGACTTCCATGCGAAGGAAATTGTTTATTTCTAGCATTTGTTGATCGTTTATGTGCCCATCCGCATGTACTAATAATGTGATGTTATCATTATCATTTTATGATGTTTACATTATATTGTGCGTGATAATTAATCCTACTTCTTGAATTTTTAAATCAATCATAGAAGTCGCGTCTCATTTACATTGGAAAGTAATGATCTTTTTAATGGTCTTAGACCTTAATACAAGTTTATTGTTGTTATCTTGGACCATATCGCAAGTTTAATTAGCATTGTAGAGGTCATTGACCATATTGCGAAAAAGTACGATTGTTAGTATGTTAAGTGATCTTTGACCATAAGGGAAATTATATAAGTAAATGTTATTGTTTTGTTACATGGATATAGACCATGAGAAGGTGGAAAAGTTAACGTTTTAATTTGATCTAACAAAAGAGGTCACTGACCACACCATCGAACATAGAGATATTAAATGTGAATGTTTTATTGGTTTTGGTTGATTAATTGGGCATCGACCATATGCATGTGACTTTACATGGATAAGGACAAGCTAAAATTAGTAATGATTATTTAATTTGAATTTGGATAAAACAATGCATGGTTAGTGAAATGCACATTTCTAAGTGAGATGGAATAGTTGGAGGAAATTTAGAGGAGAAGTGCCAAGAAATGAATTGCATTGAATGAATTTACACGAATTTGCTTGGGAAGTGGAGGAAGCTTGTAAGATAAGCCAAAACACATGCAATTTTCCCCATTCATTTTTTCCTTTGTCATGGTTATTTTTGAGGTTAACTATTTTGAGAAAAAGGAGAAAATTATTGGTAGTTGTATGAAAATTTTTGTTGCTATTAAGAATGGAGAGTTATACTAGTTTTGAGTGTATTTCTCTTTGGAGAAATTGGAGTTTTCTTTGTTATTTGCAAACATCTGGTTTTTCTGAAATTTTGAAGAGAAAATTATAGATAAATTTGGGTCGTATTGCAGGCATGGTTTTCTACTCTTAACCCTATTGTTTCATTTGGAAATGAATGATTAGTACCTGGTTTTCTTTTAGTTAAAATATGGTAAGAATATATAAGTTTTTATCAAATATTTGATGAAAAAATGAAGAGGAATGTTAATGGCCAGATGGGTATTTGATAAACTGATGAATATTGTTTCCTTGTTGAGAATAAAATTATGGGTATACGTTTTTAAATAATTATTTTTGCAAGTACGCGGTATTTTTCAAATCAATTTCTTGTTGAAAATAACATTCTAGGTTGTGATTTTTGTTGCATTCCATCTTGTTTTTTGCATTTTTACTTCGTTGTTGTTAGGAATGGTGTTTTCGGGATGTAGAGAAGTTGTGGGTTTTTATTTTCTTAAAATAAAATTAGTTGGTTTCATATATACTTGCAAATGCACATATTTGATCTTCTTTCAGCTCGTATAGAGCTTACAGGTAGTCGAATCATGAACTGGTAGTTGAAATAACTGCTAAAATGGATCATTTTGGGCGTTTCATTAATGTTGTTTTCATGTCAGTTTTTTCCTGCTGTTTAAACGACGTTTGGTTTGAAATAAATATGGGTTTATGAGTAAGTTACCAGTTGTAGTTAAAGAAAATAGATACATGTGCATAATTCAGGTAGTAATGTTTTTTATTTTGGGACTGTTTCAGGTCCCTAGTGTTGTGAAGGTGTTACCAAATCTCGGCTTTCATGAGAATGCGTTTTGGGTCATGGCAATTGATTATTTAAATTTATGTGAACAGTTATCTTGCTCACTCGAGCATGTTTGTGCTGATATATACTTGTGTAAATAGTGTAGTAAACTCCCATAGAACTTAGTTTTTATTACTATTCATTTTGTGAAGTTTGATTTACCTACTAAGAATTTGACTGAACAAGAGAATGATTATTCTTACTAGGTTTGTAATACACTGCTAGAATTGGGTAAAATTTGAAATAGTTTGCAATATATATTTGAGTCTTGTGTGAGTCATTTATTCATAAGTTAATCATAACTATAATTTAATTGTTTCTATATGAATGAATATCCCTTGTTGAGTGTCATTGCTGCTAAGAAATTAGAAAGCATTAGAAAATTTCTTATTTAATTTTAATGATATCAAAACCATGTACTTGTTATGGATCAAACTATGTCGAGAGATTTATTAAACTTTCTTTTGAATGACAAGGGATTATTTAGATCTTCAATAAAATTGATTGGTCACAATAAATAATAAGATGTAATAAATATGATTGACAAACAAAATTTTGTTTTTGTGTTTACATGAAACTCACTCATTTGTATGTTATTACGTTATAGTATCACTTCATTGATTCATTGGTATGAGTACTTAGCTAATCAAATATGAGATTTAATGAAAGACATTGTAATGCTTATTTCACTAAATTGGGACATATTCTAGTGAATTGAGACTCCAATATTTCAAATATTGGAAGAAATCCATCTCTGTTTTTGCGTATATTGGATTCCATTAATAGTAATATTGGATTCCAATATTGTCAATATTAGACTTATTCGATTTCTATTTTCTCTATTATTAGATTTCAATTTCCCTATTATTGGACTCCAATTTCGCTATTTCTAGATTCCAATAACGCTATTATTGGATTCCACTTTCGCCACATAAACCAGATAGCCACCCACTTACATAAGCCAAGTGTCTGCTAACTTACATAAGCCAAGCGACCGCTAACTTATATAAGCCAAACAACCGCTAACTTCAAGATAGTACGTAAGTGATTGTTATCATTTATGCCACATATCAATCTTAATACCATCATACATATACAACTATTCATGCATACCTTATTCAAATCAATAAATGTTGACATTGAAAATCCCTTCCCTGAACTTCCTTGAATGGTGTTAAATTTGATGGTTGTTTAGACGTTTTTCGTGATTTTAGATGTAACATACTTCCAAATATTTTATAGAATTGACACGTGTGACTCGCGTGTTTAAAAGGTGATTGTCAATATTTATATACATTTATACGTATATATTAAGCATAGATTAAAAAAATATGGAATTCTCATTTATAAATTTTATAAGTAGTGTATAAGTGTGAGTGATCACACTTACAAGTGCGATAGGTCACACGTCTAACGCCTAAGTGTGAGCCTCAAATCGCACATCTCTCGACTCACACTTTAAGTGTAATTCTTGACCGACACTACTAAGTGTGATTCTCGATGACACTACTAAGTGCAAGTATCAACTCACACTTCTAAGTGTTAGTCTTGATACACTTCTAAGTGTGAGTCTTGATTGCACCACTAAGTGTGAGTCTTGATTCGCATAGCTAATCGATAAATCACCCTTCCAACAATTTTTGGGTAACGGTAATTATTCAACATTGCTCTTCAAAATACAAAACATTATTTATTTATACCAATTATTTTGTATAAATTTCATTATTTTTAATATATATTGATGTAAATTTTTATAATTTATATATAAATCTATATTAATAATTGACAATTAAATATTAAATATGTAATTCACGTGTGATGTTTATTACAAATATTTGTAAGTATTTTACAGCTACAATCAACAAAAATGTCTAAATGGGCGTCAAGAGTCGCATGTTGAAGTGCAAGCACAAGAATTAAGGGCTTTATTTTTACTCGAATTATATAAGGGATTTTATTTACAATACAAAAAAATTATAATATTAAATTCTTACATTAATTATTTACAATACCAAATGAAGTATTAATGATAACCATTTTGTAAGGCAAAATGCTAATTAATGTTTTGTTTGCCTCAACATTAATTAGCCATTAATTTGAGCTATGTAAAATTTACCATTTAAAAGTACATGCGCCATTCGAAATATGTGCACCTTTTGGAGCATGTAATTGTTGTCATCCATTAATTAGCCATTTAATGAAAAGAAATGTAAAATCATATGCGTGCCCTCTTAAATTCGCGCGCCAACGAAATTGGCGGTTGGATTTGTTTACATATCACTATAAGTAGACAGTTATTGAGTTTATATTTTTAACATTTTCCTTTCTTTTCTCTTCGTCAATGCATAAGATTATTCATCAATACAAAAAACTCATCAAAGACAAGCGTCAAAACTTCGTGGCTTGAGTTCGGAAATGTTTTGATCTCCTCTCCATGCCAAAATTTGTACGCATTCTCACCTTCATTCCTTCCAAAATTACCAAATTTTGTTAATGTAAAATTTTCCATAGTTGATTAGGGCTTATATCCTTGTAAAATTTTCCATAAAGGATTAGGGCTTATATCCATGTAGGGATTTTGTAGATAATTAAACAGAAGCAAGTTTGTTATTCAATATTTTGTAGAAGACAGGTATTTGTTTATCAAATAAATAATTTCGTAATATAGTGAACATTTGTTAGAGTAGTGAAAGAGGACGGAATGGAGCACATCTTGACAGAGAAACGATGCAACTTAATATGTAATAACATGAGAGGAAGATTTGCAGAATTTTAAAAAACCCAAAACACCATCAAGAACTTGTTTTGTTGAGTCTTGAAAAAGAAGCCTGGTGGTATGGATGGTGGCTCAATTTGCACGATAAAAATTGAATATTGGAATCAATTTATGGTCATGGTGGTGCACAGGAATAGAAGAGAAGATGTATTTTATAAAATTGATATTATTTTGTTGGCCTTATTGTTGTCTGCGCAATAGTCCTCCACTACACATACTCAACAAAATTCAATGGCTACGACATCGTTGACATTGTCAATGACAATATTTTAGAAGATATTCATGTTAAGAATGAGTTTCCATTGAATGTGTTGGTGATGGATTACAGTGACCTATTTACAAAAAAATATGGTAATGCAAGAGTGGGAGAACCAAACAGATTTTGGAGAACAAAAGAACAAATATAGATTTGTGAAAGGAGAATTCAAGGAACAAGGAAACTCTAAGATGCTGCTACTATGGAAGCAACATCTATCCTTAAAAATTTCACAAAATGTAAATTTTCTTTGTTTGCGTCATGGCTATGTGGCTTTTTGTCTTTTGTTGCCTACAGATTTCTCTCTTCTATGCTTCAATGTCATATTCTTCGCCTTAAGGACCTTTTTGTAAAAGGATGTGGGTACTTTCAAAACCCCATATTAACTCTTATACAAAAAAAGACAAAAATTTTGTACATTGAAATATGTTGTTGTGGCATAACGTAGCGAGTATATGATGATAAATTTTTAACTTTATTTTGTTAATTCCTTTCAATCGATAATATATAATTATTATGGTGTTGCGCATAAGCTAGCGGAAGCTAAGCTAAAAATAATATTATTTGACTTGTTAAATGCTAGCAATTCACAAGATCAAAATTTTATATTGTGTAAGTATTATGTTTTTTTAACAACGAGTCTAAGCTCAAAACATATTACTCAAAATTTCTCCTCAATCCACTAATCAAAGTAAAAAAATTCTATAACTTTTCAAATTTCTAATGTTTGTAATTTATTTAAATAATTTTTTAAACTATGAAACTTATTTATATTTTTCTTTATTTGCTAGCTAGTATTGATTGGAAAAATTTGAGGCCTTGTTACAACATTTATTTATTCTATTTAATAAAAATTATAATTCTATGAAAACAATCGCACAACTAGCACATCTCTCATTTGTGAGGAATGAACTTGTTGCTCTGTCTTGTTTAATTTAAAATGTCATTAACAAAATTACTATTAATAAGGTTTATTAAATATACATGAACATAATGATTGGATACTTTATACAGGATTAAGATACCTAAAAATCTTACGATAGAGTTCATCGTGAGTATCACCAAGAGTGAACAAAAATAAACAGAATAAAAAAGGCTAAAACAACTTATCCCAAACTACAAGCCAACAGATTAATACAAGGATAAATCATAAAACATGGAGGGGAAAAAATCCCAAATGATACGATAGTCAAACGAAATCTCCAAGAACCAATAGACTAGTTAGTCTTCAAACGTTTCATATTATCATCCTGCTCGCTCGTGATAGGGATGTTGTCTTCAACCTGCTCTTCCTCATCAGAACTACTGAGGTGGAGATTATACCTGCAAACTTTGTGTCCCTGCTCCAGCTTGACCACATGCCCCTGCAACTCCAAAACCAAACTTTTGATCTCTACCATATCGGCCCTGATAGAGTTTTGGGTGATGCAAATTTTCTTAGAGGCGTTGATGCAATGCATGACATTGTTTCCCATATCCGTTCCAACTTCACCTAAGGCCTCCATATCCATTTCCACCTGACTCACCCTGAGAGAAATTTTATCAAAATCCACATTCCAACTAAGCTCACTCTCTCTTTCCCTTTATACAACTCCCCTTTCGTATCAATCAGAGAACTGCAGCGCAAAAAGTACTAAAATTGTCATTCCCTTAGGTGCCTTTTATTCTTTCTCCTCGAGTTTTTTCATATGGTCCGTAAGAGTATAATTTTCATATGAATCTTAGGATTTGGATTCTAATTCCTTTTCCACCACCAATTTACCATTCTTAAAAATCAAAAGAATTAGTCCATTGTGTATCGGGAATAAATCTTTCCTGTTTAAAATCATGCATCGACCAAGAGCGACATAAACAAGAAAAAGGGAAGGCTCATAACAATCTTATGCCTAAAAATATTGAGCATAGTAAGATGGTGAGTAAATATCTCATCTATAATTCTCCTCAAGAGTAATGTACCTCATAAGGTGGAAGTATATTGCATTCCAAGTATTAGGGATACAGAAATCTAGTTATCTTTATCGACACTAAAATTTTCCTCTATAATTTCTATTTCATTAATGTATGTATTAGGAATAGGATGTTGTTAAGTATAATTAGTAGTAGCGTCTGATAGAAGATAACGGTGCCGTCAGTATGGTGCCGCCAATAATGTGGAGTACGGTAATAGTCAAAGTACAATAGGAATGTTGTAAAAGTAAATATTTGTTGTAAAATGTCAAAGTTTGGGTAATTAGAGAAGTAGGGTCTACATGATTAGGAATTAGAAATATTATATTGGTAATAAGGACAAGGAGTGAGGTCATAAATATTTTGTGTATTTTATTTGTAAAAAGTCTAAAAATGTGGAACCCATGTAAAATGATAAGGTTTATCTTATCTTAAAAGATAAGCTTACATGTACATATAAGAGTTAAGGTATGGAATATGATTCGTCAGAGTGGATTTCTTATCCTATCTTAGAGATAAGATGGATAAGCCTGAAAATTCTATAAATAGAGAGGCCACCCCCCTCATTTAGCATAGAAGGAAGTAGTGAGAAATATTGTAGGAAGTGTGCGAAGGAAGCCATCAGTTTAAAGGTGTGTTGAAGAAGCCATTAAGAGGTGTAATTGTAAAGTTTCTCCCATAGTCTTGGTGAAAGTCAAGTGAAGTCAATAACACTTGAAGTACCTCATGGGTGAGATTGTAACAATTTCATGTTAATATTATAATTTACTTTGATATTTTAGATTTGTCATCATTCTGTCTTATCATAGTCGATGGTATTCTTGTGTTATGTTGTTGTTTTGTTTCCAGATTACATCCACCAAACTAAAGGTTGTGCATTAGTAAATAATCATAGCACGAGGAGTTCCCGGTGAAGAATTATCATAGTGCCGGATTGGTGATGACAATACCATCTACCAGCAGGTAAACCATTTCTTTACCACGGAAGAAAGTTTTAATTTTTTGTTTGCGTTTGGTGTAGTATTTGAATATATTTAAGCCCTCCATCTCCGTTCCAGTCTCCTGCACTATTGAATCCTTCTAAAACCTGAATTTCCATGCCGTAGATCACCATGTTGCCATTGTTCCATGCCCGACCAAATTCCAACACAAGATAAGGATTAGACCCCGTGATTTTTGAGATGAAATTCCTAAACTCACCTAATTTTCAAAATACACCACAAGGAGGGGTTGTCCTTCAGGGAACCATACCTCATGGGCTTAGTTCTCAAACAACCACCTCCCATGGTTTTATTCAACCGATATTGAAAATGGAAGAAACAATGGCCAAAATGAATTGTAAGAGAAAAAATAATACAAATCCCGCCATATATCCTGCACGTGGAAGGGTCCTGTTAACCATAAGTACAAGGATGCCATCCCAATGAGGGAAAACAACCACCGACACATCAGTAATTAATGTTCTTAATGAGATTAATAACATTGGTGATATCATCTCCCCTCTCACACACTTTAAAATTACTACCTTTATCCCCAAATTTGGAAAAATAATCACACATTTATTACCCTTTCTCGGGGTGTGAATAATTAATTACATTTATAAAACTCTTTCAACAAATTTTCTTTAGTATCTTTAAGGATATTTCTTATGGTCCAATTATTAATTGTATCCTTTCTCTCATTGTCTAGAGTTAAAAAAAAAATTCAACAACTAACGAGAAAAGCATGTTGACATCGGTGAGTAAATCCTTAATCAAAATTTTCCTCTACAAATCCATTTGCAGTAAGACAACATATGTTTGGACAATGAATATATTTAGTCTAAGAACATATATGTCAAGTGTTATACTTAAGCATTATAGTCATTGATCTCCAGAAAGATATGTAGGAAAAGCGTTTATGTGAAAATAATTGATTTAGGACGTTTAAAACACATCAAATTATTTTAGAAACACTTTCAATATTTTTCATTCAAACAAAAACATATTATAAGTACAACATAAAAGGTATTTTGTAGTAAGTAAAAATATTTCAAATAAATACATTTTTTTCCTCCAACCTTTACAATTCAATTCCAGTTAAGGAAGGAAGTCTACATGTTGTTGACCTTGGGAGTAAATCCTTAGTCCAATTTTTCCTCCATAAATCATTTGTAAGACAACATATGTTTTGAAAATGAATATGTTTGGTCCAATAAATGATATGTCACATGTTATACTTAAGCATTGTAGTCATTGATCTCCATCAATGCATGTAAGCAAATCATTTTTGTGAAAGCAATTGATCTAGGACATTTAAAACACACCAGACTATTTTAGAAACATGTTCAATATTTTTTCATTCAAACAACAACATATTATAAGTACAACATAAAATGCATTTTGTAGTAATTAAAAAATCTTTCAATCCTTTCAATAATAAGAACTTCTAACATCCACGATGCTAGTCACACTTCTGTTCGAGCAGTAACAAATTTAAAAATTAGGTTACAAATTTCACTTCAATCCCAAACTATTATACCTTTTTTTTGTTATTTCAATTCAATCCTCCAACTAGAGGAAGTTCATTATGATATTAACACTGGAGATACTAGCAAAAACTAAACTCAATGTCTTTCTTTAGCTTGTTAAATGGTAGTGACTCTTTAGCTCGAAATATTATATTCTTTAAATACATTCACCCACTAAGCTCAAACTAGGTTGATTTAATTTGTTAAATCCCAGTGACCACTAAAATCATAATAATATCTCACTTTATTTTGTCAAAACCCTAAGACCGTGAAGATCCAAATATTATGTTGTGTCATAAGCTAGCGGATGCTAAGTTCAAAATATCATTCAATAACTTGTTAAATGAAAGCAACGACTATGCTTGAAGTAATATAAACAACCAACTACCATTTTTACCTACAACAAAACAATATTGATTCAAGTTAATATATATACCCACACCAGTTTGAAGTCACATAAGGGTTCAATATAAGAAGAACTTTTAACATCCACAAGGCTAGTTAAAAGATGAAAAAGTATATTATTCTTGTCATGTACCTATAATTGTGAATGCAATTGTACCTGTAAGAGAACACAAACCCAATAAGGATATTATTCTTGCCACATACATGTAATTGTATCTACATTTAATTTTATCTTGGTCTAAACTAAACATGTTGCTCTCCATTGAAAAAATCAGACCCCGGGATGGAGAGGACTTGTGGGGATGCATTTTTTTCCAGACAACATTGTCCCCGTCTTATTCTAGCCAAACAGTGTTTTGTGAAATCACCTTACAAATCTCGTAAACAATTTCCCATCACAAGTTCTTCTTGTGCTCCATGTAACATCTCTATGCTTACCCACTTCATTTCCATGTGTAAAATGAACAACCTTGGAGAACCTAAATGTAACAAATAGAAGTGTCAATAAAGAAATTATAATAAGATATTGTTTTATGATTTGTTTTCGATAATCTACATGGAATGAAATAATTTCTAGCAATGTTTATTAAATCACCTTGCTTCATTTTGTTTGTAGATTATTCCTTTATAATATATATTAACTAAATACATCTAATATTGCTAACATTCAAACCTTCAACCTCCACTAAATGCATTAATTATAAGAACATTAACTAATTAATTTTGGGGTTGGCTGAACATTAACTAAGATTAAAAGTTGTTAGGTTATGTTGAGGCATAACCTCTTTTGGCGGTGGAAAGAGGATAAGGCATTTGTGGTTTTTTAGGAATTTATGACATTCATAGATTGTGTTCATGTGATGGATGGGATCAATTAATGACTATTACTAATTAGGACATAATTCAATTAGAAATCTTGGAGACACAAGTTGAAGATTGGAATGAAGGTGCTCGACATCTCTATTTAAGCATCGTCTATATCGGGCCTTTGAAATCACTATAAAAAAATCCCTGTTCATTATGGGTAACACCAAAAAATTCATCGATCCTTCTTCCTATGAAGAGGTCAAGGCCGACCCAATAGTATGGAATATTTTCATGATGGTGGTGTTACGTCATTTATGGAAAGACTGTCTGGTCACTCTATCCGAGTAACGTGCAGTGTGTTGGAAACCTAGAAGAAAGGAAGAGTCAAAGTGGGAAAGACTAAATTTCTTATTTCAATAGAGTCCATTGTGGCTGCGATGGGGATCCCCACGAGGGAGACATTTATTTTCAACACTCGCTTCAAGAGGAGATGGATGATTTCATGTATCCTGGTGAAAATATAACAATGTATCACTCAAGCTATGAATGGGACTCACTTCCACAACCTTGGGATAGGGTTGTTAAGCAATTAAGGAGGTACTTCACGCTTTAGCGATGCTACAAAGTGATCTATGGACCTCATATTTTTATTCTTGCGCATCTTCACATGATTGGAAGGTAAAATTTGTGAATTTTCTGTTTCAATTGCTTGAGAAGTCCCTTAAAATGGATATAGAAGATGATGGTCCTTTCCTACACCAAGGCCTTTTGTATTTTCTCTTTAAAATGGAAGCTTCCCAAAAAGAAATCTCGTGCTTCCCCTTTAAGCCGGGAGAGTAGCATTGTGTCCCCCATCCTCTTCCGCAACCATCTCCCTATATTTTCGTCATCGCCACCACCTTGCTCTCCCTATTGACTTCGATTATGACATCATGAACACTAGCTCCCATTTTTTCGCTCTTGAGTCTCCCTCGTCTCTCTCCTGAAGCCCGTAGCCCTCTGGACACCTCGGAGCGCTCTCTAAGGTCTCTCGAACCGCTTTCCCACCCAAATCTACTTCCTCTCCACCTCTTGCCGACGCTTCTCTGGCTTCTCCTCTCATCTCCACTAACATTGTAATTGCTACAACCGACTCAACTCACCCGATCACGGAAGCATGTGCAACTTCCCTCCCACCTTTTTACATGGAAGTTAGCATGGAATTGGAAATTCCCGATGTGTTGTATGGGATCTATCCTTGGTTTATTATGGTTCTCCTCTGTCACAAAAAATGGGACCCCCCACTGCAACTTTAGAACATAAGGACCATTAAGAGAAGATCTCTCTTGATCCACACGAGGCCATTGAAGATTATGTTACACTCAGTATCTGCTATCAAGGAATGGAAAAAGGACATAGACATGACCTGGATGAAAATCAATGAAGAATTCCTAGAACACATTAAGTTAATGGACATGCTGGTTTAAGGAATCCCTCACGCCGATTCTAAGGATGAAGCAACTACTCTCACGAATATCCATAAAATGTAATTTAGCTTTTTTCGGTTTGGGAAATTTTGGTTTTTTTTTTTTTGTTGTATATGGGATTGTTCTCTTCTTGTTTTACTATAATATTTTTCCGCTAGGAATTTTTTGTGTAAGTATGCGGGTCATTTGGGAAAACCCTCTTTTACTATAATTACAAATAGTTTTATGTTTTGGCATATCACAGTCATGACTAAGATCCTAATATCCTAATATTTCTTGGATTAATCTCACTTTTACATCCTTTGAGGACGACGGCACATTTACCGATCAAGCTCCCTCTGGTGGGGAAGGGCCACTGTCCTGGGAGTTCAACACGCTTTGGACGGGACTGGCCATGGCGCATCTATTCAAGGCCACACTGTAGCCTCTTTCAAGGAAGCATTAAGGGGCAAGGATTCTCCTCTAAAGCCTGCAGAGAATACCCCATGCATAACATTTGGGGAGGAGGTCATTACAACTGAAAAATACTATCAGGAACATGCTCGATCTAAGATTCGTGAGGACTCTGCCCAAACCTTCAAATTTTCTACACGCATGGATTTCCAAGCACTGGATTCCTTTGCTCGCTGGGAGGTTAGACCTATATCCGTGTGCTAAAGGTATCTTTATTGTGACTTTTTCTGCAATAGCTGATAAAGACTCCATAGCTTCCAAGCTTTGGGTTTGCCAATCTAAGTACCTGGTCATTAAACCCTGGTTCCCCTCTTTTAACCCGCTTACTGAGTCTTTTTCATGCAAACCTGTTTGGATCCGACTGCCCCAACTACCCTCCAAAATTTGGAGAGCAAGAATGTTTGAAATCTATTGGAAACACCTTGGGAACTACTCTTTTTATAGATTCTCAAACTGCTGAATACACCCACACTACCTATGCTCGGATATTGGTGGAACTTGATACGGCTAAAAACCTCCCTGCAACCATTGATCTCAAAGTTTGCAAAGAAAAAGAACTTGGTCACAACCTTTAGATTACGAAGGTCTTCCATTTCGATGTAGAAGATGTTTCGGTCTTGGTCATACCTCTATTGCTTGTGGGTTGGCAAAACGCCAGCCTGAGAAACGCAGTCTTGACTTGGTGGAAGGATGCCCGCCTGGAACATTTGGTTTTCGATGCAAAAGAGGACCTTGAAGCAATTCCAAATGCTGAGGTTGAATCTGACTTTGTCCCTAAAACCCCTTTATCGGAAAATACTATTGCCAATAACAAGGAAATTGCAGCAAATTTATCTCATATAGTTGTTGACAGCAAGGAGAATTTGTCTCATGAAAACAATGAGGTTGTTTCAGTTGGAACTTTTGCTACTGTGGAAAATTCTCCTTTTTCTAACCCTCCATTCGTGGAAGCTTCATCAGGTTGGGTAACTGTCCGTAAAAAGAAAAAGTTTATTTTAAAGAATGACACTTCTCCGCCTCGATGATTCTTCTCTCTTTTGGTGTTCGGCTGATCTACATTGTCTCTTGGGGCATTTTTTCAATTTAACGTGGTTTTTGATCTCTGCCAGGTGGTCTTTTGTATGCTTAAGAATCGATTGATTGTTTTTTTTAGCTTTTTTTGCTGAATTAAGTTCTTTGGGTGTTGGTACTTTTCTGTGCAGTTTGTTTTCTTGTAGGGCTTCCATGTTTTAATCTTGGCTTTTGAGCCTTCATGTACAAGGGTATAGTCCCTTTCAAAAAACTATTTGCCAATAATAAAAAAAAAGATCCTAATATCTTAATGTGTTTTCTTACATCCTTAAGATCCCTATGCTCTAAATTTCATGTCTTTGTATAACCTAGCGGATGCATCTCATATGAGAGTATCCTACTTTATTTTGATAAAACCTAATGACCGCCAAGCTCCAAAATTTATGGTGTGGCATAATGTACCCATTATCTAATATCAAAATATAATTTTCTTAGTAGTTAGGTGGTAGCGAAAACTAAACTCGAAATATTATATTGTGGGTTTAGCACCAAAAAAAAGTTATTAATATCTACCTCTAATTTTCTAGTGTTGGCTAGGAAAAATCGCACTTAGCAAAAGACATACGTTAGGTTCGCGTGGAAGAGTAGAGCACATTCAAATGTGCGGAGGATCGGGAAGGAATCACACGTTGAGGACGTGAGACATATTCTTAGGGACTTATCCGTTTTCACGATGAAGATCTATTTTTGGAAGATGGCATGAGGAACACACAAACTGGTTTGGAAACTTGCGTAACATGCATTGGCCATTTTTGGAGGATCGGCTACGAAGCGATTTCCAGTATGAGTACAACCCGAGAATAGATTTACTACTTACAATTAACTAGAAGAATTTTATTATTAGCACACTTGCATGTGTGGCTATTATTGTAACGACACGTGGCTAATAATAGCATGCGACCTATTTTGGGATTAGATAAGTGGTGAAGGGAAAGTCCCCACCCTTATAAGTATGTAATGAACTATGTAGTATAGGTGTGTGCGAATAGTATGTAAGGACTGGATTACTGTGAGAGTATACTATCAGATTTGTATGCGCATGAGCATATGATGCCATTATTGTAAGAAGCTTCGTATTACTGCATTTAATATAATGGAGGTTATTGACTGAATCAAGGTGTTAATCATGGTTATATTTTATCATTTCTTGAGTGATTTCACTATGATTATTGTTTGATTTATGATACTTTAAGATATAGATCTGAACATGCACTGTAGAATGATGTATTAGTCATGGATTTGAATGCTTTAAGTCTTCATCATGCTAACATCCTACAACAACAACCCTAAAGAGGGGCCTGGTACCTTTGTGGTGCTTCGGGTGAGCACTTATTCTAGGTTGAGTGATGTGTCAGCACACCTGAGATTTTACTGGTGAATTCTAGGTTGTATCATCTAAATGTTGTAAAATATCTTAATTATGAATTATTAAACCTTAGTGATGAAATCACCAAATAACATGTTGTGGAAAACCTAGTAGTCGTATGAAAATCAAAATAATATATTGTTTAAGTACCTAATGGCCGCCAAGCTCAAACTATGTTGATTCAAATTTGCTAAATCCTAGTCACCATTAAGATCCAAATATTATGTTTTGGCATAACCCACCGACAGCCAAGCTAATAATATCTTATTTCTTTTTTTTAAACCTAGTGAGCGCTAAGCACCAAATATTATGTTGTGTCATAATCTAGCAGACGCTAAGCTCAAAATATCATTTAGTAACATGTTAAATGATAGCAACCACTATGCTCAAAATAATATATTGTGGAAGTACCTAGTCTCCGCTTAGTTCAAAATATGTTAATTTAATTTGTTCAATCCTATCGACCATAACCTCCATATATTATGTCATTGTTTAAACTAAATGTCAACTAAGTTATAAATATCTTCCTGTAATTTGTTAACTACTATAAAATATCATAACTATGAATTATTAAACCCTAGTGAGTTCAATCTCCAAATAATATGTTGTGGCAAAGGCTACCGGATGCTAAGCTCAAAGTATCTGAAACCACCGGTAGTATCCAAATATTATGTGGTAGCATAACCTAGCTGGGTGCTAAGCTCAAAATTTCTTAATTCCAAATCTTAAATGCATACAAAAAATTCAACTAATTTATATTGGTCTTGATTGCTATAAGGATCTCCAAAGTCAATGTCTTTCTTTTGTTTGTTAAATACTATTGATTTTTAGCTCAAAATATTTATATTCTTAAGTTCTCTCTTTCTTTTGTTGAAACCTAGAGACTGCTAAGATCCTAATATTATGTTGTGGCATAACCTAGTGGCCACTATGTTGAAAATATCTTAATTTAATTTATCAAATCCTAACCACCGATAGGATGAAAATATTGTGTGATGGCATAAACTAGTGGGTGCTATCCTCAAAATATCTTAATTTGAAATCTTAAAATCATACAATAAAGTCTTAATAATTTATACAGATCTTGATTGCTATACATTTCTCCAAAGTTAATGGTTTGATTAACTTAGAGGTCGATAAGCTCAAAACAACTTACTTTAATTTGTCAAAATGTAGTAACTTACAAGAGGATATGGCATCTACGGCTTTAATGGTCATTTATGACATCGATAGTTTGCATTCATGTGATAGATGAAATCGATTAAGGGTTATACACACGCGACATGTAAGATGGCGTTGGAAATTTAAGAGTTCTTAATGGGAAGCATGATATTTATGATAAGGATATCTAATCGATGATCTTTTATATTGTCACACTTACCTCATTTGTGTGTTGTGCACTTGTGGCTTTATATCTCCGGTCAGCTGGACATTTCACTACCCTTTCCACTTTTCATCTTTGTTCATTGTGCTTCATGTATCTCTCTCTGCGATGGTGAATGGGGTGTTGGTTATTTCTTGGGTAGCATGGAGTGTGGTCCTAACCGGAAGAGGCAAAGAGCTATGACAGGAAAGGACATCGGGGAATCATTTACTTCTTGATGGATGGGAAAATTTAGAACATAGCTATGTGGAATTGGATCAGAAGGTCTGGTCGATCATGGAGTGATTCAAAGAAGAAGATGATGGTGATATTTTTGAGAGCATGCTACAAGCTAATGCTTGACCTAAACCATTCCAAAGGGTGAAGGAACTTTTTTGACATGGCTCAAGGGTTGAGCGTGGAAAACATATTATCCAACTCTTTGGGAATTTTATCTTGCATAAGGAGAATGAGAAGTTGGAAGAGCATCTAGTCATCCTTTAGTATCAT
The DNA here is from genome assembly GCA_018340775.1 of Taxus wallichiana var. yunnanensis. NCBI lineage: Eukaryota > Viridiplantae > Streptophyta > Pinopsida > Cupressales > Taxaceae > Taxus > Taxus wallichiana. The sequence goes on along the minus strand of CM031235.1, from coordinate 319,477,308 downwards.
GTCCATGCCTTGACACGGGGGATGCAGGTGATTATGCATGGTCTAGAGGTAGTTACAAAAAATTAGGGTATAGAACTCCTGCTTTGCGCTAAAGTGAAAATGTCGAATGTTGTGTCGATTCGTCCTCCTCCTCTTATCAGAGTAAAGGGGATGTGGATGTCGAGATCATCGACAAGGTGGATCCGAGAGGCCAAATGGCCTAATATTTCCTAGAATGAATTTTCTTTAGTTTTTTATTAAGGCCGGAATGACCATTCTATATAACAAGTGTATAGATATAGGAAGTATTTGTGGGTGAAGTGAATATGATTATAAATCTTCCCCATATTTTGGCATATATTTAGTAAGATAAGTTGCTTGTAATCATCATGGGAGTCCACTTCTGAAGACTTATCATGGATTGGTTCCTCATGTACTTTTTTTCAAGACTTATCATCAAATATCCTAGTTTAAAATCTTAAAATCATAGAATGAATTCATCTAATTTATATATATCTTCTTTGTGATACATATAATGTTTGTGCGATACATAAGCTAGAAAATTGAGTACCCAAATACTATATTGTGGCATAACCTAGCGGCCGCTAAGCTCTTAATACCTCAATTTAGTTTTGAAATCCTAACTAACGCTAGGTTCCAATGATTATGTGGTAGCATAACCTAGCAGTGCTAAGCTTGAAATATCTTAATTTAAAATAATATGTTGTGGAATAACCTAGCGAGCCACTAAGCTCTTAATACTAGTATTCACTAAGATCATATTATTATGTTGCATAACCTACCCACCACTATGCTTATAATATCTTACTTTCTTTTACTGAAACCTAGAGACTTCTAAGATCCAAATATTATGTTGTGTCATAAGCTAGCAGACACTAAGCTCAAAATATAATTGGGTTATATTGTGGCATAACCTAGTGGCCGCTAAGGTCTTAATACCTCAATTTATTTTTAAATCCTTACTACCACTAGGTTCCAACAATTATACGGTAGCATAACCTAGCAGGTGCTAAGCTTGAAATATCTTAATTTAAAATAACATATCATGTTTGTGATACATAACCTAGTGAATTGAATACCCAAATAATATGTTGTGGAATAACCTAGTGGCCATTAAGCTCTTAATACCAATATTCACTAAGATCATATTATTATGTTGCATAACCTACCCATCCACTATGCTTATAATATCTTACTTTCTTTTACTAAAACCTAGAGACTTCTAAGATCCAAATGTTATGTTGTGTCATAAGCTAGCGGATGACGCTAAGCTCAAAATATAATTGGGTAACTAGATAGATTATAGCACCCACTAAGCTCGAAATATTATATTATGGAAGTACCTAGCGCCGCTTAGCTGAAACTATTTTAATTTAATTTGTTTAATCCAACCCACCATAAGGTCTTAATGTTATATACAACACGATGATATACTCGATGAATCCTAGTGGCCGCTAAGCTATTCTTAGTCGTAAAGAAAATGATCGCTTGACCCAAAAAGTGTGTTTCCTAAAAATAACAAAGCATATTTAACACGAGAGAAATAAAAATCGATCGCTTGACCCAAAAAGTGTGTTGCCTATAACAAAATCCACCTATCCTTGAGTCCAAAAAGGTAAATGAAGACTTCATCCAAATAAGAATTATAGCCTAGTAGTCACTAGAGTAGGAAACATTTTTCATTTAGATCGTATTCAAAAAGGAGTTTATATAAATGATAAAAAAATAAATATAGAATTTATGTAATAGTATACGTATAGACTTGGACTCATTGTACCCTAGTGGCCACTAAGCTATACTTAAAGGCAAAATATTTTTACATTTAGGACAAGAAAAGAAACCTAGACTAGTGACCAAGAAGTTATACTACAAGTTTTTAAATAGAACGTGATCTACTCGTTCCACCCTAGTGGCCGCTAAGCTATTCCTAAAGGTAAATATATCATGTTCATAAATGTTATACATCTAAAATCTTAATGTTTTCTGAAATTATATTGAAAAGCTATAAAAGATAACAAATAAATCTGGCATTTATATAATGGATACATAAATATACGTGTAAAATCGTATCTTTAATAGGTAAATATATCATGTTCAAAATGAAGTTGTTTTATAAATCTAAATTGTTAATCTCTTGCAAATATAATAGTTGACAAAGAACAAAAGTGATCACTAGGACCAAAAATGTTGTGTTGCCTATATAACAACAATTGATCCACGAGGTGCTAAGGAAAACGAATGCTTTTTCCAAATTAGAATTATATCCTAGCGGATGCTAGGGTAGACAACATTTCCTATGGTAGAGTTTATTCATAGAAAAGAAATCATATTGAAAAGATACAAATGATAACAAATAAATTCAAATTTATATAATGGATATATAAATATATGTGTAAAATCATGTATGTAATTCAAAATAGAATTGGGGTTTCATCAACAGGTTGTTGAAACAACCAATTATATCATGGTAGCCTCAAAGCTATGTTAATTTTTGGCATAGTTTAGCGGGCTCAAAAGGAAGAATATATTAATTATAAAATGCATATTGATTAAAATTAGATTTAATAATATTATTGCATATATAATGTGTTTAACTTCCAATGTACATACCATAAAAATGATGAAGACATTACATTTGGTTAATTCTACATGGAAACATGTATATAATTTTAAATAATTATCATACAATTGAATTCTTAATATAGTTTTATAGTTTTGAATTAATTTTTAACCTCATATATTTTCCTAAAATATCTAATCGAAACCATGTAAAAATGTAATATGCATTAATTAGTGAGGTTTGTTTGCATCATCTTGATGAACAACATTAAACTATTTTTGGTTCTCCCAACCAAAATAAAATTAAAAATAAGGTGATTATGTTAAAAGCTATCATTATCCTAAAAAAAAAATCAGGATGACAACTAAAAAAAAATCAAAATGAAAATAGCCAAAGAGAGACATAGAATGGCAGAAATGGGAAAGCATTAAACAGAGATAAATACTAGAGTAGAAAAGTGATTGAAATTTCTTTCGTTAACACACAAAAAAAGTGATTTTTCATGAAGAACAAGGTAGTTTGGCATGAAGATCAAAAGTAAAGGCTTGACTACGGAGCACAATTCAATAGAAAAAAGCAGGGCTTGTGTGGATCACGATTGATGGATCTGCATGTGCAAAACACAGGACTAGTTGACTAAGAGAAACTAATAGATCCCACATGATAAAAAAGGTACACCTTTACTATAAATACCTGGTTTAGTAATATCTAGAATGATTTCATGCTTTATGTTGTCTGTGAAACCTCCATCTGCTATCTCATTCAAACAATCATCGTGATCCATTTCACAACTCTATGTTTTCTATCCTCCTTCATGTGCATCCTTTGTGTTCATCCTTTATGCTTCTTTTGTGTGCCTTTCTCTGCAAACAATATTATAATCACATGTAAAAAAAACATGGATTCAACACTCAACCCCACAATCAACGATCTGCATGTATTTTTTTATTTTTTGAAGACATGCTTTTCTGATTGATCAAAAAATATGAAAACCCTACTCAATATTTCTCTGAAGGTATTTAATAATTTGTTTAGCACATTTCATGAAAGAAAATTCAAAAAGAGAAAAAGAGGGATACAAAAATTTGAAATTTTCACTTTCCCCCTCTAAAAGCAAAAGGGGGGCTATTGAAATTTCAAATATCCAAAAATGTGGGGAATTCATATTTCCCTATTTTTATTTTCCCATGGTTTAAAAATTAAAAACTAAACATTTTTCATTTTCTATAGCCTATAATAATATAAACATAATAACAAATATATTATACAACATATAAATGAACCAAGCATAAAAAAAATATATATTAAAATAAAAAAAAAAGAAATAAATCCTAAACATAGTTTTGAAGATTATTAGAATAATATACACACATTTACATTCCATTCTTTATCAAAATCAATTTCTACATTGTTAGCTATAGTGTGAGCTAATTTAAATTAATTATCTAATTAGAATGTGCCACATGGAAAGTTCGAACAAGCTATTTGGGATACATAATAAGGCTAGTGATCCAAGACTATACAATTAGAGTTACTTGTATGGATATTTTCAAAATAAGAAACATATGAGCCTAGGGTCTATATGTCATTTCTATCAATAAGTAAAGGAGCATAGCAGTGCTAAGAATTTTTTTCTTTGTTAAGAAACGATGTGAAATATGTCTTGAAAACCATGTATCTTATGGAAACTACATACTAAGCCTAATGATGCACAACTTTACAGATAGTGTTTAAAATGAGAAAAGGTAAAGGTAGGAGCTAGCGGCCGCTAAAGCTAAACTGTGATTTATTATTTTATGTCTACTTTCAAAATAAGAAACTTTTGAGCCTAGGGTCTGATATGTCCATTTCTATCAATAAGTAAAGGATCTTAGTAGTCACTAAGCATTTTTTTATTGTAAATGAGATAAAATATGAGTTGAAAACTATGTATCTTATGGGAACTACATATTAAGGCTAGTGATCCAAAACTATAAAGATAGTGTTTATATTGATATGAGGTAAAGGCAGGAGCCTAATGAATGCTAAGCTATACCATTCAATTCAATAGGTTATGGTGTTCCACTCAATACGTACAAAATCTTAGCGGTTGCTAAGCATTTTCTCTCGTAATAACATATGTGAATTATATGATACAAACAATAAGTCTTGTGAGTACTACATAATAGATGAAAACATAGTATGACCCAAAGCTATATACGTATGGTATTTATAATGACTAGTAGTAATGGTGGAAGCCTAGTGACCACTAAACTAGAGCATGATATTTTATTTTATCATGCTGCTTTAAAATTATTAAATTGTTGAACCTAATGTCCACTATGCACTTACTTTCGATAAGGAAAAATGCTTAGCATTCTAAGCATTTTCTCCACAAGATCTGATGTGAATTATGTGTTTCAAACAATATACCTTAAAGATAGTGTTTATATTGATAAGAGGTAAAGGTAGGAGCCTAGCGACCGCTAAGCTATACCAATCAATTCATTAGGTTATGGCATTCCACTCAATACGTACAAAAACTTAGTATGTCCTAAGCATTTTCTCTCGTAAAAATAGATGTGAATTATATGTTACAAATCAATAAGTCTTGTGATTACTATATAATAGATGAAAACATAAGTAACCCAAAAAATATATATATATGGTATTTATAATGACTGGTAGTAATGGTGAGCCTAGCAACTACTAAACTAGAGCATGATCTTTTATTTTATCATTGTTTTCAAATTATTAAATTGTTGAACCTAGCATCCACTATGCCCTTACTTTTGATAAGGAAAAATGCTTAGTGTTCACTAAGCATTTTCTCCCATAAGATCTTGATGTGAATTATGTGTTTCAAACAATATACCTTATGGGAACTACGTAAGGCTTGATCCCTCATGTACCTTAATCACTCTAAGAAATAACAACATAGGAAAAAAAATAGGAAAAAAATATTACCTACCTTTAATATTGTAGGGCCCAAAAATAGGAAAAAAAATTTTACCTACCTTTAATATTGTACCTTAATCACTCTAAGAAATAACAACATATATTACTTTAAAAAAGAAAACAAAAGAGAACAAACCCTAAGTAATTTTAAGTCCAAGTATAGATAAAGACGTAGGGTTTTTCCTAGTCTTCCTTTTAGTAAGAGGTCATGAGTTGTAGAGGATTTGTGGAAGAGGCACGGTTTGAAGGGTTGAGGAATAATGCCACCAAATTGGAACCATCTCAGGTTGTGGAGGTGTTCATCCATGTGACAGAGAGGAGAAGTTGGAGTGGCCTCTTCATTGGCCCCTAAAATTTTTCCTTTGGGTATTTCACCAAAGAAAATCAGAGAAGACATTACAAAGGAGACTGCAAGAGATTGGAAGGGTTTGAGGGTTACCATGAAGCTCACTACAAAATCATCAAGCCAAAGTTACAGTTGTTCCCAACGTAGCTTTCCTTGGTGATTAAAGCCTGAAGGAACTTGAACATGATAGGAAAAAGATGAAAAACATTAAACATACTGGGAACATCTCGTTGGATGATGTTATTGAAATTGTGAAGGTCATGAAGCCCCATCCATGGAAAAACATCTTACAAGGAACTGTGAAGGAGATTTTGGGTATGTGTGTTTCTATTAGGGTGCACTTTGTTGATGGAAAGGATCCCAAGGATTTACAATCAGAGATCGATGAAGGAGAGGTGGAGATTCCAGAGGATTGATCAAAGGAAGTGATTTTTTTTGGGTATGTTTTATTGAGTTTTAGTGTATTGGGTATTTTTTTTTTTAAGGTTTGATCGGGAACAATGGCTTAAGGATTTATGGGTCTTTCATTGAATAAAAAGAGCATGCCAAATTTGGTTATAGTGGGTTTCATTTCTTATTTCCAATGTGTGAGTGAAATGGGAGGATTTGGAAGAAATTATTTCTCGAAGGGAGCCCGAGGCTCTTTAATTTGAGGTGGTGTGGGTTGTTTCCATCTCATCTCTACTTAGTGGCCCATGATGGTTCAAGTTTCATTCCTAGTTTTCCATGGGAGTTCAGGCTCTGCTACTATTGTTCTTGCATGGAGAGAAGAGGGAGATGGCCTTTCATGGGGAGGTTTCACAGGCTCTCCTGTGGATTATTTTCTAGGTCGAGTCTGATTCTGTCAGGAAATCCATTACTCACATTCTAGGGTTGGAATATCTAATGTGAGTCAATTCTCATTCTCGTGTTAACTCTAAGGTGGCTTCCTGGTTTGTGTCATGACTGTTGTTAGTGAGTGAGGTATAATATTGAGGAGGTTAGGGTGATAGTGATGTATTTCATCAAACCCATGCACCAAGCTAACTTGGTGGAAGCGCTAGAGGAATTTGGTAGAGCTCAGCCTTTTCCTACTCGGTTCGGGATGGAAAATCTTTGGAGGAGGCACAAAAGTGATAGCAGAGTTGTCAGCTAGGATTGTGGTCTTGATGAAATTTTTAAAGAGGTGCATGTTTCCTGTGTAAAAGGGCTCTCTAAAGGGAAATGTCTTGAGAAATTAGATCTCCCAGTCTCTCAAAGGTGTCATCGGTCTTCACAGAGTCTATGGGCATCATGGGGGCTTCATCACAAGCTCAGTTTTACCTACAACTTCCTCCTTCGGATGGATCATGAAGGGGGACTTTGGGAGGGAAGGTGGTTGGTCTTTTCACCTACCTACTTCTCTAGTTTATTTTTTTGTATGTCTGGTTTTGGTCTTAGGTTTTTTTCTAGTGGTCTCTGGTGTGGCATTTGGGCTTCTAGTCTCCCTACATGCTTGCAAGTGTTTTTTATTTTGGTTTAGGTTAGATGGTTTATGGTATGGTCTATGTTGTACTTGGGTGGGATCCCTCCAATCCCTAGGTTCTTGAGCTCCTGTAAAAATCATTTAAATATCTAATAAAAATAGATGAAAACATAGTAGCAACCCAAAGCTATATACGTATGGTATTTATAATGACTAGTAGTAATGGTGGGAGCCTAACGACCACTAAACTAGAGCATGATCTTTTATTTTATCATTTTTTCAAATTATTAAACTATTGAACCTAGCATCCACTATGCCCTTACTTTTCGATAAGGAAAAAATGCTTAGCATTCACTAAGCATTTTCTCCTATAAGATCCGATGTGAATTATGTGTTTCAAACAATATACCTTATGGGAACTACGTAAGGCTTGATCCCTCTATATGGTATGCAGTGCAGCTATTGTCTCCCCCAGGTACCTTCCAGCCAACATGATATAATTATAATCAATGGAAAACACTAGTGATTCAAATTTGTACAAATAGTGTTTATAATGACCGTAATGGTAGGAGCCTCACGGTCACTCAACTAGGTCACATTTATTATTTTACCACAATTTCCAATAAAATAAATTGTTGAAACTAGTGTTCCATTGTGTCGTTACTTTTGATAATGAATGAAACTAAGTGTTAGGTAAACAATTTTTCCGATACAAAAACATTGTGAATTATATGTTACAAACAATATATTTTATGGACAATACATATGCTTGATCCCTATTCAAGGATTTATAGTGTAACACTTGTTTGTTTCCACCATGGATATGAGCCAAAAGTGTACAATAATAAATGTTTATAGCCTAAGAAGATTGGCACTATAAATAAGTTAACATAAGTTTGAAACAATTTGGAATAAATTTCTTCAATTAGTATTTTAAATCTAACTTATAGTCAGTAAGAGAGAATAGACCCTTGTTGTAGTGGTACTCAAAAAACATTGTTAATAATCAAATCTTTTCTCAAATAGGTTTAACCCACCATGACCTTTTAGAGAGCATTGTTTCCACAAAAATGGCTACTATGAAGAGGGCCATACTTACGTTTAGGAAAAGTGTAATCCTTCCCATTTGTTTTTGATAGCTTGTTGTGGAATTTCCCACCAAGCGCTACACTTAAAATATCATACTTAGAGTAGTTATATACATTTAGACATAATGAATAAAGTATGTCCGATAAACATATATTTCACATTGTTATATCTTATATAAAAAAAAAGATGAGATATCACTAACTGTGGTTAATGTTAGATTTCCAAATAATCAATGTTTTTGCTTTCTTAAAACATACCCCAAAGTTTGTTGTCATCTCCGCTAGAAAACATTCCAAACATTAATCCTTTAAAATCCGAATGTTTGTTCTTTAAACATGTCAATCGGCACATTTAGTCTTCTTCCTTACTTACTTTTTTTCATCTAATCCTCACTACTACAATATGACCGATATACATATAAATCACATAGTCTTGTAAAACAAAAATCCCAAGCTACTATCAAACTCTCTTCAAATACCAAAATACCAAACATTAGATCTTCTCGACCATCCTTAATGTCCTCTATGTTGCATGCATTAATCATCATTAAAAATACACATAAATCACATAGTCTTGTAAAACATGTTCCCAAGCTACCATAAATTTTAAAATTTAAAGTTTTACATCTTAATATTGTTATTTTATTAAAATTATTTTAGGTTTTATTATATGTTGACTAGAATATCTACCACTAAAGTGTGTATTTTTAACGTTCCTATCATGCCATCTATATAATGTTATGGCTTTTCCGATCATATGTAATACTTTCAAAAGGTGCAAATGGTTTCATATCTTTCAATGCATCATAATTAGATTTCAAAATTTTAGAATAATTATGTTATTATTGATTTGATCCACAAAATATGAATTATTGTAACTAGTTGAATGATACATAAGATGTCCTATCAAATCCTAGCAGTCGCTAACCATTAAGTTAATTACTTTATTATGATAGATAGTAAAAATAACTCTAGAATTTGGTGTCCATAGGGTACTATTTAAATTCCTTAATAGACAATGCGAGAAAAACTTTTAAAGTTTGGAAATGACCTAATTATTGATGTATTTTACTCTACATATAGGTAAAATGTCTTCCATTGTTCACGCTCCATTCAAAACAATTCCATTCATCACAGTGGTATTTTTTGTTGGAAGAAAAGAGACGAGGAATGGTTTGTGGAACTTAATTCCCCTAAAAACTACCACATCGAACTTGTGGTTGTTTTTTTTATAGATGACAATCACGAGGAAGTTGGTATTGTTTTATCATCAAAAGTTATTGATTTGGGGACACTGTGTCCAGGTGGAATGCTTCACTTTGAAAACAATAAGTGTCTTATTATGGATATGGAGTTGGATGTTTCTTTGTTTAGGAAATGGGAAATGCATGCCTCCATAAATAATGGACCATATTCATGTTCAAAATATGGTTGGAATTTGGGGATTCTAATAGATTCTACAAAAATTGATGTTCAAATGCAGAAGACATTCAAAATGGTATATTTACAGTATTCAAAAATTGTATAGAAATGAGAAAAACATCTTTTATTTTTCATTTCTTGCATAGAAAATGTTTTCTTTCACCTCCAAAACATGCCAAGTTGTTTACTATGTTGAGGCGAACATATTTGACTAAATTGGAGATAGACCCATCTAAATCAAAATTGCATGGGTTGAAAAGGAATACTAAATCAACTGGTCTTTTGAGGCTAGTGTAATAGCAGAGACATTTGATTCTTACTACCTAGAGAATAAAATGAGACAACAAAATGAGAGAAAAAGTTCTACATTATTTGAGAAATAAGCATCCAGATAATATTGTATTGACATCCTGTAGTGAATCCAATGTAATCAAAAAAATTAAATTGCATGAATCACACTACCACCAGTTGTCTATATTATTGGGTGAAGAGAGAAATGGAAAAAGAAAATATGATTCCCATATTGGGGAAAAAATGGAAAAATGGAAAAAGATCATGAGGTGGAAGAAGTTCTTCCCGTCATGGCTCAAACAATATTAGACAACTATGTGATGTCACTGGAAGGAAATATACCAACAAGGGTGAAAGTCACAGAAATTTTTCTTTGTAAATGTGCATATCCATTCCAACTTCCATCAACTTTATCAACTATTCCTTCACTAATCCTTTCAATGTTGAATGTGTGATCACTGATTTTTGTAATTTGGCCAATGATATTTCTTCCGATGTCATAATGGAGCTTCTAACAATTATCGAACCAAGTGTGTTGGATTGTATTATTATTGTTCTAATACCAACTGGTTATTCAAAAATGTTAAGCGACATAGTACAAAGATACATGGAAAAGGTTAAAGACATTGAGTATCAATTCTGGATGGATGCTACAGACTCTACGATAAAAATGGGATATTCAAAAGTTTGTGTCTTATGTACACAATATCTTGTGTGCAAAACCGACAATAAATAATGATGATTATAGAGAAGAGGTCACTATGGATTGGATGGAGAAACTACCACAAAAATTGGTAACTATAAGTGAAATTGGCCTACAAGGAAACATCCATCCTTTTCTTTGTGAAAGATCATATGAGTTCTAGGCTGAGATGTTCACTCGATGTTGTTCCATAAATTCTCTAGTACTAGTGCTTTACGGTGGTAGTGTCACTCTCCATGCATTGGTGGATTCCAAACTATCTGTCATTTTTATTGTTGAGACACATAGTCAAGTGATGTTTCTAAACATTACTATTCTCATATGAAGAAAGGTTTGTCTCCAAAAAACAACTTCAACAAGTGATTTTGTTTAATGGATTTTAACCTAAATATGCTACTTATACAATTATTGTTTATGTAGATAACCACAAAGCTATAAAATTTGATGTACAACCATTTCACCATGATGCTACACAACCAATTCAACATGGTGATTTACTTTCAATCATTTTATAAATAAGTTTAATGAGCTCTATCTTCAATTGCCATGGTTTTCAATTATTTTAACAAAGTTATGTTTTTTACAGTTCAGATGACAGATGTGGAGGACACGGGCACAACGGCCACAAAATGCCATCAAATCTAGGTATGTTAATCATGTGAATTTACAAACAAAACCACTAATAAGCCCCACAAATTTATAAGAAAATAAATGATTATGCAGAAAACCAATAAGGCCCACAAATTTATAGGAAATGATATGATATCCATGTGTATTTTACAACAAAATTATTTATAAGGCCCACAAATTTATAGGAAATGATAACTAACAAACATTAGTTTATATGTTTGGCTTAGGGTCAAGAAAAAGTTTAAGGAAATCCATTTGTAAGCTATGATAACAATTTAAAACAACTATATAGAGCTTAGTGGACTCTATGCATCCACGTTCAATACAAAAATGGTTTGACTAAAAACCTTACATTCATCAATATCTCATTGATTTACAACTGCATACTATCTACAATGTTTCACCGATTCACTACTACATACTGACTACTTACATTGAATTAACATTGTTTTGGCTTCAACATCATCATAAACAAACTACATATGGCTTGATCCATCTCATACATGTATGTAAAGCAGCACTTGGCTAGCCTCATTAAAGGTTTTCCAACTAAGTGTAGTTCGGCCAATGATGGCATAGCCTAGTGGTCACAAATCCTCAACAATAGTTGAGGACTATTCTCCATCAAAGGGTGTTTCAACGAAATATAAGCGTAGCTTAATGGCCACTAAATTTGAATTATAAGACAAAGAATAATTGATATTGTACTTACCATATCACCACAAAAACCACTATGTTTATCCATTTAAGTTTTCCACAACATGAAATCGATTATGAATTGATTAATGTTTATTTCAAATACATTATGCTCACATTTTCAATAGGAAGAAATAGATTATGAATTGATGATTGTTTATTTGAAATAGATCTTGCATCAATGGATCCAACAACATGTAAAGGCAAAGTGTAATCCAAGCCACAATCTCAATCGGTAACTATTAGTATAAGCTAAAATGTTGTTTATTTCAATTGGTTGTAATTGATATGCGGCCGACAAATAAAATTTTTTTACTTCCTACAGTAGTGATAAGATTTATTTACTTATTTTGGATATGGAGGACCTGCTATATGGGATAAACAAAACATACAATAGGAAGATGTCATTCAGTTTGGTATGAAAGTTGTCAACCTACAAGGTGGCCTGTCAAAATTTATAAAATTATTATCACCATACTTGTGAACTAGGGATTCTAGTCCGACACTCTCATTTTTGCTGATGTTAAAAAGATATCAATGAGATTCAATAAAAAAATATCGACCGTATTGAATCCAAGACTCACTTGGGAAAGGAACATTGCAATATAGTCGAGGGAATAACAATAAGAGACCTAGAAAATGTTTGGAGTAGAAACATGATTTTTCATACAGTTTTCAAAAATACTTTGTGTATTACATTAGGTGCAAAGGGAAACCCTCCTAAAATTTTATGGTGGGTATGAAAAGTAGACACAAAGATTGTACAAAAGATAAATGGTTGATGGCCTGATTTGTACAAAAAAATATCACAAATAGTGTCTCAGAATTGAATGTGGTAGAGGGCATCAAATACTTGGAGCAAGAAAATGCTAAATAACTATTTATCTTTTCAGAATGTTGTTATGATTGTAATGCTTAACATTGTGAATAATATATACATTCATATGTTATTATGAATGTATTGTGTAACTCTATTCTATAATGTTGAGATTGTCAAAATATAAGTTGGGAGGATTTATATTTTCACTTGATTATAAGATGACAATATGATTGAATAACTTCTTCTATGTGGTGAATTATCGGAAAAAATTTCCCTTGAAAATTTGTAAAATAGTATTTTTTTATAGTGTTCATAAAATAAATATTAAATTATACTATATATACTTAATTGTTTTTTAATATAATATAATATATAAATAATCTATAAAAATTGGTGGTCATATCTAAAATATGCAAGTCATATGTGATGGTTATTTCAAATATTTGCAACTATTTTACTGGATAAAAATGATAAAAAAACATCTAAATGGGCATCAAATTTAACACCACGTTGTGGCCTTTGTTGCAACCATTGAAGGACAAGAGAAGATGTTCGGGATGATATTTGATCAAAAACCAATTTGAGGGAACTTATTTTTGGAGCTTCACTAAGACAAACCATAAATAATGCTTAGCGATCTAGCCCATTTAAAACATAACCATTTTTGTATATAACATAACATAAATAATGGTTGGCAAGGCCTAGCTAGCCCTTATAAAATAGAAACATGTTCTGTACATAACAAATCATAAATAATGCCTGCTAATAGCTTGCTAGCCCATATAATGGATTCCAATATTTGATTTTCTAGATTCCAATATATGGGACTTTGGAGTACATATAATTCCAATATAGGTGATTTTGGATTCCAATATATGTGATTTTGGATTCCAATATATGCGATATTGGAATCCGATATTATTTAACATTTTGGAATCTAAAAATTTATTGAGTATATTTTTTAGCTATTGGGACTGGAATAAGTCCCAATTTAGTGAAATAAGCATTTTGTTTACAATTGATATTGTGTATGTTTGAAACACAATTGTTTCTAAGTATCACTTCATTTGTTTAAAGAATGAATATAATACAAAGTTACGATTTGAATAAAAGTAAACCATATCATAGTCATTTATTTTTAAAATAAGATAGCATGATTATGAGTAGACAAATCATGCCGCTTAGATGAACTCGACCATGTATGTACTCTCTTTCCTACATTGTGCAGATGGAGTAAATAAGAGGAGTGATTATTGAATTTTATGCAAGTGATTTGTTTGCATATTGTTATTTGAAAATCCATTTTGGATCATTATATTTATTGTAAAGAGAAAGTATCATTTTACATATTTATATAAGGCATTCTACCTATTTGTAACATTATGGAAATAAATGTAATATTATGTTAAGAAAAATAAGGATTCTTCCTTATAAAGTTAAATAAATACATTTATTATTTGTATACAATTTGTGAGTTGTAATGATGTTTTTCACGTTGTTTTTACAATGGTATATGTTTTTATAATTTTTAAATTTTAAATAAAAATATAAAACTATTTTTGTTATAATAATATGATTGTCCATATACAACAATCTTTATCATTTATTTTAAAATGGAATTTATTACAACGATTATCACATTGATATCATTATCATGTTTAAATGAAATGGAAAATGATTAACAAGTTGTTATGAACAACGGTACTTACCTATGGGATAATGATATTTTGTCTCAAAATTATATTTTCATTATAAATGAATAATTAATTTAACAATGTGAATAAGTACAACGTGGAAACAATAATATGAAGATATTATTATAATATTGTTGTACTTTGTAAAATAAAGGTACACAAATTACAAACTAATAATTATACATTAGTTTCAGTATTATTTCATTAATTACTAAATGGGTAACTTTGCGTAGATGTGAATTATTATACTCACATTACACTATAACCATAAGTCAACCAAGCTTAGTTAATGAAATATATCATTTGAGGTAAGTGAAACATACACATTAGATAATAAACCTATGAGACTAAACGATGCAATTAGAATAAAATTGGATCGTTATAAATGTCATATGATTAACTAAACCTAACCATAGCAACAAATGATATGTTGTTATACAATGAAAAGAGATACTTCTTAAAGTTAGTAATGAGATAAGTTACTATGGTTCTCTATCGGAAAATGGATAATGTGTATTAACATCAAATGATAAGATGTGCCTAGTATTAACACAAAAGATAATGTTGTGTGAAGGAAGTTTAGGCTCTATGACCCTCCTATCCATTCGAATGAACCCTATCTATACCAGCTTAGGATGGCTATCGAAAGGGTAGTGAGTACTTAATGATGAATATCATTAAGTAGTAATTATATTTCAAATGGGGATCCTAAGATGGGACTAATAGTGTACTCTCAAATTGAGAGGTGATTCCTATATCATATATCTTCGCAATAAAAATAACTTCTTAAATAATAAATTTGAGATACAAATAATCGTGTAGATAATTTTTGTGGTGGTGTAGACGAGTTTCATTTGACTTATGTGTAGTCATGAAACTAAGCTTGCATTTCTCGTTTAACAAATAAGCCAAGTAGTGTAGCTAATGGATACACCGTATGATCACCATATTCTTATTTTGTAGTGTCAAATTCTCGGATGGATTGTAGTAGTAGCCTGCTATCTAGGTTGACACATAGGATTTTCACTTAGTTCTCAAACCCCGTTATAAAGATTCAACCAAATGTATATATGATATACGTACTCGCTTATAGTGATGATAAGGGGGATCAAGTAAATCTAATGGACCCTTACAACTACACATGGTTATCATTGTTGTGAGGATTATAAACATATTTTATGTTGGATTAATTATTGCGTACAAAATCATCAAGGAATTGATTGTGATGTAAGGTATTTCTTATAAACATTCCCTTAATTTGATGAATTATAACAAGGATGTTACATTTTGGTATCAGAGTTGAAGATTTACAACTCTTGGACTTAATGGGTCCTTACACTAATAAAACATTTTGCTATTTTTCCAACATAACACAAAGGTTAGAATAAGAGGAAATAATGCAAACAACATGGATGAAGCAACAACAACCTAAAAACTTGATGAGATACTAGTTATTCTACAAGATACTCATAATCGCATAGTTGTTCTAGAACATCAAGTAATGGCTGAAGAAAGTGAAAGTGAAAGTGATGATCAACAATTTTTTTATCCAAATGTAGGGGATCCTAATGTTATAAATCATAATGCAAAGAGATCCTAATGTTGTAAATCCCAATGCAAGGAACCAACCTAAAAACAAAAGAGCCCATTTGGTAGCCGAGTCATGTCAAGGGACATCAAACAAATCAGCCCACCCAAGTTTTATAGACAACCTTAGAAGATGGATTTGAAAATTGGTTGAGTGAAATGGAGAAGTCTTTTGAGATAAGATACTTCTCTGAAGAAACTAAATCTATATGGGGTGTTTTTCATCTCTCCAATGAGTTATCCTTATGGTCGGAGTGTCGAAACGTAGAGTTGGGATTTGACCCTAAAAACATCATATGGAACCGTACGTACCCAAAATTGTAAGGTACCAGACTGCGGAACGGTGTAACAAGTGCCCCAATGATGATACAGGTCTCCTCGAAAGGTGTTCGGGATCCAGAAAGAGCTCTTCGGATATGCGTTAACATCCCGCATGCCCCGCTTAGCCCCCGCGTGCTTTGTTTTTCCCTTTCTTTCCTCTTTCTTTGGCTTCTTGGCCTTCAGTGACGAAACCGCCGCCCGAACAGCAGGCGGCGGTCCGCAACCGCCGCCCGCTCGAGCGGCGGTCCCGTGTGAAATATCACGACTCACCAGCTTTTCTTGCCGACTTGGGCATGCATTAATGTTTTTGGTCCCCTGGAACAGTGTTTTTCCTTTGTTTATTGTTTAGGAGTTCAATTTGATTTTGGTTTTTGAGTGTTGGAATTCCTATAAATGCATGGTTTGTGCACATGCAAATGGCCACCATTTTTTCATTCCAACTTTCTTATTTGTCAGTGCTGTGGTCTTTTTAGTTTGCTTAGGATTGGTAGCATAGTTTATCATGCGGTTTGTTTCGCTTTGTGTTGCAATGGTAAGCCACATATCCAACTTGTGCAAGTGCAAACATTACTTTGGCCTCTGAGTTTTGCTCCAAAGTTTGCTTTTGAATTTCTTGTTACAGCAGATTTAGTTTTCCTTTGCTTAGAATTCTTAGTTTTCTCATTGAGTGCTTTGGTTAGTATTGTGTTGCAGCTGGTAAGCCACATATCCAACTTGTGCAAGTGCAAACATTATTTGGGCCCCTCATTCTTGTTTCAAACTCACCATTTTCAGTAGTTCAGTCTTCTAGTTTGCTTAAGTTTGATAGTTTAAATCCTTTACATGCTTGGTTGCATTACTCAGCCGTTGGTAAGCCACAGATCCAACTTGTGCAAACAGTATTATTTGTTTTTGGAGTAGAATAGTTTAGGCAGCCATTAAAGTTGCAGGTTTTGCTCTTCATACAGACTAGTTTCAGGTTCTGGACGCTTTTGTTGCATGATTCGCAGTGAGACCCCGCTAGGAATTGCATAGGCCAAGCTCGTACTCTTGCGCTATCCCTCTCCTATCCGCATTCTATTCTGTCTGCATTCCAAAGGCTGTCCATTGATCCAAATATCTATTCCTGTTGATGCAAGCATTCCACGCTTTTCTGGATTCACGTGAGCACAAAGAACGAAGAGATCATACCGAGGGGATAAGAACATACACACTTTGCCGGATTCGCCACCGCTCGTGAAATCCAGTTCCATCTTTCAAATTTTTAGTTAGAACTTATCAAATAAAGTAGTTAATCACTTTATTTCAGTTATTTCCATTCTTGATATTGCCAGGGAGGTTGTGGGGATTGATAGTTTCTGAGAAACTATGATTCATTCCTCACTTCTGAGGTAGGATCGAGAATCTTGCAAATAGATTAGTTATTTCGTTGTTTAGAATAGATATACAAAATTGCACAGAAAAATAGCTACACTCGGCTATTTTGTTTGTTTTACGTTATTAGTTTAGTTGTCAATTCTAAATATTTTAAATAGCTGCTTTCTTATAAATTGCCAGAAAATACAAAAAAAAAAATTATATATGCTAGAAGTGTACTTAGATTTTACTTTATTATAGTTTGTTTCATTATTACTTTTGCATGACAATTACGGGACCTAGGGAGCCCAGGGAATACATTTTCGAGCCAATTGTGCCCCAGCCCAATATCGTAGTGGCAATAACTGACATTGACCAAAACCTTAGGATACAAGTCTTCCAAACAACAACAGACTTCCAACAGATCAGGTCACAGTTGAGAGGGTTAAACATCGAAGACGACCAAGCACACACATTTTGGTCAAATCAGCCAAACTATAGGTTATCCTAGAAAACATCCGCATGACTGTAGAAGGATTTGAAAGAGAACAAATATTCGGGTGCGATCCTTTAGTTCCACAGCCAGACGCTGGAGATACCCTCATAGATATAGATACCAGCTTAAGAATTCAAGTTGCTAGAACACCTGTAAGGTATTCTGAGAAAATCACACAATTGCTGGTTCTAAACGTAGAGGCCGAGAAAGCATACGATTACTGGATACTAGGGATTAGAACTTGATCTCGCGTATGACCATAACAGGACCGCAACAACCAAGAGTCTATGGTTGTGATCCACAAATCCCACAGCCTAACGAATCCATAAGAGAATTAGACATAGACACTGGCCTACGTAAGTTAGTATTTCAGTCTACTCCGATTCCACCTATCATCATTCAACAGTTATCCCTACTAGACACAATGACTAACGAAGCTAGAGAATTTTGGACTAGGCCGAGAATCGTCCATAGAGTTGACTATATTCGCCATATGACCCTATCAGGAGAAATACACGAAACCATCCCGGTCATTTTCCACGCATCCCACAACCCATAGATCGAATCACGCCAGAGCTCGATATTGATTGGAGCCTTCGAGCAGCTCATCCTCGCCGATCGATCTATCACACCACCCAAGTTAGAAGGGCTTTCTTTGCCTTAGATTCGCAAATACCATTAGTGTGTGTCGAAGACATTAGACTCCCCAACTAGTTTGTCTGCATATTCTACCCCCACCAGCTGTCTCGGCACGACCTCGGGAGGTCGGGTACGTGGAAGAGTCACTTGTTGATTCTCACGCTCACCTGTTGCTTTTCCGACGTACAGGAACAATTTAAATTGTATTTCGACAACGTTTTTTACCACTTTTTTATTTCAATCAAAATATGTTTGAGTTCCAAACTTTAACTCAAGAAAAATTGATCGCAATCAATATTGGGAAAATTTCACCAAACTATAGAAGTATGTTTTCATAGACCAAAAAGATGATAATTCCAAAAACAACAATTCCAAAACTTTGGTCCTAATAGCAACATGCTTGATCGGAATTTTAGGCCACAATACACACCAAACCAACAAAACGGGAATTATAATCCCAATTCTTATTGTGGTTTCCATAAAATTCGGGGTCATGACACTAGAACGCGGTCGTGACTACAACAAATTCATGCAACGCTTGCAAATGAGCAAAAACAATTTTTTATGGATATGTTCCTAGCAGATCCTACGTCACCAACGGCAAGTACTTTGCAGGGCGCTTTCCCCTCGAATGCCCCTCTCAATATCTTTAATGATCCACTCCCAAATCATGATAACAATGGGTCAAACCAACTGGAACAAACAAAGGCGCAATGACAGAAACAACGATCATGAAGCCTCAACTTCACTAAATCCGTTAGTCGCGCCACAACTAGAAGTCACCACGACCTAAGGTAGTTGGATTAGTAGAGTTAGACTCCGAATTACCCGTTGAAGCAATTACGAGGACACGAGAGTATTTCTCTCAACCAAGTCCAAGCCATCTACCTAAAACGTATAACATCCAGAAAACCGTAGCAAAACCTATGGGTGCTTACAATCTAATTAATGATCTAACAAAAACCTTCTCGCATATTTCATTCCTTGATTTACTAAAGAATTCCCCTGCTCACAGGGGATACTCTTTAGAAGCGTTAGGTTTGGGTCATTTAATTAGTATCACTCCACCACCATAAGCACAAGTAAATCATATAGACTTTGATGTTTATCCTCCTAGGACAAAGCGGATAGGGATGTCGAATTCATATTCGAGATAAGTAAAATGCCTACGGATGCCGAGATCGCACGCCGGGCGATCCAAATTCACACTTGCAAGTACAGGTTTATAATAATTATGTAAAATGGGCAATGGTTGACGATGGAGCTGCGGTTAACATAGTCCCTTTCTCTTTTCTCCAAAAATTGGGATATGGAGAAACGAACTGTTCTACTACACGAAATACCTTGAGGGGCTACGATAGCCTTAAAGCCACATCGATAGGAACCATAATACTACCGGTCACCTTGGGACCTAAAACAATCCTGATTGAATTTTATATTATATATCGGGAAACCAATTATAATATGATCCTCGGCCGACCATGGATACACCGCATGAAGGCAATCCCTTCCACTCTATTTCAAGAAGTAAGATTCCTACATCTGGGAAAGGTATTTGTAGCCAAAGGTGATCCAAAGCCGTTTGACGTACACCTAGCTGATTTAAAGAAGAGACCAGGTGTACACTCGAATCGAACTTCCAACAAACCAACTTAACAAACCCTCTGACCCAAAGCCAGAGGAAAAGTTGATACCTACGACGGATCTTGAAACTACCAACATAGCCCAAACAATTCCAACCCCTAAAGGTAAAACTAAAGAAATAGTATCATTAGGGACTACTGCGAAGATCGTTGAGTTGATAGAACAAGATTCACCAATGTTCTTACCATTTGATTCGACAGGCATGGGATTTTCCCTAGGTGTTGGTTCCTTGCCAGCAGAAGATCTCTATATGGTAGAAGTAGAGTGTGCAAACACAGCAGATACACCTACATCCATACTCCCGGCTAAGTATTGGACTCTCCATTTCGATGGAGCTAAATGCCGCTATGGAGCGGGGGCAGGTATAATTCTTACCTCGCCCGAGGAAAAGGTCCTCCCATTCTCTTTTAAGTTGAACTTTGAATGCACAAACAACGGCGCTGAGTACGAAGCCCTCCTCCTTGGCCTTACCTTAGCCAAAAGAATTGGTATTGATAATATCAGAGTTTTAGGAGACTCGCAATTAGTGGCAAACCAAGTTTCAGAGGTATATGAAACTAAAGCCGAACACTTGCAACTTTACAAAAACGCTGTATTAGATTTAAGCAAGGCGTTCAACTTCATATCCATTGAAGCAATTCCGCGAGAGAAAAATCTTCTCGCCGATTCAATAGCAACTTCGGCATCACGCTTCACTCCAAGCAATGAGCTAGAAGATACTCATTTCACAATATCCATTCAAAACGAACCATTGATAAAAACAATGATAAATCCTCTTTCAAGCGGAAGTGAATCTACCGTCCTAGACCATGTTGGAAATGATGCGGCTACTTTGGATTACTTAAATGCCTATGCAGCACTACATCTCTCCTATCACACGCTAGATTTATCTCTGATCCCGCATTCATCTTCCTACTTCGGAAATCCTGTAACGGATCTTCCCTCACAAAAAGAACCTAATATATACGCGGTGGAAAACGGGGATGATTTGGATTTACCCCCAGCACCGCCTGAGTTCGAAGAGGGTAACGCCTCTTTAATTGAAGAAACAATCGATGTCAATATCGGAACGGAAGATGAGCCAAGAATCTTGAAACTAGGATCTTCGTTAACCCCAGAAGAAGTGGAAATACATACTCAAGTTCTCAAAGAACATCAGAAGGCATTTGCATTTAATTACAAAGAGATGACAGGAGTCGCACCCCACATTGCGGTGCACAACCTCGTCACTAGATCAGATGCAAAGCCAATTAAACAAAATCAAGACCCATGAAGCCCAAGGTAGCCCTTATGGTAAAAGAGGAGGTAATAAAACTCCTTCAGGTAGGATTCATCAAGCCAGTTGACTACTCCCAATGGGTATCAAACATCGTTCCCGTTCTCAAGAAGAATGGAAAGATACGCATCTGCATAGATTTCCGGGACATTAACAAAGCATGTCCTAAGGATGACTTCCCATTGCCATCTATCGATGTCATTGTTGATGCAACAACTGGGTTTGAGCTCTTGTCTCTCATGGATGGATTCTCGGGATACAATCAAATCAGAATATCCGAGCAAGATCAAGCTAAAACCACCTTTATAACTCCTTGGGGAACCTATTGCTACGCTGTTATGCCATTCGGTCTCAAGAACGCCGGTGCTACGTATCAGCGGGCCATGACATACATATTTCACGATCTAATTCATAAAATCGTGGAATCTTACGTGGATGACTTATTGGCTAAGGCCAAAAAGTGCTGTGACCACCCTGAAGTACTCCGCATCATTCTTTCACGTCTAATAGAATACGGAGTCACGCTAAATCCAGAGAAATGCGTATTTGGTGTAACAGGAGGAAAGCTCCTAGGATACATCATATCGTCACGAGGGATCGATGTTGATCCAACCAAAATTCAGGCTGTCCTCGAAATGGTCCCGCCCTCGAGTGAATCTGGAATCAGATCATTTCTTGGAAAGCTGGGTGCAATCCGGAGGTTTATCCCGGATCTAAGCTTCGCCGTCCATCCAATCAACAATTTACTCAAGAAGGACTATAGCATTGATTGGACTGAAGATTGCAATGAAGCTTTTGATGCAGTCAAGCGTTTCCTGCTATCACCGCCTACGCTAATGCCACCTAAGTTAGATCGCCCATTAATTCTATACTCACGGGCTACCGATGTCTCGCTGGCCTGTATGTTGGCCCAAGAAGACGATGACAAGAGAGAGCGTGTGATTTATTTCATTAGCCAAACATTGCTCGACTATGAAACACGCTATACACAAGCAGAGCGAGAATGTCTTGCCATAGTCTTTGCTACTAAACGCCTAAGACACTACATGCTAAATCAAGAGACAAGGGTCATGGTAAAAACTGACCACTTACGAACCTTCCTCACACAAGGGTCCCTGTCTAAAAAGGCGGGACGCTTTATAACCTTAATGGGAGAGTTCGAATTAACTTTTGTAAACCAAAAGTCAGTTAAAGGGCAAATCATCGCAGATTGGTTAGCTGATAACCCGCTAGACGGAGGCGACTTAGTAGACTTAGACTTTCCAGATGAATGCGTGTACTACGTCGAAACCCGACCTGCTATATCTGAGTGCCCTTGGTACGCTGATATCATTAGTTATATCATGGACCATAGGTACCCAGAAGGAGCTACACCTCAACAAAGAAGACGGTTACGCATTATCGTAGCTAAATACGTCATTATAGAGCAGGTGCTCTATCGGAAAGCATTCGATGGAATGCTCTTAAGGTGTATTGACACAGAAGAGTCCAAGAAGATTCTCCATGAATCCCATAGCGGTATATGTGGAGGCCACTTCGGTGGCCATGCCACTGCTCAAAAATACATCGAATGGGCTATTTCTGGCCCACTCTAGAACATGACGCAATAGAGTTTGTACGCAGGTGTCATAAATGTCAGGAGTTCTCTCATGAGATCCACATGCCGGCACAAGCTTTGCAACCAATCGCTACTCCATGGCCCTTTTCTACATGGGGCCTGGACTTGATAGGGAAGTTCTCTCCCTCATCCACAGACGGCCACAATTTTATAATCACGGCCACTGAATATTTCACTAAATGGGTAGAGGCCATGCCTCTTACGACTGTACCTGGTTCTGTAATCGCTAAGTTCATTTTGAACCAAATCATTTGCAGGTACGGTATCCCGCAAATCATTATCTCAGATAATGGAACTTCTTTCAAGAATGAAGAAGTTCGTGAGCTATGCAACAAATTTAAAATCAGCCATCATACGGCTTCCTTGTACTATCCCCAAGCCAATGGGCAGGCTGAAGCAACGAACAAAACACTGAAAGCCATTCTCCTTAAAACAATGAAAGAAAACAAGCGGGATTGGCATTTAAAGTTATATCCGGCCTTGTGGGCCCACCGAACCTCAATAAGAACACCAACGGGAGCAACTCCTTTCTCGCTAGTATTTGGGGCAGAAGCAGTTCTCCCACTTGAGGTCGAAATACCCGAGTCTCGTATTTCACTACAAGGATTCGGATGAGGACGCTTACAGAGAAGCACGTCTTTCTCAATTAGAAATCCTGGATGAAGCTAGGTTAGATGCTGAACAATGACATAGAGTCTATGCCGACCGAATGTGCCGGCAGTATAACAAGAAAGTCTATGAACGTGACATATACGAAGGTGACCTAGTTCTGAGGTTAGACAGCCGGATCGACAAGAAGACCGGCGAAGGAAGGAAATTCCGGCCCAAATGGTTGGGCCCATACCGAGTCATGAAGGACTACGGAAATGGTGCTTATCTCTTATGCATGCTAGAAGGTGAGGAGTTTGGCGAAACAGTCAATTCTCTCCACCTCAAACGTTTCTACGCGTAAGCAGCTAAGCGCTGTTATATAACTATCTACATCGCATTTTCATATAAATTAGGATCATTTTGTCCACTTGTTCTTACACAAATTGTGATCAAGGAATCTATTCTCAAAGCAATTTATTACAAACTCGTGATGTTTCTGGCATGAAGTTCTTTAATCATACTTCTCCATCTTCGATATCATCAATCAACTCAGAATCTTTTATCTAAACAAAATCGGACATGACGAAGTCCTAACGGTAACCATACCAAGATCTCGTAAGTTCGTTCTCGCTTTGATTTCTTCTTAGGATAGGTGTCTTGCCTATGGTCAGTTCTAGAAGCTTCATGGTGTCACATCTATCCCATATACACATCTCTTTGGAAAATAAGCATATACTGACATTTTACTCAAATAGACAAGTCAAGAAGTGATTAAACAGAAAATTTTATTTTACACATTTCCTTGCCCCACCAACCTTCGGTGATGAGCTTGCGTCTCTTACTAGTGACGTAGGGTTGGGAAAGGATGGAAATGCCCTTACTCGCCTATGCCTTGCCCACGGTGATAAGCCCATGCTTCTTACAGGTAGCACGGGGCAAAGTGTAGGGGGTCCTCTAAACAAAGTAAATGTTGAAAGGTCATAAACAATCAATTCAAACTTTGAGTCAATAATGAATGAATCAGATATTCAAAATTCCAAAAAGAGTTAAAAATCCTAAAAACCCAGATTTTGTCTGCTATGTGGCCATCTACGGGTCTAAGTCTGGATAAACCGCAAAGCAAGTTGCATCCAAAACTATGAAGTCATTCAGGTAGAATAAACTTGTAGTTTTCATTTGGTTCCACCAAAACTTCGTCTGTCTTTCATCACTATCACTTCATCACATTTCATAACTTGCGCCCTTCTTGGCTCTTGGTGATGAGCCCTCGCATCTTACTAGTTGCGTGGAGTTAGGAGTGGGGCAAATTAATCTGTTCATCATACTGGTTGTTCTCATCACTTTGCCAAAACAAATCATGAGGTATCCAAATTGCTAAACAAAAGTTAAGATTCAAGATCACAATATATCTACAATATCATGTATCAGCATCATGAAACACAAAAAGAAAGCAAACATTTGCATCATCTGTTTTCCATTGCATACATTCTAGAAAGCATATAAAACATACATCGTAGTATACACGAATAAGCTGGAAACAGAAAGGGAAGACCCAAGTGACAAAGTTTTGATCCAAAATCGGCGCATATATATAAATAGTCAATATTTGTATACAATGCCATCATGCACTAGGCATGGTCAAAATGCTCAAAGAGCCCGTAATACACAAAAGAATCTATAACACAAAAGGTGCATAGGAGCCAAGTGGCCTCTCAACCCCTACGCGATCCCGCTGAAGGTGCGCGCCCTCGCCTAGGACTCCGGCTACGCTGACGCTCTGAATGGACGGAGGGCTCAGGGTCTCGAGGAGCGGTCGTGGTCTCGCCATGAGAACGGCTCCTCATAAGGCGCTCGGCTGTCCTATAGCCTGCCAACTCTGTACGGAGAGTCGACACCATCTTGGCCACATGCCAAACGGGAGCGAAGATGTCGGTGTGCCTGCCGGCTGCTGAGGGCTCCCCGGCATCTAAGATAGCTCCGCACGGGTCTTATCCATAGGGATCATCAGAGAATCGGTACATACCCTACGGATTAGATCCCGCCACTCGTCAACGGTCTCTGCAAAACAAAGAGGAAAGACGAATTAGAAATTAGGCAAGAGGCTAAAATGTACAAGATACAAATATAAGGAGAGATAGCAGTTAAAACAAGTCCTAAATCAAATTAACACTGAAAGGGAGAAGATAACTTACTCGGATCACCGAGCCTCCAAGATGGGTCACTAGGGCCAGGACCCGCTGCAGATGCCGCTGCCGACTGAGGAGCTGCTCCTGTAGTTGGGGCAACATGACGCCCCGCAACGGACTCATCATCTCCACCATGGCCCCGGGAGAGTGGCTCCTCGGAAACCAGAGTCTCTCTCTCTGCGCTCTGCTCCGCCCTCTCCGCCTGCATGATATCCTGAGTGTCATGCCACTCAGGATCACTCTCGTCCGTCTGCTCCTCCGACCCTCCCTCTGTGGACTCCTCAGAATCGGAGTCAATATCTATAGGGTCATCGCTACTATGAGCAGGACCCACGGTAATCCGTAAAGGTGCCGAGGCGCACTGGCTCTCCCTCGCCCGAACTATCCCCAGGCTGCAATAGGAATGCCGGGGTAACCACTGTCCAACCATGGCCTCTAGGCCCCCCTCTAGCCTCCCGAACTGATCTCAGTAAGGCGGGTAATACTTTGGAGGAAGCATACCCACATATGGGAGGCCGAATCTGGCGAGGAACCTGCGCCAAAGGATGTACCTCCACCCGTCCCACACGGTCAATAAGCTGCCCTGTGGTGGAGCAAGAGATCAATGTAAGAGCCTCCTCTCCCCAAATGCCGGCCATGAGCTGGTACGGTATGGCCTCCATATCTGCTGTAGTGAGGGAAGCTACTGGCTGGTGAGGTGCTCTAAGCACCGACATATCTGACCACCTGGCTGCCCTCACAGCCCCAGGATCTGCCACCTCCACGCCTCTGCCATAGGGAATGAAGCGCTCATACACCCAACTCATAACTAGAGTAGGGTGACTCAAAGACTGTCCCTGTAAACGGACCACCCTGTATAAGTCGTGATAGGTGGTCCCCAAAATGTCTGCCCCCCAGGCGTATATCCGGCCATGCCCCTCTATCTGTGCAATGATGGGGGCCCAACAGTATAACAAAGTGTCCCCTCCCTTGTCCCCGATCAGTCTCGAGGCAAGGATCCCCATGATGGCCTGTCGAAATATGGGGATGGGCAAAGAAGGAATGGATCTGACTCTCACTCCCTTCTTCGGCCCCGTGGAGATAGCTGCATCCCCCATGTAGCCTGCCCACTGTACAATCTGTGCTCTGGACCCAGCTGTCTCCAGTGTGAGTCTCCTCCCGATGATCGGGACCCCCAGGATACGGTAAACATCCTCTAGAGTAATAGTCCACTCACCGCGGACCCCTGGCAATCGGAAAGTGTTCCGATCTGCATCCCAGTAGGAGAATAAGTCACAGAGTATGTGACTAGACGGAGCAACGTGAGGCACACGCGATATCCGCAATATGCCGGCCCTCTGCAATGTGTCCTCCTCATCTGCTGAGAGGGCATCCAATACCCCGGGCAGCCAATCACACTCTCTCTCCCGGCTCCATCTAATGTACTCCTCCCTCGCCTGCATACACCCAAAAACACACAAAACAGAGCAAGTTAGTATCTAAACAATGTCAAGAGAGTCATAAAAACATACACAAATGCTAAAAAATACAAGTGAAAGTTTTTAAGTGAGGTTCTTTTGCATTCTGTGCAAAACCGCCGCCCTGGGCAGAGGGGCGGTTTTGTAACCGCCGCCTTGAAGGCGGCGGTCTCGTAACCGCCGCCCTCACAGACGGGGGCGGTCATGTAACCGCCGCCCTGGCCAGGGCGGCGGTCGCGGTCCGAAAACCCGCGCGGGTTTTTAACCCTAAAAAGTCCAAAAAACGCAAAAATAGATCATTTTAGCTAAAAAAAGAGCCTACCCAGTAGGCGCCCCCCCTAGGTGGACCTTTTGAACCTAGCATTTTCAAAAATTTCCCCCCCATTACAAAGAATTTGCCATTTCAAATTTAAAAGGGGAAAAGCACAAAATTGAAGAAAAACCAACCTGTGATCTCGCGGGGTGGCGTTCCGCACGTGGAGGCATGATCACTATCTCGCTGTGGACGTTTTGACTCTACTCGCGTGAGAAACCGTTACCGTGGGTCCCAGAGCTCAAAATCTATCAAATCAACTCACGCAAATGAATAGGAAAATGGGCCCACTTTCATATATATATCCTTCTGTTTCATTTTAAAATGGCTTTTTCGCAGGTTCGGAGCGCTGACGGAGGTAAGTTTCTATCCTCGCACTAATGGTACGTCCTCTTCCCCTATTATTTTAGCGTTTATTTTCCAAATTATTGTATCTATCTGCACTTGAGTTCTCTTTTCATTTTGCAGGTGGCGGGAATTTTGGATGGCGTCATTTCGACACACGGACGTGTAAGGTATAACTTCTAACTCCCCATTTCGGGACTGCCATACTCGGACCCACCGTTTTATGCCTCTTCATGGCTAAAACGCTTCTCCGAGGGGGCAATATGTACGTACCCAAAATTGTAAGATACTGTACTTTGCGGAAAGGTGTAACAAGTGCCCCAATGATGATACAGGTCTCCTCGAAAGGTGTTCGGGATCCAGAAAGAGCTCTTCGGATATGCGTTAACATCCCGCATGCCCCGCTTAGCCCCCGCGTGCTTTGTTTTTCCCTTTCTTTCCTCTTTCTTTGGCTTCTTGGCCTTGATGTGCGAACCGCCGCCCTTGAGGCAGGCGGCGGTGCCACTCCCAGGCAACCACCACCCCGCCTTTCCCTCGGCGGCGGTCCTGTGCGCGTTTTCCAGAACGCTCTTTTGACGCGACCCGCGTGAAATATCACGACTCACCAGCTTTTCTTTGCCGACTTGGGCATGCATTAATGTTTTTGGTCCCCTGGAACAGTGTTTTTTCTTTGTTTATTGTTTAGGAGTTCAATTTGATTTTGGTTTTTGAGTGTTGGAATTCCTATAAATGCATGGTTTGTGCACATGCAAATGGCCACCATTTTTCATTCCAACTTTCTTATTTTTCAGTGTTGTGGTCTTTTTAGTTTGCTTAGGATTGGTAGCATAGTTTGTTGCAGGTTTGTTTCAGTTTTGTGTTGCAGCTGGTAAGCCACATATCCAACTTGTGCAAGTGCAAACATTACTTTGGCCTCTGAGTTTTGCTCCAAAGTTTGCTTTTGAATTTCTTGTTACAGCAGATTTAGTTTTCCTTTGCTTAGAATTCTTAGTTTTCTCATTGAGTGCTTTGGTTAGTATTGTGTTGCAGCTGGTAAGCCACATATCCAACTTGTGCAAGTGCAAACATTATTTGGGCCCCTCATTCTTGTTTCAAACTCACCATTTTCAGTAGTTCAGTCTTCTAGTTTGCTTAAGTTTGATAGTTTAAATCCTTTACATGCTTGGTTGCATTACTCAGCTGTTGGTAAGCCACAGATCCAACTTGTGCAAACAGTATCATTGTTTTTGGAGTAGAATAGTTTAGGCAGCCATTAAAGTTGCAGGTTTTGCTCTTCATACAGACTAGTTTCAGGTTCTGGACGCTTTTGTTGCATGATTCGCAGTAGACCCCGCTAGGAATTGCATAGGCCAAGCTCTGTACTCTTGCGCTATCCCTCTCCTATCCGCATTCTATTCTGTCTACATTCTGAAGGCTATCCATTGATCCAAATATCTATTCCTGTTGATGCAAGCATTCCACGCTTTTCTGGATTCACGTGAGCACAAAGAACGAAGAGATCATACTGAGGGGACAAGAACATACACACTGTCGGATTCGCCACTGTTCTGCGAAATCCAGGTTCCATCTTTCAAAGTTTTAGTTAGAACTTATCAAATAAAGTAGTTAATCGCTTTATTTCAGTTATTTCCATTCTTGATATTGCCAGGGAGGTTGTGGGGATTGATAGTTTATGAGAAACTATGATTCATTCCTCACTTCTGAGGTAGGATCGAGAATCTTGCAAATAGATTAGTTATTTCGTTGTTTAGAATAGATATACAAAATTGCACAGACAAATAGCTACACTCGGCTATTTTGTTTGTTTTACGTTATTAGTTTAGTTGTCAATTCTAAATATTTTAAATAGTTTGCTTTCTTATAAATTGCCGAGAAAATACAAAAAAAAAATTATATATGCTAGAAGTGTACTTAGATTTTACTTTATTATAGTTTGTTTCATTCACTGCTTTTGCATGACAATTACGGGACCTAGGAGCCCAGGGAATACATTTTCGAGCCAATTGTGCTGACCCAATACTGTAGTGGCAATAACTGACATTGACCAAAACCTTAGGATACAAGTCTTCCAAACAACAACAGACTTCCAACAGATCAGGTCACAGTTGAGAGGGTTAAACATCGAAGACGACCAAG
Organism: Taxus wallichiana var. yunnanensis; assembly: GCA_018340775.1. NCBI lineage: Eukaryota > Viridiplantae > Streptophyta > Pinopsida > Cupressales > Taxaceae > Taxus > Taxus wallichiana. The sequence goes on along the minus strand of CM031235.1, from coordinate 319,446,733 downwards.
CACACACATTTTGGTCAAATCAGCCAAACTATAGGTTATCCTAGAAAACATCCGCATGACTGTAGAAGGATTTGAAAGAGAACAAATATTCGGGTGCGATCCTTTAGTTCCACAGCCAGACGCTGGAGATACCCTCATAGATATAGATACCAGCTTAAGAATTCAAGTTCTTTAGAACACTTGTAAGGTATTACAGAGAAAATCGCACAATTGCTGGTTCTAAACGTAGAGGCCGAGAAAGCATACGATTACTGGATACTAGGGATTAGAACTTGATCTCGCGTATGACCATAACAGGACCGCAACAACCAAGAGTCTACGGTTGTGATCCACAAATCCCACAGCCTAACGAATCCATAAGAGAATTAGACATAGACACTGGCCTACGTAAGTTAGTATTTCAGTCTACTCCGATTCCACCTATCATCATTCAACAGTTATCCCTACTAGACACAACAGCTAACGAAGCTAGAGAATTTTGGACTAGGCCAGAGAATCGTCCATAGAGTTGACTATATTCGCCATATGACCCTATCAGGAGAAATACACGAAACCATCCCGGGTCATTTTCCACGCATCCCACAACCCATAGATCGAATCACGCCAGAGCTCGATATTGATTGGAGCCTTCGAGCAGTCATCCTCGCTGATCGATCTATCACACCAGTCCAAGTTAGAAGGGCCTTCTTTGCCTTAGATTCGCAAATACCATTAGTGCGTGTCGAAGACATTAGACTCCCCAACTAGTTTGTCTGCATATTCTACCCCCACCGGCTATCTCGGCACGACCTCGGGAGGTCGGGTACGTGGAAGAGTCACTTGTTGATTCTCACGCTACTTTGTTGCTTTCAAACTATTGAAGTATGTTTTGCAGTACTAAAAAGATGATAATTTTGGATATGCAAGTTTATAATGGGACCAAACCCAATCATTGGGGTGAAGTTGATGTGCATGGTCCTTCTACCATGTAATTTTTTTGTAAAGGACATTACGTAAGAGCAAAGCCTACATGCCATATCTTCTCATAGGGATGAGAAATGAAAGAAGAGATTAATCCCACCTTTTCCATTTTCACTAAGAAAGACTTAGTGGAAAAAGGTTGGCAATAAGCTCGAAAAGGTAAGAATAACACAATAGAAAAACATGTTGCAAATATAAAGAAAATCGGACAAAATAGTGTCAGTAGCCAATGACAACAAGTTTGAAAGGAAAATACCTTTCATTGGGTGCTTAAAATATGGTGGTGACCACTACGCCAAAAATTGTCCCTTGAAGAAGAAGAAATGCAATCCAAAGAAATGAATTCATCTTGTAGTGGCAAATTACCCGGCTGAAAAACAAGACACCCTATCAAAGTGCAAGGTAAGATATATGGACTACCTGTAATAATTTAATTTGATACTAGTGCAACCGAATGTTTCATTTCTATTAAATTAGCTGGAAAACTAAAAAAGAAAGCTAGTTATATGAAAAATTCAGGGATCAGTAAATATGGGAACAATGTTGTCCAAACTATAAACCAATGTCTGTTTGATGCAACATTGAAACTACCTAGCTTTACCACAAAATTAGACCTATATGTAGCTCCTCTAGGTTCCTATGATGTCATAATAGGTGTAAATTGGTTGTCTCAACACAAAGCAACTGTATATTGTTTTGAAAAATTAATAAAATGCTTAGATGATCTACAGAAAACAACAATCATTCAAGGCATAAAAAGAAACTTTGAAGTATGTCGATTTCAATAATGCAGCTCAAAAAGGATAAGAACAAGGGTTGTATGCTTTATGCAATAAAGATATCAAATTTTAGTGAGGAAGGTAAAACTTCCTTGGAAGACTATCCATTGTTACAAGAGTACAAGGATGTCTTTCCAAAGGACTTACATGTACTTCCTCTAAGATGTGAGTTTGATTTTACAATTGATATCAAACTTGGACCGAACTAATATCTAAGGCACCGTGCGGGATGACTACAACCAAACTAGTGGAGCTAAAAGAAAAGCTTCACAAGTTATTGTTTAAATGGATAATTAGACCGAGTGTGTCTCCATGGGGAGCACCGATGTTCTTAGTCAAGAAGAAAGATGGCACGTTAAGGCTATGCATCAATTATTGTTTTGGTATCCAAATTGATTCTCCCGTGTGAGGGCCGAGTAATCATGAAACCGGTAGGATACTTAGAGACAGACAAATCATTATAAGTCATTTTATATCTGGGAGGGATTCAGGTGACTCTTTGTCACTCGGGAATTGGATAAATGAATATCACCTTACTAAGGGTTTGATCTACCCTCACTACTTTAGGTCAGTGCCTTCAACCAGGTGAGAGGACATGTTCTCGTAACCCGTGTTGGTGAAGGATATCAAGAGATCCTTCTTTGCACAATTTTCATGAAAACCTTGAGAAAATATGATCTATACAACATAATCTAACTCTCACGAGTTGTCACACTAGAGAGTAGAGATGTTTCCTAGACAAGGTTTGGGTTACTAAAGACAATAATTGAAACCCGATTGTCTCTGCATATTTTGGTAGTGAAATTTATTAAATCTTTGTGGATACACAAAGACAAACAGGGTAGTTCATGTAGGATTTATAATTTGAAAAAAATTGGTGGGTATTTATGTAAAATAAAGTTGATTATACCAAATATTTGAGATTCTTTACAAATATTGGAACACTCACGTAAAAAAATGCTTCAAAATAGCCAAAATATTCCTTCAACCAAAAGGTGTGTATCAATGGAGGCCATGATATGCACGATTTAATACACTCTTCAAGAATCTAACACAAAGGCTCGTGTTAAAGACTCAATTAAATGTTGGAAATCTCTCGATTAGTCACGCTAAGATAAACTCATAGGCTAACAAACAATCTTTTCAACACAGTGAAAGTAAAGTGATTTTAAATTGTTTATTTCATTACAAGATGAAAGCTCTCCTCACAATGAAATTACAAATGCCACAATACTACCACGTGGATAAGATCTTGTGTGATTCAGAGGGATTTTAACATAAGATTGCAACAGGAACATGAAAAAATATCTAAAAATATTTTGAAATATAAGTAAACATAGTTATGCTCATGATCACCATAGATTCATTCAAGGTTCATTAGATTCATTAGCGGGGGAAATTTTCCTCAACAATCTCAGAGCTTTTCAATGGTTTTACACTTGCAATCATCTTGACATGATTAAATCTAAGAACATAGGAAAATAAACAGGTTTCTCATATGGTCTCTCGGGAAAATGGTTTTTCTCAAACTTTCTCGAAAAATTAACCCCCTTTGCAAGAGTATTCTCATTGCATTTATACATAAGATTGTAACAGAACATGAAAAAATATTTGAAAACATTTTGAAATAAAAGCAAACACAGTTATGCTCATGATCAACATAGATTCATTCAAGGTTCATTAGATTCATTAGCAGGGGAAAGTTTCCTCAACAATCTTAGAGCTTGTCAATGGTTGTACACTTGCAACCATCTTGACACGATTAAATCTAAGAACATAGGAAAATAAATAGGTTTCTCATACGGTCTCTCGGGAAAATGGTTTTTCTCAAACTTTCTCAGAAAAATTAACCCCCATCTCGCAAGAGTATTCTCATTACATTTATACAATTTCACTCGCTCACTCCTCCCAAATTTCCCCCGAAAGTCTAAATATTTAAGAGAATATTCCTCTTTACAACATCATGTTTAATCATGTTTATTCCCTTGAAAATAACTTACTTTCTGTTGCTAGGTGGATAAATCATGAACTGGACACGTTTCTCAATTCATCAACTATGATTGGGATGTCATGTCATAACTTTTGATAGTCTTTTTAATCATTCTTTTATTTTATCATGCAATAAATTCCATTTTTAATAATTCTCGTGTGGATCCATATGGCTTGATTTGATAAGAAAATCCTTTTCACCTTTGAGAATACACCTTGAGGAATATATACTTGAACTCATGCCTCTCGAAATGAGTGTCCTCACATATCTCGTCTTTGCGAGTCCGAGTCACCAATTGTAAAGAGGAGCCAATGGAAGCCTCCACGTGTCTCCTCGCACAAAGCGAAGGTGAAGTCCATAGGAAGGTCCCCAAATGAGCGTGGGCCCTCCACGTGTTTAGAACCCAAGAGAGTTGCACTGGTCACTTTGAAAATTTTGAGCATGGGAAGCTCCAAAGGAATTTTCCACGTCTCTGTTTAGCACAACTTCAAAGATGGAGTTTAGAGGTGGGGCCTCAAACGAGCGCAAGCTCTCCATGTGCCATGGGCCTAAGAAATTTTCCTTGGCCATTGAAAAAGTCTTAATATAAATAGGAACTAGTGGAATCCTCCATGTGTCTCTTCGGCGCACTCTTTATATGGTGCCCAAAAGTAGAGACCCCAAACAAATGCGAGCTCTCCACATGTCTTGGGCCCCGAAAATTTATATTGGTCATTGAAAAAGTTTAAGAACTAGTGGAAGGTACCACATGCCTAGGGTGTGAGAAAGTTGCATCGTCACTTGAAAAGTCTAAGCATGGGAAGATCTAGTGGAAACCTCCACATGTCTCTTTGATGCTCTTTCAAAAGTAAAATTCAAGGGTAGGTCCCCACACAAGCACAGCCCACCACATGTCTCGGGCTTAAGAAATTTGCCTCACCATTGATAAGTCTCAGTATAGAGAGGAGCTAGTAGAAGCCTCCATGTGTCTCCTTGGTGCAACTCCAAAGGTAAGACCCAAAGGTGAGACCTCAAATGAGTGCAGGCCCTCCACGTGGAAAAGATCTTAGTTGAGGCGAGCCTAGGGGCCTTTTGCATTTTATGCCACTCAGAAGAATTGTGTGCTTTTAAAAATTCTGGTCCACCCACCCGCTTTCAATATAGGTTTAACACGTGGCTTTCCTAGGGTGTTGGTGGAGTCGCGGCTTATTTTTACACCTTTTTACCTTTTCAAAACAAAGCCAAAATTTCTAAAATACCTCTGGTGACCCGCCCTTCCATCTTTGATGTAAACTCAACACGTGGCTTTATCTGGTCACTTGCAAGGTCACGCTTCACTTTTATACCTTACTCCTTTTATCATAATGTCTCAAAATTCCAACAGGGCCCACTTTCCCACAACCACTCATCTTATGACACATGTACATCTTCGGGGTCAAAGTAAGAAATTTTATTTGTCGCTTCATATTGTTGAATAACCAATTAGAAATTATAGCAGCCACGGACTAATTTAGCATTTTTTACAAATGTAAAAAAGTGACAAGTTCACCAAATAGACCGCCATGCCACATCCAATTAAAGACGACCATGTATCCACGGATGTTGGGATAGGATTTACAGAGGAGACATAATCGTGGAAGACACCCAACAAAAAAAATATTCACCACGAAGAGAAAATTTTAAATATACCAAGACTCAATGTGATCCATAACCCAAGGAAAAGACTGACAATGACATCTAAATGAAGGAGAAAGTTTTCACGTATCCATACATGGAGACAGAAAATACTTCTAACTAGGTGGGCTAGAAATTTTAAATGACAAAGAGGTGAGATAAAAATTGAGCACTAACATATTGGATGCTTAACAAAGACATAATCAAGAGTAGATATCCTTTACTGAAAAGGATTGATGAAATTTTTATCGATTCAAGATGCATCTATCTATTCCAAGATCAATTTATGATCAAGTTATCATCAACTAAGAATAAAATATGAATACATTCACAAGACAACATTTAGAACAAGATATGGTCATTATGAGTTCACAATATTACCTTTTGGACTCACTAATGCACTAGCTGCATTCATGAACTTAATGAATAATATTTTTCAGGAATATCTAGATAAATTTGTGTTGGTTTTCTTGGATGACATTCTGATTTATTCTAAAAACATGGAAGAGCACAATGAACACTTGAAAATAGTGTTAGAAATGCTTAGAAAGAGAAAAATGTACAAAAAAATCTCAAAATGTTCATTCTATCATAATGAGGTGCAATACCTTGGTCACATAATCAATAAAGAGGGAATTTTATTCGATCCATAAAAATAAAAATCCACAACAAAATGGCCAGCTCCTAAGAATGTATATGAAGTGAGAAGCTTTATAGGGTTGGTTAGTTATTACATAAAAAATCGTTAAATATTTCTCTAGAGTTGTTGCTCCAATAAATTATTTGCAGAAAAAGGAAAAGAAATTTTGTGGACTGATAAGTGGGAAATAACATTTAATTTTCTAAAAGATAAACTTACTACAACACTTATTTTTAAGGTTCTGGACCCCAACGAAAGCTTCACCGTGGTAATTGATGCCTCCGGTGAAGGTTTATGTGGAATACTTTATCAAAATAATCATGTGATTACGTATAAAAATAGGAAACTTAAGGTACATGAGTTTAAATATGTTACGCATAACTTAGAACTTGTTGTCATAATTCACACTTTACAATTTTGGAGGCACTACCGGTTGGGAAATCCTTTCAAACTAAAAATATACCACTTGGAGCTAAAATATATCTTTACGTGGCCTAATTTGAATGCAAGACAGTGTGGGTGGCTTGAATTTTTTTCTCGGTATGGTTTTTATATAAGTTGTATTAAAGGAAAAGAGAACATAGGAGTTGATGTGCTAAGTCATAGGAAGCTCGTTTCGCCATCAGTGACCCTCATGATTCAATTTAAAGATGAAGTAAAGAAACAAATGTTAACTTGATTCATATTATCAACATGTAAAATTTTCATTAGCATTAGATCTAAATGATAAAAGATACGAAGGATTTAATTTTGACAATAAAGGATTCTTAAGATACGATAACAAAGTTTATGTTTGTTTGGGAAATGACTTAATAACAAAAGTCATGAAATAATTTCATGATGCTCCTTATTTAGGACATCTCAGAGTGACAAAATTGTTGGTCGATGTAAAATAACAATATTTCTGGAAAGGAATGAAGAAAGACATGACAAACTATGTTTCTCCTCATCTTGAATGTCCTAGTGTGAGCACATGCATCTTTCTAGTCCATGTTGTAGCTTCACAACATTCCGCATTAAAAATAGCAAGTTATTAACATGGATTTTTTGCAAGGACTACTAATGTCTAAAAATGAGCATGACATGATTTTTGTTGTGGCTGAAAAATTAAGAAAAGTAGCTCACTTCATACTGGGATAATCTAAAATATGATTCACTCGTACTTGTGAAATAGTTTGTGCACAAAATTTTCACATTACACAAAGTTTTGTAATTGATAATTTCTTATAGTGTCCCTAGAATGACCTCTCAATTTTGGTAAACTCGGCTTTGAAAAAAAAGCTGAACTTCAATTCAATAAACCATTCGAAACAAATGGTCGATGGAAAGATTCAACTAGGTTATGGAGGATGTGCTCAAAATGTATTACATAGACCAGCAATATAGATGGGAAGAATATATTCCATTGTAGGAATTTTCCTATAACAACACTTATCATTCTTTATTGAAAATGTCACCATTTAAAGCATTGTATGGGAGAAAGTGTAGAACTCTTATCAGCTGGGATAGTACTAAGGAAAGAGAGGTAGTAGGTCCTAAAATGTTAACAAAAATGGAAAAGAAAGTGAAGCTCATTCATGAGCAATTGAAGGAAGCTATAGATAGGCGTAAAAACTACATAGATTTAGAAAGAGTTGAAAAAAACTGATCTTAGAGATAAAGTATTCTTAAGGGTTAAACCCAAAAAGAGCTCAATCACGTTTGGAATGTCTGCCAAACTTGTCACCTAGATATATGAGACCTTTCGAAATACTTGAAGTCATAAGTCCGGTTGCATACCGATTAGCATTACCTCTCACATTGTCTAGAATGCATGATGTTTTTCATATTTCATTTCTTAAAAAGTATTTTTAGATGTAACACATGTCCTAAATTGGAACTCTTTACATGTTTTGGGCCCAGAATAATCGTGATTAAACCTATTCAAGTGCTTTGAAACTCACAGGTTGCATCTCCGTAATCAAGATATTGCACAATGTAAGGTATAATGGGACCAATATTTAGAAGAAAGTGTAACTTGGGAGAATCTGGAAGAGATGAAAAATTTGTTTTCTTATCTGTTTGAGGAATAAAATAATTATTTTTTTATCTGTTATTGAATTATTAATTATTATTTGATAATAATGTCGACAACTATGGAAAATTGTTGTTATAAACTAACTATTTTACAATAATCATTGTTTTAAGGGTGTTACAACCAAGATTTATGAATAATGAATTATTAAAATTCTAGAAATTTTCTTGAGTTCTTATAAAAAGTGGATGTTCTTTGTTGCAGCAATGTATGAATTGTTTTTATTTGTATGTTTGGTACATTATGTAAAAAACATCGAGACGATGATTCTTTAAGGGGGAGTATGTCACACCCCCACATATATTCAATAAGCCAAGAGGAGGTTATACAAAGTTAAATACGTAATCTTGGTCAAAAGTTAGCAAACTTAGGTTCCTCGAGCAAGAATACACGTAAGGAAAGACTTAAAACTAAATCGGTGAATTTCAAACTCGAACCTTACGATGATGAAACATTAAAGGTTACTCGAGTGAATAGACCATCATCCCCTATGAAAGAGAAACTCATTACACAAGAGTTGCAATCCATGAAGAACATGCTCACAAATCTCTAAGAGAGTAATGTAGGTCATAGTAAAAAGTACCAATACAAAGAACTATGTCCTTATCCCTTCGACAGAGACATATGACTTTCATTCCCTAAAAACTTTGATTGTCCTAAATTTGAAAAATATAAAGGTAAAGGTGATCCTCGTGATCATATTAAAGACTTCTACATGGCTTTCCAGAAGTAGATTTTAGCGACAACTATCTTAAAGCTTGTTCCCTCTCAATTTAGGAGGACAAGTGCTTTGGAATGGTTTCTCTACATACCTAAGGAAACAATCACAACATGCCCCGTGCTAGCTAAAAATGTTGGGTGTCATTCTGTTTTGACATGGAGAGTGACATTACCATGGTAGACCTTTGCAATGCAAAAAAATAATTGAATGAAACTTTCATTGGTTTCTTACAGTGATGACAGAGGTTAGCAAGTTATTTCCCTTGTCCCATTCGAAGAAGCAAATGGTCAGCATCTTTGTTCCAAATTTGAATCAAGACATATCCTTTCATCTTCAAATGTGATGCATCACTAACTTTGAGGAAATTATTGAGAAGGGCAATGAAATTGAGAATGCTCTCATAGCAAAGGGAACAATCAATCCCTTTTCAAAAGATAAATACGAGTCAAAATCCATAAACAAACCCAATTTTTTCAATAAGAACAAGAATTTTGTCAGAGACGACATCACCAACTCCAAAAGAGTCCAAGCTATACAAAACATTCTGCTCTTAAAGCTTACACAAGGACCTCATCCAAAAGTGGCCCCGAAATGAACATTTACACCTTTAACAAAATCATTATCTGTCATCCTTAAACAGTTAGATGTTGTAAACATGGTGTAATATCCAACCACAATAGTACCTTATCCAAATGATGCACCTAAACCAATATGGTTCAAAGAACATGAATACTATGACTTTCACCGTGTCAAAGGACACAAGACCGATATGATGTTTGAAGTTGCAGCATTTCATTCAAGACCTTATTGAAGAAGGCAAGATTGAGGTGGATTCACCTAAATCGGGACAAGGTCCTAATGAAAATATGGGAATATTCAAACAACCTTTTCCCAAACATGATAAAGGAAACAAGAAGCCAAATCAAGGTCAATCCTCTAATGACTATAGAACTACTAATTATGTGTATCCATCAAATGATAATCCCTTTGATTCCCTCATAGGTTATATTCATTCATCTAGTGAACAAGTAAACACTATTAGGATCTTAGGTAACAATTGTGTTGTGGGCACACGATGTGCTCGCTTAGTGATCCCAAAACCATCTCGCCCTATCCCCGGAAGGTCAGTATGACTTATTGGAGCAATTGGAGAAAAATACGGCTAAGATCTCGATCTTATACCTACTCAAAATCTCAAATTATCATAAGGACATACTATATAAAATGCTTTAGGGATCAGGAGTATCCACAGATGTAGATCCTACACACCTCCAAGAAATGGTTGCAAATATTAATCCCAATGACTATATCTCCTTCGATCGGAATGAAATCCCACGTAACGATCCTGAACACAACCTACCTTTGTACATAGAGGTCTTTGTTACTCGTCGTAAGATAAAAAGAGTGCTTGTGGATGGTGGATCTGGTCTAAATATTTGTACATTGAAGCTTGTCAGTAGCTAGGCCATATAGAAGCAGATTTGGATGTTAAGACCATTATGATCACGACTTATGATAATGAAGAGCATGAGTTAGCAGGTACCATAGTGATCCCAATGGAAGTGGGGCCCACATATCATGATACAAAGTTCCATGTCCTTGACTTGGACCTTCCATATAACATGCTCCTAGGTCGCCCATGGATTCATGCCATGTAGGCCATTCCTTCAACCTTCCATTAGTGTATCAATCTATGTCATGAAGGATAGGTGATCATTATCCCAGGAGATCCGAATGTTTACATACGCTGTAGAGCACTACATATATTTTTCTCGTGCAACATATGAGTTCTCTTCTACCAATATTGTTGTCCCATTATGAATTGAGGCTATGAAGGATTGTATAGATCCAGATACATTGACTCCTTGTAATCAAAATTTTCCTTCATTAGTCAATCCCTTTACCTCATGGGAAGCAAAGTGTTTGGAAAATATGGCCCAAATGATGAATTCAATCTTCAACAAGCTCTTTTGATATCTAGATCTTTCAGTGTCACCTAAGACATGTGGTAGACCATATTTTTAGTTCAAAAGCACTCGGCTAGTTGCCCTAAACCCTTTGAGAGGTTTGTTCCTAGTGGTCTCTTGTTAGATGAAAAGATGTTAGATACACCTACCAAATGGGTACCTGAAGGAACAATGGCTTCATGTCACCAGGATCCATAGTATATTAAGGGTCCCCGAATGATGCACGCCATGGGTTATAAGGGATTTAGATGTGACACAAATGCACAAGGCATATTAGAGCTCATTATTATTCCTCATTATAAGTCAAATAAGCATGGCCTTGGTATCAGACCTCATGACAATCCACCCTCGAAGATAGATTCTACCTCTTCTGAACATGAGGATATCTCATCTCATTTGGAAAGCAACGTAGATTCCCAATGTAGCTTATATGAGGACCTTGCCTCTACTAATATGTTTCTAGATTTAGTTATCTTCACCCTTTCGAATCTAATTCCCAAGCCAATTTCCAAGTCACCCTTGTATATCTTGACCTCATTGATTGGGATCAACAACTTCATGTGCCACTTTGGTTTCTTTGAAAATGATGAGGCCATCACAAAGTTCATGGGACTTAGAGATATCATTCCAAATAGTGACCATAAGAAGGGTTTTTCCATTAAATTGGACGCATCTACGTACTTTGGGGAGGAGGAAAAATTGTGTGGTATCTTGAATAAAAAATATTAAGCAAAGGAAAAAGTACTACAAAAAATCCTTATAGAAAGAATAAGCATAAGTCCCATAGTGAAAACCTCTTTGAGGCGCTTGTGGATGAACAAACGGAAAAATCAATAGAAAATATAGTTCCCCATGGGAAGATAAGACTCTCTTAGAGCCACCTATAGAAGTGGATCTTACTCTCCCCCCTGATCCTACACGGATGGAGGATGTATCAAATATGTTAGTTGAAGAGACAATAAATGTCAACATCAGTTAGAAGAGGATCCTAAAATGATAAAGCTAGGAGCTTCACTCTCAACGCACAAGAACAGAAAAATTTTGTAACACTATTATGAGAGTTTGCAGACATATTTACATGGTCATATGCAAATATGTTAGGCTTAGACCTAGTGTTGGTCGTGCACAACCTTGTTGTACGCCTAGATGCCAAACCCAAGCATAAACTAAGGAAGATGCACCCAAAAGTTGCACTACTTGTCAAAGAAGAGATGGAGAAACTATTAGCAATAGGTTTTATCAAACCTATTGACTATTCAGATTAGATATCTAACATAGTCCCAGCTAAAAGAAGCCATTTGGCATTAGAATATGCACCGAATTTAGAGACATCAACAAATCATGTCCCAAAGATGACTTCCCCTTACCTAACATCGACATGATTGTTGATTCAACTACTGGTTATGAGATGTTGTCCTTAATGGATGGCTTTTCAGGCTATAACCAAATCAAGATCGTAGAGGAAGACCAACATAAGACTACTTTCATCACCCCTTAGGGGACATTTTGCTATCATGTAATGCCTTTTGGACTCAAGAATGTCGAGCTACGTATCAACAAGCAATGAATTTCATATTTGATGACATGATGAATGAAATCATGGTGGATTGAGGTGTATCTTTCAACACCTATGAGATTACAAGGTTTAATTCAATCCCAAGAAGTGCGTCTCTGGCGTAAAATCAGGAAAGTTATTGGGTTTCATTTTCACGAAAAGAGGGATAGAGTTAGATCCCACCAAGGTTGCATCTATTACAGAGATGCCTCCACCAATGAACCTTAAACAACTACAAAGTATACAAGGAAAGATTTAGGAAATCCGATGATTCATATCACAACTTGTGGATAAGTGTCATCATTTCACACATTTGTTGAAGAAAGATGTCACCTTTAACTGGGACCTGAATGTGAAAAGGAATTTGAATTTCTTAAAAAATATTTGGTAAGTCCACCTATCCTTATGCCGCCTACCCCAGGAAAACCCCTACTGTTGTATATTTTAGCTACATAATTTGCTATTAGTGCAATCGTTTTCCCAATATGATCTTGGCCACAAAGAAAGGGAAGTTTATTACCTTAGCAGTACCTTAATTTCATATGAGCTGAACTATCCTCGATTGAGAAGGCCTACCAAGATGGTACATATTCCCATTTAATTCTAGGGTCACATTCACATTTTCATTGTCTTGTGTTGGGGTTAGCAAAGTAGTTGTACAGACAATATATCATATCTAAGCATACATGCAAATAAAAGCAGATATTCTACCAGAAGAATTATGTAAAACAAGATACATAAATCAACACCAGATTTAACGTGGTTCACCCAGTGTGGACTACGTCCACCAAGAAACAAGTCAATCTATTATCCAAAGCTCGACAAGATATACAATGAAGATTTACAATCTTCTACACTTCTTATATGTTCAATACTTTCTTCCTTCAATATTTTTTTGATTCTTCACCAAGAATTCTCTCTCACATAATTATCTTGTAATTATGATCAATCCTCTCTTTCTAAACCCTAGCTTTATGCTTTAAATAGTCATTTAAGACTTTAGGGAACTTAGCCATGTAATTACATTCATTAAATCTATTCCAATGCTAAAAATAGAAATAAATCCTGAGAGTTAATTAAAAACTCGTTGCACAGGTAACCGATGCCGGTTCTACCCAACCGTCGCCGGTTCCAACTTGCTCGACGACGATCTGCACCGGTCACACTCTAACCAATGTCTTCTTCACAACTTCCGTAAAGTTCTATTTACATGCTAAAACATGAGTAATTTAGCTCCATACTCAACAATCTCCCACTTGGAGATTAATTACTACACACTATACCTGTACAACACCATTCTTGGATCCTCCTAAGCTTTGTTTCTTCCTCTTCAAGTTTCAAACTCGAAGACCAACAAAAGTGGAGTGTAGCTCCAACTTCTCCTTTGCTAATGGCTTCGTTAGCATATCCGCAGGGTTCTTACTCATATGAATCTTTTCCAAATTCAACTGTCCATCCTCCAATACCTGCCGTATGAAGTGATATCTCAACTGAATGTGTTTCGTTCTCAAATGAAATGTTGAGTTCTTTTCCAAATGAATTGTACTCTGACTGTCATTGAATAGTTTATAATTACCTTTCTCCTTTCCCAACTCTTCCATGAACCTACTCATCCATATCATCTCCTTGTTAGCCTCTGTAGCTACAACATACTCTGCCTCTGTAGTAGACAAAGCCACAACCTTTTGCAATCTCGAAATCTAACTAACTGCCATTCCACCTACTATGAAAATATATCCAGTAGTGCTCCTCCTACCATCCAAATCTCCAGCCATATCCAAATCAACATAGCCACGTAATGAAATATCCAAACCTCCATAGCATAACTACATGCTAGATGTCCCTTTCAAATACCTGAGTATCCATTGGACTGCTTTCCAATGCTCTTTACCTAGATTAGCCATATATCTACTCATAACTCCCACTTTGCTGTGTAATGTCTGGTCTTGTACAAACCATAGCATACATGAGACTTCCAAATGCTGAAGCATATGGCACTCGTGTCATGTATTTGACCTCCTCTTGTGATGAAGGACACTGATCTTTACTTAATTTGAAGTGTCCAACCATAGGTGTGCTAACAGGTTTTGCATTCTACATGTTGAACCTTTCTAACACCTTGTAGATATAATCCTCCTGAGACAAATACAATTTCTTGTTTTTCCTATCTCTATGTATTTGCATGCCAAGAATTCTTTTTACAGCTCCCAAATCCTTCATTGCAAATGTGTGAGCTAGCTTTCTCTTAAGCTCACCAATGTCCTGCATACTAGATCCTGCAATAAGCATATCATCCACATACAGTAACAAAATAATATAGCTCCCATTTTCAAGCTTCTTGAAATAAACACAATGGTCATATTCACATCTCAAGTAACCATGCTCATGCATAAAACTATCAAACCTCATGTACCATTGCCTTGGAGCTTGCTTGAGCCCATATAATCTTTTTTTTTTTCAACCTGCACACTAATTTCTCCTTACCCTTGACTTCATACCCAAGTGGTTGCTACATATAAATCTCTTCATCCAAATCACCATGAAGGAAAGCCATCTTCACATCTAGTTGCTCTAAATGCAAATCTTCTACTGCAACTAAACTCAATACAATACGAATAGAAGTCATCTTAACAACAGAGAAAATATTTCACCAAAGTCAATACCTACCTTTTGTGTAAATCCCTTTACTACAAGCCTTGCCTTGTACCTTTTTTGTCCACCCTCTTCTTCCTTAATTCTGTAAACCCACTTGTTCTGCAATGTTCTCTTTCCTGCTAGAAATTTAACCAAATCCCAAGTCTAGTTCTATTCTAAAGAGTTCATCTCCTCATCCATGTCATGCTCCCACTGAACATGAGTTTTATCCTGCATTGCTTCTTCAAAGCTTTCTGGTTCACCACTATCAGTCAATAATAGATAAAATAGAGAAGGTGAAAATCTTTCTGGAAGTTTACTTACCCTTTGTGACCTTCTCACAGGAGTTTGGGGTACCGAGGCTCAATCTGGACCTCCTGGACATTAGTATCAACTTCTGACAGTGACCGATGCCGGTCACCTCTAACCGACATTGGTTCGGCTAACCGATGCTGGTTCTGATCCTCTGTAACCGTCGGTGGTTCATCTAACCGATGCCGGTCAAGGCCTAACCAACCATGGTTACTATGTATTTCTGAAGGTGTTTCTTTAAAACCCGAGAGTTCATTTTCATCAATAAACTTCTCAATTTTCTCATCCTTGGGTACCAAAATTTGATCCATGTACATTCTCTTTTCATTCCATTCAACATCATGACTCCTAACAATTTTAGAATTCTCTAAATCCCAAAAACAAAAACCGAAATCACCAGATCCATAACCAATGAAAGTGCACCTCTTGGATTTTGCATCCAACTTTTTTCTATTTTCTCTATCAACATGCACAAAAGCTTCTGAACCAAAAACTTTAAGAAAAGAAAGATCTACCTCTTTTCCGGTCCATGCTTCCTCTGGTATTCCTCCATCTAGTGAACTTGAAGGGCCACGGTTAATCAAATAAACTGTTGTATCAACTACTTCTGCCCAAAACTGCAAGGGCAATCTAGAATGTATCCTCATACTTCTAACACATTCCATGATTGTCATATTCATTCTCTCTACAACACCATTCTTCTGTGGTGTTCTTGGAACTGTTCTTTCTCTACGTATCCCATTCACCGAACAATAATCATTGAAATCCTTGCTACAGTATTCACCGCCATTGTCAGATCTAAGGCACTTTAACTTAGAATTTGATTTATTCTCAACAAGGGCTTTACATCTTTTAAAAGTTTCAAAAACATTAGATTTGCGTTTAATACAATAAACCCATACCTTTCTTATAGCATCATCAATGAAAGTAACATAATACTAGGATCCACCATGAGAAACTACCTGAGCTGGTCCCCACACATCTGAGTGTACAAGCTCCAATTTTTGCTCCTTCTTAGTTGCCCCAACTTTGAGAAATCTCACTCTCTTTTGTTTTCCAAAGATACAATGCTGCTCACGAAAATCAAGATCTAAATCTTTCAAATTTGATAACTTACCCTTAGTCATATGACCCATAACCGATTATGCCACATGCATGCATCTCAATCAAGTAGATAATGCAAAAGGAATCGATGTACAGGTAGATAAATATAATGTTCCTACCTTCTTACCTCTTGCCACAACAAAAGCACCCTTGGTGACTTTCCAAGAGTCTCTGTAAAAGTAACCATGCAACCAGATTCACCTAGTTGCCCTGCAGAAATAAGATTCCTCCTGAGGCTTGGCACATGCCTCACATCTTTCAATACCCATGTATTTCCATTCTGTAATTTTAGATGAACTTCCCCTTTACCAGTAATATTGCAAGGTTCATCATCACCCAAATAGACATGCCCAAAATTGCCCTGGACATAATTTCTGAAATAACCCTTATTAGGGGTTGCATGGAAAGAAGCTCCTGAATCTAAAACCCATGATTCAATTCTACTATCTAAAGAAAGAATAAGAGCATCTTGCATTACCTCTGATGTAGCAAGATTCACCTCTTTACCTTTTTCTGGTTGTTGGTTCTCTTTATTCTTTGACCAACAATCTTTCTTTACATGTCCTTTATTTCCATATTTCCAACAAGTAATTCCCTTACTTCTGGATTTAGATCTGCTATCCCTTGACTTTGATTTCCCATTACTCTTACTCTTGGATCTCTCCTTTTTTTTTCCCCTACTTTCTACATTCAAATCATTTCTAGATGATGTTTCCTCTATACTTTTCTTACAAATTTCTTCATTCAATATTATACTAACCACATCATCAAACTTCAAAATATTATTAATAGATGTTGTATTACTAACAACCATTACCAAGTTGTCCCAACTATCAGGCAAAGAACATAAGAATAAAAGTGATTTTACTTCATCATCAAACGGTATTGAAACTAATTTTAACTGATTTACAATAGATCGAAATCATTCAAATGACTAGAGGCAGATTCACCTTCATGCATCTTAGAACTAAAAAGTTTCTTCATCAAATAAACTTTATTTGAAGCACTAGGTTTTTCATATAAATTAGCAAGAGATTTCATTAAGTCTACCGTAGAAGCCGCTTCTGTAATATTGGAAGCCACGGATGCTACCAGGCTCAATCTTATAGATCCCAAAGCCTTTCTATCAAGAATCTTCCATTCTTCATCAATCATCTTCGTAGGTCTAGACTTCTCATCCAATGGTAAGTACAAATATCTTTGATACAGATAATCCTCAATCTGCATCTTCCATAATTGATAATTTCTGGTCGTCAAACTTCTCTACCTTGTATTTATTATCTTCTGTCATTGTTGTAGCTCCCACTCAATCAGAAAACCCTCTGTGAGTAAATCTGTCAACACACAAAACCCTCAAACAAAGCTCTAATACCAGTTGTTGGGGTTAGCACACTGGTTGTATAGACAATATATCAGATCTAAGCATACATGCAAATAAAATTAGATATTCTACCAGAAGAATTATACAAAACAAGAGATATAAATCAACACCAAATTTAACGTGTGGTTCACCCAAAGGTGGGGCTACGTCCACAAAGAAACAAGTCAATCTATTATCCAAAGCTTTGACAAGATATACAATGAAGATTTACAATCTTCTACACTTCTCATATGTTCAATACTTTCTTCCTTCAAGATTTTTTTATTCTTCACCAAGAATTCTCTCTCACATAATTATCTTGTAATTATGATCAATCCTCTCTTTCTAAACCCTAGATTTATGCTTTAAATAGTCGTTTAAGACTTTAGGGCACTTAGCCATGCAATTACATTCATTAAATCTATTCCAATGCTAAAAATAGAAATAAATCTCGAGAGTTAATTAAAAACTCGTTACATAGGTAACCGATGCGGTTCTGCCCAACCATCACCGGTTCCAACTTGCAATGACCGATGCTTGGTCACATTCTAACCGATGCCGGTTATTGTCAACTTCCAAAAAGTTCTATTTGTATGCTAAAACATGAGTAATTTAGCTCCATACTCAACGTCTTGTACATAATGTGTGGCATTCTTCCCTTTTACATCCCCTCTATCATTGGGGGCATCCACGTTTCTCCGTTTGTTATACATAGCTTCAGAAAACCTTTCGGAAAAACACAAAAACATTCAAATATGTTGGGAAACCATAAACATCTAAAAAACCCCTTTTAGGGACAAAACTACAAAAACAATGTGAACAGTAGCCTTGAAAATTATCTTTAAGATAACACCAAAAATAGTAGAAAATGATTCAAAATTGTCCCGCAAAAACAAAGTAGTGGTTTTGCTTACTTTTAGTTGTCGGTTTGTAGAGTTTTGATTGCATCATCTTTCCATGTTGTGTGTTTTAAAATTGGATTCATTTTCTTATTTTAAAGTGTTTCTTTAATTTGTTGTACATAGGCATTGAGTTCATTTTATCTAGCATACTTGTATATAATTGTGTTGTGTAAATTAGATTTGATTAATTTTTGTAGTTTTTTCATCATAACATCTATCATCTACCATCTATCATCACATTTATACATCATATATCAATAAAAGCTAAGCTACATCATCATGAACATGAAAAACAAACATGTATGCTAAGCTAACATCATATAATATCGCCAAGAGGGGAAAGAGGGACCACCTTCTATCCCCCTCAAACATAGACCATAATAAAAACATGGATAATCATAAGTGTCACATACAAAACATGTGATATCATATACTGCCATCTCATACACGAAATGTGATAAGTATAAAATGAAACATCTCATCAAAACATCTGATATCATCTATATGTTATCTCCTAAATCAAAATACATGTGATATAATCATCAACACATCATGCATAATTCCATAACCATAATCATCATCATATAAAATGTCCATATACAATGTGTCTCAATACATACATCTAGATACAAAAGAATTCCATCATGGGCATGTGTCAAAAATGTGCCTTCATCATGAGGCATAATCAAAATAATACATATACATCGATAAAAAATGAGCCTTCATATTGAGGCATACATACATACATCTGTGTATACATCAAAACAAGAGTCATGTATGACTTGATCCCTCATGAGGATTTCCTGGTCTCCAAGATGGTGGAGGGCCCATCACCCATGGACCTCACTTAGCGACTCTGCTATAGCGGTTGCTTAAGCTTAATCGATCTAGCTAACGTTGATGGTCTCTATGATCTCATGACATCAACACCTAACTGAAAATGGGTTCTCTATAGCTCTAAGACAACCTTGTAATAAAATGATCTATAGTAGGAAGCCCTCCCATTGGTTGTGGCAAAATCCATATGCATATGTGATGTCACTATGACTCCATCACCACCGAGAATGAGGCCATCTCTGCTAATAACCAGCAATCTCTACCTAACCCACTATCCTATCAGCTATAAGTAGATACCTCTCTATAGTAATGGTCCAACTCGTGGCCTAACTCCGGGTCTCTATCTCGTGGTCAACTCTTTGGACACGAGCCATAGCCTGTTGTAGTAGGCACAGTAACCTACAACATCTGAGCTTCCATATGTTGTATATGTTCTTTGTGTGCTCCTCCATTGCCCCTATCTCCTCCATCTCATCTGCCACCTCCTGGACTATGTGATGGGATAGGAATTTTTCTTGATGTGCACCTCATGACAAAGGACCACTGTGGCACTACTCTTCAAGGAGGCACTGTCGACACTAAAATTTTCCTCCGTAATTTCTATTTCATTAATGTATGTATTAGGAATAGGATGTTGTTAAGTGTAATTAGTAGTAGCGTCTGATAGAAGATAATGGCACAAGATGCAGGTGCCGCCAATAATGTAGAGTACGGTAACAGTCAAAGTACAATAGGAATGTTGTAAAAAGTAAATATTTGTCGTAAGTGGTCCGGTAATGTTAAAATGTCAAAGTTGGGATAAGTAGAGAAGTAGGGTCTACATGATATTGGTAATAAGGACAAGGAGTGAGGTCATAAATATTTTGTGTATTTTATTTGTAAAAAGTCTAAAAATGTGGAACCCATGTGAAATGATAAGGTTTATCTTATCTTAAAAGATAAGCTTACATGTACAGATAAGAGTTAAGGTATGGAATATGATTCGTCAGAGTGGATTTCTTATCCTATCTTAGAGATAAGATGGATAAGCCTGGAAGTTCTATAAATAAAGAGGCCACCCCCCTCATTTAGCATAGAAAGAAGTAGTGAGAAATATTGTATGAAGTGTGTAAAGGAAGCCATCAGTTTAAAGGTGTGTTGAAGAAGCCATTAAGAGGTGTAATTGTAAAGTTTCTTCCATAGTATTGGTGGAAGGCAAGTGAATTCAATAACACTTGAAGTACCTCATGGGTGAGATTGTAACAATTTCATGTTAATATTATAATTTACTTTGATATTTCAGATTTGTCATCATTCTGTCTTATCATAGTCGATGGTATTCTTGTGTTACGTTTATTGCTTTGTTTCCATATTACATCCACCAAACTAAAGGCAGTGCATTAGTAAATAATCATAGCACGAGGAGTTCCTGGTGAAGAATTATCATAGTGTCAGATTGGTGATGATAGCACTTCCTATAATGGTGCATGAATCCGACCTAGTATGCTTACTCGGAGCATCTGTATTTTTGATCTATAGGGATTGGTATTTTTCCCTGTCCCAGTGGAGGACCTTATCCACCACCACCATCATGACCTTTTCCATCAAATCCATCATCATCTGAATCATCGTCATCACTGCCACTCAACCGATCTCTGGAGCCCTAACCCCTGCATCCCATGTGACCTACAAAATAATAAGATGGTGAGGCAATATTATAAAGTACCAAGGTACATACATCATCGTCACTCCAGGATCCTTAATCTACCTCAAAGGATCCCATACATGTGGTACCATCTGATCAAAACTAGCTCAGGCCCTAGCTACCTGGATCTATGGCCCCATATCAAAATCCTCTTGAGCTCGGTGGGCACACAAAATCTCCGGCCCTAGGACATCCCGTATAGTACCAAACTGCTCTCGCACCGATATACTCGTAGTACTATATAAGTTAACTCATTTGCTAATCGAAAGTTCTTGCCCATACCTATACTCGGCTCGTTTGCATCCTCTTTGCCCACATATACTTTGCCAAGTATGGCCTCCATACTATCATATGTTGTTGGAGATCATCAAAAACTCGGTGATAGTGATACGTATCTCCCATATGGCCATGGATATCATCACCAAGTGGGACCCATCCCATCAATGATGGCTCATCTAGAACCCGAACCTATAAAGTGCCCTCGGGGGTGACCAACAACTATATGGTCATAGGCCCATATCTATAATAATGTGGTTGGACCTATGGTCTTATGACCATAGTATGTGATCAAATGTAAGTGTTATCCATATTTTTCCCCGTAAAAATTGGATCAACCACGACCCCACACAGAAGGAACCAGAGAAATCATGTTCAAATCCTACAAACAGGTTACAAAGGGACTCTACAATGGAGTGGTGGGGCCTGTGAAATATCAAACGACCCCGTGTAAGAAGAAATTCAAGAAACAGCTATGTCGAGTGAACCCGTGCTTCAAATCAAGCAAACAGTTACACACGGGGTCGAAATGGAATAGCAAGGTTGGGAAAGGAGGATGTTAGAATTTGAGGATTCTAATAAATACATATTTAATCAACTTACATATTACATAATGTTACAATAAATATTTAAATAAAGATTACATCATAACATAAGTAAATAAATAAATAATTACAGAAATAAATAACATAGGTGACACAATATTTATAGTGGAAAACCCCAATAGAGTAAAAACCACTTTGAAAATAACCTTTTACTTCAGAGAACTTATTTTACATCCAGTAAGATCACCTCCTCCTTTGAAACCCTATTTACCAAGGGTAAAACTAAATCACTTGATTTACACACCTTTGATATATTTTGAATAGATCAAATGAGGACCTAAAGTCCTTTTTATGTAAAGTGATCGGGTATGTCTCCCGATCCACCTTTTCAACCTAAATTGGTTGACACATACACCTATGTTTATAATATTTAATATTAGAAATATAATCATTTCATGATATTATATATTTAACCTAAAGTATATATACCTAGGTTAGTATATTTAATAATAGAAATATAAATATTTCATATTATTAAATATTAACCTATATATTAGTGATGGACCCATATACATTAAGGGTTGGCTAGACCACTTAATCATTATGTTCTAACACTCCCCCTTAATGTTAAGTGGGATAACATAACATATGCCAATAGATTACCTTCTCGTGGTACACTACAAGATTTACAATCCTTAAACCATAAAGGTTTTAGGCTAGCATATCGGTTGAAGGAATTATAACACCTTCATCATACTCAATTTACCTTTTGGTACAAAAGGATTTGGAATCCCAAAGATCATCCCATGATTAGTGGCTAAGTATGATTTGTGAGTTTTACATGTTCTCACAGGTTCTCATAAAAGGTTATTGAACCCAAGCATATAGGATTCTTTTACAACCAAGGACCTCCTTAACAATATGCTTGTACTAGATGTTTACCAGTAAACTCAATAGCACTAAAGAGTTTACTAAAGACCACCTTTAAGATATTTCTACACTTCTTTCTAAAAAAGAAGTCAAGGAGGTATACATGCCCGAAGGTCTTTTTACACTTGCCCGAAGGTCTTTTACAAATGCCCAAAGGTATTTTTACAAAAACCAAGTTCCATTAGGAGGTGAAATTGTCATGCACACTCCCCCTCAATGGAAACTCTGACAATCCAATCTTTTCATGAAAGTGACAAAACTTTGCAACACTCAAGGACTTTGTGAAGATGTCAACAACATGTTTTTAGTCAACATGAACTTGAGATTTATCTCATCACTTTGCACCTTCTCATAGGTGAAGCATATATGTATCTCAATGTTATTTATCCTCTGATGTTGAACTGGATTCTTAATCAAGAGTAATACAACTCTGACCACCACATAGAAGATAAATACTTCCTTTAGCTTCCATGTGTATCTCTACCAATAGCCGTTGCAGCCACATGGCTTCTTTACTTCTTCCATTGTACTTCTCTGCCTTAGTAGAAAAAATAGAGACTATTGATTGTATTTGTTGTTCCAAGTAATGGTTCCTACACCAAAAAAATTGAACACATATCCAGTATATTTTATAACACAACATTAGTATGGTTAGAATCATAAAATCCATATAAGATAGCATTTTCATTCTTATTATAATGCAACCCATAATTGATTGTTCCTTTCAAATATCTAAAAATTCTTTTGCAAGATTCCAATGATCTCTAAAAAGGTTCTGCATAAACCTTGAAGTAATTCCTTTTGTATAGGAAATATTTGATCTAGTTATAGTTAGATAAATCAAACTATCAACTAATAACGTATATAAAATAGGATCAACCTTTTTCATATGTAGATTTATGATCAATATTTATTCCAACTTCCATTGAAGTAGAAAATGGTTTACAATCAATCATAAGAAACTTTTTCAATACAATGGTTGCATATTGTGTTTTGAAAAATAACAATAGAATGAAATACAATCATACAAATAACATGATGTGAGAGACCTAACTCATTCATTTCAAATTACTGCTTCAATTTCTCTTTAATCCTATGAATTAAATCAGAATTATCACTAGACATAAGAAAATCATCAACATATATACATATAATGATAATATGTGAGCCTTATTGTTTATATCATTGTTAGAAGAACAATTAAAAAAACCTAACAGATTTAAATAAGGAAACAATTTTTGCATACCAAGCTCTAAGAGCTTGTTTTAAACCATACAAGGATTCAAAGAAGCCATAAGCTCGAAAGAGAAGGAATGGTGAAGGTTTGAAGTCTTCGGGCTTCACAAATGGTTCGAACATGCCAAAAATGACTATGGAGGAGACAACGGACGCTGCCAAGTGTCCAAGTGGCGCACCTCCAAAGATTGAATCCAAAAGGGGAGACTCAAATAAGCATCAAGCCCCCACATGTCCCAGACCCAAAGAGGAGGCAGAGTCAACAGCTAAAAGTCAAAAGGCGGACAAGGCGAGGCCTCAAAAAGACTAAGTATAGAAATGCTAGTGGAAGCTGCCACGCGTCAGCTTGGCGCATCCCCAAAGGTAAATCCAAAAGTGGAGACCCAAATGAGCACGGGCTCGCCATGTAGTCCAAGTTGAAAAATAGGACAGAATGAGCCCAAAAAACAACTAAGTATGGAGAATGAGCGTCATCTCACCACGTGTTCGGGCCGAAAAGGTAAGAGAAGCTATTGAAAAGTCCAAGAGCCTATGGAGGCCGCCACGCGTCGATTTCATAAAAGGACAGTGGTCGGGTTAAATATTCAAAGCATTGAGATAGACCAACAGAGAGGGTGCCAAGTGTCACACAAAGCATGCTAATTCGATAGCGAGAATTAAGGGAAGGTTTCCAAATAAGCACCGTGCCACCGTGTGTCTCGATCGAGATATGTGACCTCGCCGAGAAAAATACTTAGCCAAAAAACATGAAGGAACTGAGAAAGCTGCAGAAGAAGCCATGTGTCAGCCCAACGCAACTCCAAAAGTAAAATACAAAGGCTGCCCTCAGACATGCGCTAGCCCTCCATGTGTTCGGTTTCAAAAGGGGGCCCGTTTTGGTAGCTTGGTTCCCGTTATTTTGTACGAACCCGATTCAAATTTCAAATGGGCATATATTTTGACTCGGTGCTTGAAATCCAACAAATATAGCACCATTGGGAAGATCTTGGCCTCGTCTACGCCATGGAGATCTGAAACTTTAAGTTTGGAGAGGTTAGGTGAAAAAATGAAGAAAATCTTTGGGCCATTAATACAAGATCTATTTGCCCCAACAACCAGATCAGATTCAATCTGATCCTGCATTTCCTCCTCCTTCAAGGCACCAAACAAGTAATTGATGTAGGCACAATAGATTTGGGGTGGATTTTGCAGGAGGCATTGATGATAGTAGTTGAGCCTCGAATTAATTTTTCCACCTCTTTCTCCTTCTTCTCTCTGTGTTGAATCTATAAAGGCAGGGTCGGGGCTCTTTGTAAAGGGTTGGACATTTCTGTTTTGTGCCCTCCTTCTTCTTCTTTTGTTCATTAAAGGATTTATGGGGATTTTCTAACCTCTCCTCGGGTTATAATGCAAATTTTTACTACTTGGCTACTACAATATATTATATCGATTCCTGAGCAATAATATATATGTCTATGGATGTTTCTCGACCCTCTCATGTATTCATTATTGTCTCTCTGATCTCTTATTGCATTTTTGTCATCTATGCATAGTGTTGTATTACATTTCATGGTTTGTGTTAAATTGTAAAATGAGGGTCTAACATTCCTTTGGTGCATCACCTCGTTAGCTTATTTTATTTTCTTACATCTCCTCGACCCTGTCTCCTTGGTAAAATAAAGTAGATTTATAATAGATCCTCTACAATATATTTGTGTGCACCTGAATAGAGGAATAGGAACCAGCCTTAATCTAGAGATATCTCTCAACTCGCAAGGTCCCACACCTTAAGAGATGCTCCATGTTGTGCAATCACACTGAGAGTCTCAACCCATTTGGTTGTAGGCATTCAAGGGTGTTGTGATTCCGCACTAACAGTTTTGGCATTCCCGGTGGGATAGGTCTGAAGCACCTTACCACTTCATTTAGTAGGTTGGTGTGTTCCTATTAAATTCTACCTTTTGAGGCACATGCAAGCACATCTGACAACTCCATCTGGTCAAAAACCCATTCTCTAAGTTACAGAACTTTTCCATCCATTTCCACTCATTTTCATCCATTTTATTCTTCCATCTCTTTCATTTTATCCCATTCCATGAGGTTGTGCAATCATGACTTCATTCCCTTCATGGAACTCACACTTACAACAAGCAATACAGTTCACCTCCAATGCATTTCCCAACTCCTCCAAATCAACATTATTATGCTTACCCACATGAGCAGTGTCAAAGTCAGTTTGGCCATGGAGCTTATCAAGAACAAGGGGACGCATACAATGGTGACAACTATGTGGAGAATGTTGGTTTATTAGAGAAAATTCAAAAAATGGAGGCTGACATGGTTCAGTCAAGGGGCATAGCACAAATGAAGGCATTCAAGATTGGTTACAGGGAACCTTGTCCATGGGAAGGCCCTTTTCCAAGACATTATAGCCCTCAGGAGAAGCTTGGCTTCATGGTTGAAGTGCTACCTCAACTTACATAGTGGATTGAGGACATTGAGGCTTATGAGAAAAGTGCGAGACAACCTTGTCAATGGGTAAGTCCACCACCTCTTAGCTCTTCATTTTCTCTTCCTCAGTCTTTATCATTTCAGCATGATCAAGAGTCAAGCCCCTCAGTTGCTGCCCCAAGTGTTGGTTTCTCTTCTCCATCCCTTGATCTTCCACCTCATCTCAGTTCTTCTACCCTTTTCCCTTCCAAACAATCATCCCCTCCAAAAAAATAAGAAGTTCCACCTCCCTCCCCACCAAAAACAATTGCAAAGCTGGTTGAACCCCAACTTGCCACTCCTCTTGCTTTCCCAAGTCCATGTTGGGAAGATACTCAAGAATCCAGTCAAGGACAACAAGAAGAGGAGCCCAATAGAAAATAAATAATAGACAATCTGATGAGTTGGGATGCTAAATTTGGGTTTACAAAGATCCCCTTGATGGTCAAGCCAACAGAGGAGGTCAAGGTTGAAGAGCCAGTGGTGGTTGAGGCTGAATTTTCAGCAGAGGAGGAGGACCATATAGTTTCAGAGGCCCCAAGTGTGGAGTAGGCTACAAAATAACCTTCAATTCTTCCTCCCACTTCATCCCCTTTGAGCTCTAATGTTGAAGAAGAGTTTGATCTTTCAAACTTCATGTTTGAGGAAGAGGGAAACCATGGTGAGCAAGTTTCAGATCAGGAGGACACCATGGAGGAGGTTGAGCACATGCAACAAGACAACAATGAGGCGATTATCTGTCGACTTAGGATTGCTTTGATAAAGAAAATCCCATGAAGATCACATCATTTTCTCTTCCATCATCCATCTTCCAAGAATACGAGCCTACTTTGCCATGAAGGAGGGCATTCAAGAATAGCAGCCTATGTCTCACATTGTACCTCTAAAACCAAGGTTGGAAGATATGAGTCTTCCATGTTCTTCACAAGAGAAGGAAGAAGAACAGCCAACTCCAAGCCCAATTAAAAAGGAGCATATGGAGGTGACCAAGACAAATTCAGAGGCATTAAATCATGATCCAGTTACATAAGAAAATACAACCCCCTCTCCCATTCAACCTCTCCAAAAGTATGATTTTTGGAGGATCCTGAACTCATTAGCTTCATGTTTGAAGACGAAGCCTCATATGGTGAAGATAACAAAGATTTTAAGATCACCATGCAAAAGGGAGAGACCTTATTACAGCAGGATAGTAAAGAGTTTGATTTCCTACCAGACTCAAAATAATGTTTTGATAAGAAGGAGCCAGTTGGAATTGCAATCTTTTCTTCCCCATCATTCATTCTTCAATCACAAGAACCTATTGCCATGGAAGAGAGTGCACAAGCACAACTTGTAGTTTGCAACATGCCTCCTGAATCAAAGTTGGAAGATTTTGATCTTCCAAAAGTCACACCTATTGCAGAGGAAGAGAAAGAGTATGAGGCTATCATTCCTCCCACACCATCCATCCATGAGGGTCAGCAAGAAGGCTCCATTCTTGGAGTTAGAGTTCAGAACCATGGGCAGATTCAAAGGACCATACCTTGCCCAATCAGATACTTGGCTTCATTGGAGCCAAGGGAGAATCCAAAACCATTCATGCCTACTTTAGGGCATGAGGATGAGCATCAAAGTACCAAGGGTCATCATCAACACCTCCAGGAGTCCAATGTCAATCAACTTGAGGAGGTATTTTCCATTAATGTTGATACCTTGCTGATATGGGTGGAGGATTGACTTAAAGTCAGTTTTTCACTCATATAGGCAGCCATATTTAGTGTCAAATCATTTTCATGGCTACCTCTCTTGAGAAAGGGAAGCTACTTCTCCCTACCTATAGTAGGCTTTGTTTAGCCCCTTTTCTCTCTGGTTAGTTTAGGAGTAGGAGTAGACTTTGTTTCCAGTAGAAGAAGTTCTTGTACACACTCTACATGTCTCATTGTAGGCATGTATCATGTATGATTTTGTCTTTGTACATAAGTTTTTTTTTATTGCTCCAAGCTACTGAGTCTAGGCCCTTCACTATTCATGGCATAAAACTCATAGTTTCCTAAAAAGTTATCTTCGAAACAGTCCATTCAAGGACAGATGAAAACCCTAGGTCAGGATAATTTTCTACTCTCAGAAACCTTATTTCAATATTTCTTATGAAAATTGAGAGTGCAAAACAGTCGAGCTCATGGAACAAGGTAGCATCATTATCGGGATATTATTCTTGACTCCATGCCCAATGGATATAACAAGGTAACTGGTCCTCTCATCTAGCAGGCAGATACCCCTGCGAGTCACCAAATTGTTATCCATATTTTTCCCCGGAAAAATTGGATCAACCACGACCCCGCACAAAAGGAACCAAAGAAATCACATTCAAATCCTGTAAATAGGTTACAGAGGGACTCTCAATGGAGTGGCGGGGCCTGCGAAAGATCAAATGACCCCGTGCAATAAGAAATTCAAGAAATGGCTCTATCGAGCGAACTCGTGCTTCAAATCCAACAAACAAATTACATGTGGGTTCGGAAATGGAATAGCAAGGTCGGGAAGGAGGAGATAGTGTCAAAGAAGCCAGAAGCTCAAAAGAGAAGGAATGGTGAAGGTTTGAAGTCTTCGGGCTTTGAAATGGTTCAAAACGAGCCCAAAAAAATGACTAAGTATGGAGGAGATAGCGAAACGCTGCCAAGTGTCCAAGCGGTGCACCTCCAAAGATTGAATCCAAAAGGGAAGACTCGAACAAGTGTTAGGCCCCCATGTGTCCCAGACCCAAAGAGGAGGCAGAGTCAATAGCTAAAAGTCAAAAGGTGGACAAGGCGGGCCTCAAAAAGACTAAGTATAGAAATGCTAGCGAAAGCCGCCACGCATCAGCTTGGCACATCCCCAAAGGTAAATCCAAAAGTGGAGACCCAAATGAGCGTGGGCTCACCATGTAGTCCAAGTTGAAAAATAGGACAAAGTGGGCCCAAAAACAACTAAGTATGGAGAACAAGCGCCAACTCGCCACGTGTTCAGGGCCGAAAAGGTAAGAGAAGTCATTGAAAATTCCAAGAGCCTACGAAGGCCTCCACACGTTCGGTTTCATAAAAGGACAGGTTCGGGTTGAATATTCAAATCATTGAGATAGGCCAAAGCGAGAGGGTGTCAAGTGCCAACATGGTGCTAATTCGATAGTAGAATCAAGGGAAGGTTTCCAAATAAGCACCAGACCGTTACATGTCTCCGGTTAGATATATGACCCCGCCGAGAAAAGGACTTAGCCAAAAATATGAAGAAACTGAGCAAGCTGTGGAAGAAGCCATGTGTCAGCCTGGTGCAACTCTAAAATCAAAATATAAAGGATACCCTTAGACATGCGCCAGCCCTCCACGTGTCCGGTTTTAAAAGGGGGCCCATTTTGGTAGCTAGTTCCCGCTATTTTGTACGGACTGATTCAAATTTCAAATGGGCATATCTTTTGACTTGGTGCTTGAAATCCAACAAATTTGGCACCATTGGGAAGATCTCGGCCTCATCTACGCCATGGAGATCTGAAAATTTAAGTTTGGAGAGGTTAGGTGAAAAAATGAAGAAACATCTTCGGGCCATTAATACAGGATCTATTTGCCCCAACAACCATATCGGATTCAATTTGATCCGTTGTTTCCTCCTCCTTCGAGGCGTCGAATAAGTAATTTTTGCGAGCACATAGATTTGGGGTGGATTTTGTAGGAGGCATTAATGATAGTAGGCGAGCTTCGAATTAATTTTTCCGCCTCTTTCTCCTTCTTCTCTTTGTCTGAATCTATAAAGGCAGGGTCGGGCTCTTTGTAAAGGGTTGGATGTTTCTATTTTGCGTCCCTCCTTCTTCTCTTGTTCACATAAGGATTTATGGGGCTTTTTAACCTCTCCTTGGGTTGTAATGCAAATTTTTTCTACTTGCTACTTTATATATTTTATCGATTCTGAGCAATAATATATATGTCTGTGGATGTTTCTCGACCCTCTCATGTATTTGTTATTGTCTCTTTGATCTCTTATTGCATTTTTTCATCTATGCATAGTGTTGTATTGCATTTCGTGGTCTTGGTTAAACTGTAAAATGAGAGTCTAACATTCCTTTGGTGCATCTCCTCGACCATGTCTCCTTGGTAAAATAGAGTAGATTTATAATAGATCATCTGCAATATATTTTTGTGCACTGAATAGAAGAATAGGAATCGACCTTAATCCAAAGAGCTCTCTCAACTTGCAAGGTCCCACACCTTGAGAGATATTCCATGTTGTGCAATCACACTGAGAGTCTTAACCCATTTGGTTGCGAGGCATTCGGGGTGATGTGATTCCGCACTAACAGTAATTCCTAGTATAAATGTGCCAACATGCACTGGACCTAGCAATATCTCTCGCCTAAAATCAATCCTCATACCACACCAATGAGGCCAAGTGAAAACAATGTCCCTATTTTGTTAGTAAGCGGATGCCACCGAAAAGTGCTATAAAATAGACTACCACTCAAGATAGTCTCAAATATGCAATACACTGGTGCATCCACACCGTCATACCTCGGCAAGGTATCTCATCCCAACCAAATAACTCAATTAGGAAATCAATGATCTGATTTTTATCGCTGATATATATATCAACTACCTCTAGATATGCACACACGGTATGCATCAAACATCCTCCAAAGTAATAGTCATCTCCCCAGTCAAGAGTCGAAGTCTTGGTACACTGAAATTACACCCACTTAGGGCTAGGAAGTTTTCAAAAGATGCAAAAATATTTATGTAGACAAGACACAAGAATTATTGGTATAACACATAGAATGATATGGGGCAAGTTTGAAATGAGCATTGATAGGAAGCACCGACTCTCGCTATGTCATATCTTAGCTAAGGTTTTGAGTAGGCCATGATCTAGACTAATCTATAGCATCCCTTCCACGTAGGCTATTCCTGTGACCTCTAACAAAATATCCATAAGCTTCATGTCTCGCCTCCAACGTGGCTAGATGGTCATATCGTTCTCTCATCTGCAAGGTGATCACCATCTTTGTAAGATAACACAACACTTGTTAAGACTCTCTTTTATTCTATGTTATCCCTAACATTATTTGACGTACTAATTCATATTTTTCTTCTACACTTTTCCTATTTTCTTCTAAGTGTTGACTAAAAGCGATTTCTCGGCACATGTGTGCCCCTAAGGACACATGCGTGCCCTTGTTGACACCTACATGCCAAGAATGTGTGCGCCTTATTCCCATCGCATCATATAAAGGAGATAAAATGTCATTTTTGATTTCCCATATCGTCCTAAGATGTAAAGAAAGAGCATACACAAAAAAATACCTCACTAATCTTGTGAAAATGGAAAACACTCAATCGAATTGTGAAAAGTAAGTTCTTTTTAACAAACTTTTGAAGTTAATCCTTTTTAGAAAACTTAATTGAAGTGTTTGTGAAAGTATAAAGAAGGTATTTTAATTGTTTTGGTTCCCAAGATCACCTAGAAGGTGCGAGGGAAGAGCATACACATTTTAAAACCTTATAAATAACAATGTAACATTCATCAACTTAACTAAGTAAAGTTAGCATAAAACTACAATATTATCAACATAACCTACAAAACCACTTATTAGTATCAACAAAAACCTACAAAATTTTTAGAAAATCCAAATAATTAACCCCTACAAGTGTCGGGAAAAAGCTTGACTTTAAACAACAACACCTTTGTGCCCTTTATGGCATGTGTGGACTCCTAACAACATGTGTGTGCCTGAAATGACAAGTGTGTGACTCTATGGAAAAGACAAGGAGCAATTACACTGCGTTGGTAGAATAACACATTTGCACTTATTTGAGCATGTGCGCACAACTATAAATGCATGTGTGTGCAAGGTAAAAATCTAGTTGACACAAATATTTAATAAACACCTATGCATCCCGAGAGACATATGCATGTGTATGCAAGCATGTGCACATTGTTCATGACATATGCGTGTCTTTGGTTTAAATTCTTGACAAAGGGTCAAAAATACAAGGGAACATGTGTGCGGTCGGGAAATGTGTTCACATCCCTATGGATGTGTGTGCATGCTATGTAATAAGTGCGCATTTTTTTTTGACGTGTACGCGTCCCTCTAGAACACTGTGTGTGGGCCTAAAACCACAAAAAATGACAAGAAACAGAAATCTAAAACTATAAACAGGTTAGATTCTTTCCTTTTAATTCAACTTCTAACATAAACCCAATAAATCAACATGCAAAAGGAAGGTTTACTACTTTTTTGGTTATCAAAAGCTTGAAACTACACTAGTTAACCTTCAAATTGCATGAAAATGGTTAGAACTTGAAGTAAAAAGCTTGAAAACAACTTCTAGAGACCATGGAGTAAGGTCCCACCAGGTGTGCCATATGTGAACATGAGTAAGTTTGAAAATCTATATAAATGAGGTTAGAACACTAAAGAAACCCCAAAGCTTTCACAAACTCAACTACGAACCATCTAGATAAGAGATAAACAAGAGCTACTCTTATGCATGCATCATAACTTTGACAAAATATCAAACTAAACATGTATACATCTACTCTCTACTCTTTGAATGCTATTAAACATGAACCTATGAAGATCGTAGCAATAAAATTTGATTCTTTGATGTAATATTTTAAGAGTGAAGACTCTCCATTAATGGCTACAAAACCATATGGTTCCCCTCATTTTCCCAAGCTTGAATTTGAAATATGCAATGTAAGTTAGTAGCTCAATAATAATGAAGCAATGCTCTAATCCTATTTGCCTATAGTATATGTTAGAGGAGGAGAAGTTTTCTTAGAAATAAGGAGGCGGAGGGGTCTATTTATAGTTTTCTGATTTTAAGAAAGGGATGGTTTGGATGCATGTGCGACAAAAGGTAAGCCCAAAAAGCACTTTTAGTAAGTCAAAGTAAGATTTCACAAGGATTAGAGACTAAATAATCTTTTAGGATTAATTAGGGATCCCAAGTAGGCTTAGGTATCTTTCTAAGAGCATCTGGAGGAGATTTTGATTGATTCTTGAAGCGTTAGAAGTGGGAGCTAGCTAATAAGAAGATTTATTAGTCAACTGCAAAAAAAGAGGTTCGATTAATGTATAATGGTCAATTTAATAGGAATTGAAGGGGAAAATATCCTAATTGATGAAGTGTCATCAATTTACAGGGAGTGGAATAGTTAGTGCAATGTTAGTAACAAAATTACTTTGATCAAACTATAGGTGTCTACACATATTAAATGATAAAATTATGAGGTTAATACCAACTCGACTAGGAATTGATTGGATCATTTAAATTCAAGACATAGTTAAATAATCATATATTAAACGAGAACACTATTTTACAACATTACGATAAGAGGTACTTATTAAGATAGTAATTCAGTGAGTTACTATGACTCTCTATCAAGAAATGAATGACATTTTACAATACCTTATAACCTATCGCAACAATGAACTTATTTACTTATCAAATTGTAAATGAAGTGTAGATATCTGGAATCATCATTTTTATCATCGTAATCCTAATCGTGCCTACTTAGGATGATTATGGGAAGGATAATGAGTATGTAATGACAAAAATTATTTCATGGTCACTATCTTTACCATATGGATCCTGAGATGGGACTAATATGATCATTTTGATTAGAAGGATAAGTCATGATTCCTACTTCTTCAAAAACTAAACTTAATTCTTAAATTAAAAAATGAGATCTAGATAACTATGAAGATATGGTTGTGCGTGTGGAGAGACAATTTTGGTTGACTTGTGTGTAGTCACAAAACTAAGGTGACAAAGCAATGCTTGAAAACTTGGCCAAGTAGTGTAGGTAGATGAATACACTATTTGTTCACCATATTGTTATGTTGTGGAGCCTATTTTCATGTGTGGAAGTGTTGAAGACTATACAGTAAGATTATTTTACACTTTCCACAGGTTGTCTCATGTCGAGGTTTGGGGTTGGGTCGGGCCCCAGCAGGGTCTAGGGGTGAAACCCCCATAGTGGGGTTTTGGGGGTGCAACCCCGAAAAAATGGCCTCAAAAACATGCCTCGATATATCGGAAACATGCTCTTCTCTTTTTGACCCATAGGTTTATGGGATGGTTTTGGCCCATGGTTTTGGTACCCATGGTATTGTAAAATTGCTTATGCAATTGCCTATTTGTGTGTTTTTCATGCATATGGTAGGGTTTGATGTACATGGTAGACGTGTGTGAGTTCAAGTGTGAATTTTGTAGAGTTTGTTGAGCATAGCTCCAAAAATATTTGGGTATTGTATTGAGAGAAGAGGTAGCTTGTAATAAAATATGGGCAAGTGATTCTTGGTGGACGTAGCTTAAATTGGGTAAACCATGTTAAATATTGTCTCTTTGTGTTGTGTTCTTTTATTACTCGCACTTTATTTCAGATCTGTAATGTTTTCTACATATTAGTTTCTACTATTGCAATTACATGCGAGGATTGTTCTGCGTATTTTATCCCTTTATTTCCTAACGTATACCCCTAACTGGTTGTGTCGGATACTAGATGGATTACAACTTGTTTGATTTCTAGGTTAACACTTAGGAGTTGCACATAGTTCTCAAGACCTATTAAAAAGGTTTAACCAAAAGTATACAAGTTATATACACTCTGTTAGAGTGAATTAAGGGATCAAGTAGATATAATTGAACATTACATTTGTACATGCTTATCATTTTTTATCAGATGGATTGTAAACAGTTAATTATGATAGATTTTAATTGTTGCAACCTGAAAATCATTGAAGGCATTAATTTTTATTAAGGTTTTTGTAAATCCCATAATTTGGATTATTAATAACTTGAGTGTTACATTTTGGTATCATAGCTAAAGGTTATCAACTCTTGGACTTAATGGGTTCATACACTAATAGAACATCTTATTATTGTTTAACAAAATACGATGGTTAGGAGAAGGGAAAATAATGAGGCTAAAAATACAACAACCCAAAAGATAGATGAAATCCTAACAGTCCTTCAGGAAACTCAAAACCATGTAGTTGCCTTGGAGCAACAGGTTATGGGTGAGAATGAAGAAGAATAACCTGAGGTTGAACAACCTATAACAAATGAGGAAGAACAACCTAATGTTGGAAATCAACTAGGAAACAAAAGAGCTCGTTTGACAGTTGAACTGTCAAGAGATATCAAGCGAGACCAATCCACCTAAGTTTGATGGAATAACCTTAGGAGATGGAGCTAAGAACTAGTTGAGCAAATTGGAAAAATATTTTGAAATTAAAAACTTTTTGGAAGAAACCAAGGTAATTTGGGGTGCATTTTAGCTCTCCAATGAAACATCTTCATGGTGGGACAACCGCAAGATGGAGTTAGGAGTTGATACAAATAGTATCACTTGGGAACAATTTAAATTTTACTTCGCCAATGTTGGTTACCACAACTATACTTTAACCAGAAAATGTCAGAGTTTCAAAACGGAACTCAAGGTAAACTGGTTGTGACTAAATACTGGGAACGTTCACTAATTTGTTGAAGTATGTACCACAGTATCAGAAGCATGAAAAATTTAGAATGCATAAGTTTATTATGGGATTGAAAATAATAATTGGAGGAAAAGTAGATGTACATGGGGATTTGACTGTGGAAGCTATATTTGAGAAAACCATTAGGAAAGAGCACAAATTGCAAGCAATTTCTAATTATAAGGACAAAAGGTGAAAGAAGAGATTCAACTCACCTTCACCATTAGCTCCTAGAAAAACATGGTGGAAAAATGTAGGCAATAAAGTAAAAAATGCCAGAAATAATATAGTAACCAAACCTATTGCAAATGCAACAAAAATGGGCAGAATAGTGTTGCAACAAATGATAACAAAGTTGAAAAAGGGACCTTTTGTAGGATGTTTCAAATGTGATGGTGACCACTATGCTAACAACTATCCCCATTAAAATTAGGGAAATAATCAGTAGCAAAAGATATATGCTACAATTGCTAACTACTAAGGTTGAGAAATAAGATACTCCCATTGAAGTGTCAAGTAAGTTGTATGGACTTCATGTTACTATTTTATTTGACATTGGTGCAACCAAGTGTTTAATTTTTTGTAAATTAGTTCAAACTAAATAAGAAATCTGGTTATATGAAAAATACATGGACTATATAATATGGGAATAATTTTGTTCAAATTGTAGACCAATTTTTGTTTGACGCAACATTGGAATTACCTAACTTCACCATAGAACTAGACCTATACGTAGCTCCTCTAGGGTCCTATGACATTATTATTAGTGTAAATTGGCTGTCCCAACATAAATAAAATGTAGACTATTTCAAAAAAAAAATTAAATTCTTAGATGATATGAAGAAAATGACTAACATACTTGGCATAAAAAGAATTTTGAAGTAAAGTAGATTTACTATTATCAACTTAAGAAAGCAAGAAATAAGGATTGCATGTTATATGCAATAAATGTTTTTGATTTTAGTGAGGAAGGTAAAACTTCCTTGGATAGTGATTTGTTGTAACAAGAGTAGATGGATGTATTTTTGGAGGAATTACCGGGCTTTCTCCTAAATGTGAGTTTGATTTTATCATTGATATCAAACCTAGAACTGAACCAATATCTAAAGCACCATACAAAATGAAAACAATAGAGTTAGTAAAATTAAAAGCACAACTTCATGAACTATTGTCTAAGGGAATAATTTGACTGAATGTGTCTCCTTAGGGAGCATTGGTCATCTTCGTTAAGAAGAAGGATGACATGTTAAGACTATGCATTGATTATCACATGTTTAACAAGGCTATAGTTAAGAATAAATATCATTTACCAAGGATTGATGACCTTTTTGATCAGATGCGAGATGCATCTATTTATTCAA
This sequence comes from Taxus wallichiana var. yunnanensis, assembly GCA_018340775.1. Lineage (NCBI taxonomy): Eukaryota > Viridiplantae > Streptophyta > Pinopsida > Cupressales > Taxaceae > Taxus > Taxus wallichiana. The sequence goes on along the minus strand of CM031235.1, from coordinate 319,409,251 downwards.
ATATCGATTTATCATCTGGTTATCATAAACTAAGGATATAAGATGAAGACATTTATAATACATCATTCAAAACAAGTTATAGGCATTATGAGTTTATAGTGTTACATTTTTTACTCACTAATGCACCAATTGCATTCATGAACTTAATGAATAATATTTTTTAGGAATATCTACATAAATTTTTGCTAGTTGTATTAGATGACATTCGATTTATTCTAAGAATGTAGAAGAGCACAACAAACAATTGAGAGTAGTGTTAGATGTGCTTAGAAAAACAAAACAAGATCTGATAAGAGCTTGAAGTGTTCATTTTATCATAACGAAGTGCAATACTTTGGGAACATAATAAAAATAGATGGGATTTCAGTTGACCCATCGAAAATAAAATCCATAACTAAATGGCCAACACCTAAGAATGTACATGAAGTTAGAAGCTTCATGGGGTTGGCTGGTTATTACGAAAATTCGTGAAATATTTCTCTAGAGTGACTACACCAATAGCCTCTTTTCGAGAAAATGTAACACCCATGTTATACTTCATCAAATTAAGGGATTTTTATGAAATCCCTTACACCATAATTAATGCCTTCAATTATTTTAAAACACATCAATTAATCCAATATAAAATATGTTTACAATCCATATGATAACAATGATAAACATGTCTAGCGATGGAGAGATCTTCGAGGACACGGTTTCCGCAGTTTCCGCAGCTTTGGCTGCAGAATGTCTGCGAACCGCGGTTAAAAATGCTGAGGAAAGGCTGAGCTATAGCCCATGTAGGGCGTTTGAAGACACGGGTAAGAAAGTCGAAAAAGCGGGAGGTACTGCCAGTGCGGTCTCTGCAGTTCTGGCTGCGGAAAGTCTGAGCAATATGACAAAACTTGCTGAGGAAAAGCAGATCTCAGACTGCAATCGGACGGCTAGCAGAGAAAAGGAGGAAATACTGAGATCCACACCTTTGGCTTGGAATAAGCTTTTTCAAAGCCCTAACCTCAAGGTGGGTCCGAAAAGCACTGAACAGTTCACATGGGAAATGGACAAAGAGGGTGCCACCTGTCTTAGGGTCCCAGATGGTTTTGTTGATAGAGCTTTAAACAAAACAAACCTCTCCCTCGTTGGTAAGTTTCTTGGCTCTAGACCTAATATTGATTTCATTAGAAAATGGGCTTTGAGAAAATGGAAACCCAAGGGAGCCCTAAGCATTACCATTATGCCAAAAGGTTTTTTCTTGGCTAAATTTAACCAACAAGAGGATTTAGATTCGGTGTTACTTGGAGGCCCCTGGTGGTTGGGAAATATGGGTCTTTTTTTGAAAAAATGGTATCCGGGTTTTGATCCAAATACAGAAAACATAAACACCATTCCTATCTGGTGTAGGCTACCAGGTTTGCCATTGCATCTTTGGGATGATGAAATACTGTTAAATATTGCAAAATCCCTTGGCTCACCTATTGGCTTAGATGGACCCACAAGAAACAGATCCAGGCTTGCTTTTGCTCGGTTCTGCATTGTCTCAGCCATTGATCAGGAGTTTCCAGAGCACATAATATTGAAAACTAGATTTGGATCCTGGACTCAAAGAATTGAAGTTGAGACCTTAAGATGTAAGCGATGCCAAAGCATTGGTCACTCTGACGAAAACTGCAACAAGAAGAAGACCCCTCTTTTGGTTTCTGTTCAGCCTGAGATTGACGCAGATCTAAACAAAGTCAACAAGGATCCAAGCCAGGAAAGGAAAACTGAAGATAAAGGTCCCAGTCAGAGAAATGTGCAGTTAAATAGCAGGGGAAAAAAAGAAAAAAGGGGGTTTTAGAACTCATATTAAGAAACATCTTGTCTGGCGTCCCAAAGATGCTTCAATAGCTTCCAATGAAGTAGTGGACAAAACTATGAAGGCATCTCCGGACAAACCTTTTGAAACTTCTGTGAAGGATGACCTTGCTAAGGATTCCTTGGAAGTGAACGAACAAGAAGGTTTAATCCCTTCTGGTTCAGATGAGAAAGAAATCCTGACATTCATTAGAAAGGAAGCTTACAACAAGGAGAATATGGATGTGAGTGAACCTCCTGGCGATCCTCTCTTCTGGAGAGACAGGAAATGCGGATCCGCTGCCATACCTCAGCACTTCAACAGCGTCTGCGCAGGACTGTTGCAGCCTCAAAACTGATTCTGGTCATGCTCCTGACAGTATCCATAAGGAACAAAAGGTAGGGGGGATCACGCCTACCATGGAAAAGAAGACCTTTTTAATCCCTTCTGGTTCAGAAGAGAAAGAAATCCTGCCTTTCGTTAGAAAGGAAGCTTGTATCAAGGAGGATATGAGGGTGTTTGAGCCCCTGGAGTCTCTCCCTACTGGAGAGAAAGGAATTGAGGATCCGCTGCCATACCTCAGCATGTCAACAGTGACTGAGCAGGTCTGTTACAATCACACTCCTGTCAATATTCATAAGGAACAAGAGGAAGGGGAGATTACGCCTGCCAAGGAAAAGGAAGATCCAGACTCTGGGTTCACTTTGGTCATCTCAAAAAAGAAAAAAAAAAGAATGGAAGGCTTTGAAAGGATCCCAGAATCACTTTATAGTGAAAAGAAAAAGGAAATTGACAATTGGGACACCTCTACCTCCAGAAAAACCAGATCTTCAGTTAGACGATTAGCTGATTTTGGAGGAAGCTCGAAAAGAGGAAGACCCTCTAAAAAAACTCTCAGAGCTAAGAAAACAGAGAGGGAGATTGCAGATGGTGTTCAGCGACAACTGAACCACCAAGCAAATCCAACAACCAACCATTCCATATGAAGATCATATCTTGGAATATTAGAGGCCTTAACGGTTACTCTAAGCAAAGAAACATCAAGGAGTTACGGGACTCCAGTAACCCCAGCATTTTGATTCTTCAAGAAACTAAGATGAAAGCAATGTCCATGGATAATATTAAAAATAATTTTTGGGATAGCTCTGAAATGGCGGCTGTTGATTCTCAGGGTGCTTCCGGAGGGCTGGCAACTCTTTGGGATAAAAGGCACTGTACTGGTATGATCCTTAGTGATAATTTTAATCATCTTGCAATTAAGTTTGTCACTATTGAAAAAAAGTGTGAATGGATCTTGTCTAATATCTATGCCCCTAACTCTGCTAGTGGTAGAAGAAAACTATGGGCTGATCTTAAAATCTTTAGAAACCAGCACAGTTCTGCTAACTGGCTTATCATGGGAGATTTCAACACCCCTCTAAACCCAGGCGAAAAGTTTGGGGGAACCCCCACCTTCTCTAATGGTATGGAGGATCTTGCCGATTTTATCACTGAACAAAACCTCATTGATGTGGATCTGCATGGTAATAAGTATACTTGGAACAATAGAAGGGTGGGAAAGGGGCTCATTCAGGTGAGACTGGACAGGGCTCTTATCTCGGCAAACTGGATTCTTAGCCAAGACTTTTACCTCTCTTCCCTGCCCAGAATTGGATCGGATCATAATCCGATTGCTTTAAGCTTTCTAAATTGGACCAAACCTGCAAGAAGCTCATTCAAATTTGAAAAAATGTGGATGGAGCACGTTGATATCTATGATAGAATAAAGGAATGGTGGGATTGGAATGGGGAAGGCACTGCCCAGTACAGATTGGTCCAAAAACTCAAAAATGTCAAAAAGCAAGTCAAACTTTGGAACAAAAATGTTTTTGGAAACATCTTCGGAAAAAAGAAAGAATTAAAACAGAAGCTTCAGGATCTTGAGTTAAAAATGGATACTATGGGGAGGTCAGTTGAAGATGAAGTAAATGAAAAGAGAATTCTTTCTGAGTTACACACGATATGCAGTAGAGAAGAATCCTTTTGGCGCCTTAAATCAAGAGCTATCTGGCTTAAAGAGGGGGACAGGAATACAAAGTTCTTTCACATGACCACTCTAAAGCACAGGGCCAGTAATAGGATTTTAGAGGTTTCTAAAAGCAACGGAAGTATTACTAAAAATCCAAACAGCATTAAGAAGCAAGCACTTGAATTCTACAAAAATCTTCTTAGAGAGAGTAATGTCAGCAATCCGGAAGCTATTTCCTTCATGCTAGAGGCAATCCCCCAGAATGATATTGAAGACCAGAAATTCAGAGATATCACTAAAGCGGTCGCGCTTGATGAGCTAAAAAAGGCTGTTTTTTCTCTTGAGGGGGATAAGGCTCCTGGACCGGATGGATTCTCCATTAATTTTTTTCAGAAATTCTGGGAAATATGCTCGGAGGATCTTCTCAAAGCGGTTAATGAATTTTTTAGATCGGGAAATCTTCTAAAAGAGCTCAATAACACACACATTGTGCTGGCACCTAAGAAAATGAATGCAAAAGATTTCAAGGATTTCAGACCCATCAGTCTGGTTAATGCTATTTTTCGAATCTTCACCAAAATTATTGCTTCTAGGCTGCAGCTCATAATGAAGGATCTCATCTCAAAGCAGCAGAGTGGCTTCATTAAAGGCAGGATAATACAAGACGGTGTGATTATGGTACACGAAACTATGCATTCTATGGAAAATAACAAAAAGGCTAACATGATCCTTAAGCTCGACATGAATAAAGCCTTTGACAAAGTCTCTTGGGTCTTCCTTGACAGGATTCTATCTAAATTTGGGTTCACAGAAAAGTTTAGAAAAATTGTTAAATCATGTATATCTACAGCCAGGTTCTCTGTGGTTGTTAATGGAGAGCCTGTGGGATTCTTCACCAGCAGCAGAGGTCTAAGGCAGGGAGACCCCATCTCCCCCCTTCTCTTCATCCTTCCAGTGTGACCTTAGTAGAACAATTAGCGGAGCGGTGGAAGACGGCCTTTTAAAGGGTTCTAAACCCACTTCTCTCGGCCAAGTGTCTCTCATCAACGGTTTAGACGACACTATCCTTCTTCTTCTCGGCCTCGGTGGTTGAAGCTAAAGCTATCAAGGCTCTTCTGCGCAGCTTTATGAATGCCTTAGGGCAAGAGATCAATTATGACAAAAGCATCCTTTTTTCTTTAACACCCCGAGGAAAGACAACTCAAGATTGCTAAAATTAGGTCAGTAAAATTGGTACTCTTCAGCAAAGAACGTACTTAGGCCTCCCTCTTGCACGAAGAAAGTCTCTCACACGGTGTGGGATGATTTATTGACGAGATTTCGAAAAAAAATGGCTGGTTGGAAAGGGACCACTCTCTCTAGTCTTTGGTAAGTGCCTTCTCATTAAAAGCACACTCCAAAGTTTGCCCATATATATCATGTCACTATTCAAAATTCCTTCCTCCTTCGAGAGAAAAATTGAAAGGATTCAGAAAAATTTTTTATGGCAAGGCATGGAAGAAAAGTTCAGATTTCACCTTGTGGCCTGGGATAAAGTCTGCACCCCTAAATCTAGGGGAGGGCTGGGAATAAAAAATATTGAGAAAATGAATGAGGCACTCATTGCTAAGATGGGCTGGAGATTGCTTTCTGAGAAACAACCCTGGATTGATGTCATTAAAACAAAATACTTGAATCAGCAAGCTGTTTACTCCTATCTGCATGATGAGCAGCTCCCCAATGGTTCCATTTTTTGGAATAATCTGGTTAAGAGTAGAAACTTCATTAAGAAGGGAAGCAAATGGAAAATTGGGGATGGCAGCGACATTAACTTCTGGGAGGATAACTGGTCCAATGATAATCTCTTGGAGAGATTTGGGACTGCTAAGGACAGTCTTATAAGAAAATATGGAACTAAAGTTAAGGACTACATTGATGGAAATGGCACCAACAAGAATTGGAAAAGACTTACTATGGAGAGTATTGAACTGAAACAGACTATTTCCTCCCTCCAAGACCTTTTGGATCTCTTCCCTTTGTGTCAGCTGGATTCCAAGGATGAGCTGATCTGAGCACGAATCACACGAGGGTAAATACTCAGTCAAATCTGGTTATACCAGTCTTTTCCACAGTAACCAATCTGACTTTAACTGGAACTTGATCTGGATGCCTGAGTTAACCCCCAAAATAAATTTTTTTCTTTGGCTGGCCATCAGAGGCAAAATTCTCACCACTGACAATTTGATGAAAAGAGGTTTTATCATTCCCAATTGGTGCCACCTTTGTAGGAATAACTATGAAGACATTAGACATCTGTTCATACACTGTGATTATGCCTTTAGAGTTTGGAACTTTGTCCTTTCCAAATTTGAAGCTCTCTGGGTGATGCCGGAGGATCTTACTCAGCTGTGGAACCAATGGAACCCACCATTCAGACATTGTGCTATCAGAAGAATCTGGAAATTAGCCATCCCGCATTTAATTTGGAGGATCTGGAAGGATAGAAATAATATAGTTTTTAGAAATAAGAAGCAGAATTTTAAACTCACTACTGGCAAGATCTCCCAAGGCATCAAAGAGGACATGGCCAGATTTAAACCTCCTAAGAACAATTGTTACCCTGAAAATGAAAAGCACATCTTATCAAATTGGCAGATCGGATATTGGAGCAACCCCGGGAATAGTGTGGATAGATCTTTGGTCAAATGGCATCCCCCTGAATCCAATTGGTTCAAGCTGAACTTTGATGGTGCCTCTAAGGGGAACCACGGAACAATTCTTTGGAGGAGGAGCAATACGGGACCATAAAGGTAATTTGATTGTTGCATATGCTGGAAAAATGGGAATCCAAACCAATCATTTTGCAGAAGCTTTATCTGTTCTCTGGGGTTTGAGAGTTGCTCGGACCCAAAATATCCAGAACCTCATTGTTGAAGGGGACTCCCTTAATATTATTAATCTGCTTAATCAGTCCTCTTCTCCTAGCTGGAATATCAAAGATTTTATCTCTGAGTCCATAAGCATCAGTCATACCTTCAACAGCATCAGAATCATACATACTTACAGGGAAGGTAACAAGCTGGCCGATGCAATGGCCAATTATGGCATTAATATAAATTTCACTATTTGGGATAATGATAGTATCCCTAATCAGCTTCACAACAGCATACATGCGGACCTTCACACGCAAACAATCTCTAAAGATATGCTTTAATCTTTGGAGGAAATCCATAAATTCTTCCACAGGTGCTGTTTTAGTTTATTTGGCGTGGCATATGATATCTACTCCAAATGATGGCAAGATTTTGTTTAGGAACTTCAAGTGGAGCCGTCTAAATTTAAAAACAGCGCACGCGGGAAGTACAATAGCTGTTGATATTCGGTTGCCAAGCTCCGCGAAAACCGAAGATAACTACAAGGTGAAAGCTGACAGGATAAGGGTTTCCACGCGCGACTTCACGCAGACTCAGATCGGCAATCCTACAGCCGTTCGTGGGAGGACCAACGGCTACAGTTCCCATTTTTATGCGACCCGCAACGGCGAGAAACGAATCACTCTCAACGCCCAAAGGTATTTTGAAAATTGTTGTAACCAGCACATCCTTGTGAAGATGGGAGGGCCTCCCTGCCAGATTGAGCCGTGTGCAGACCCTGACTGGAAAGATAACACTGAGCTCTGGAACATTCTTAGTATTGGCGGATTCACCAACTTTGTGGAGAGAGTGCAAGGGCATGATCAAAACATCTCTGTTCGCTTTGCCAAGGACTGGAATGAGAGGATGGTCGACTATGGAGGGCAGAAGATTCTTATTAATGACGAACTCATAGCCGAAGCGACTGGCCTCAGCTTGGAAGGATACCGCTTCTTCAACAAGAGGGTTATCAAAGAGGCTGAAGAGAGAAGATTTGTGGAGGAGGAGGAGAAGCTTATATTCAACACCGCGGGTCTGCTTGTTAATTCAATTCCTTCTCCGTATGATGAAGTCACCCGCATGATGATTCGCTACATATCCTTGGAAGGCAGGTTTGTTACTGTCCCTGCCAAGCACCTTGTCTTTTTGAATCACTTTCGTAGGAGTAGGTTGGTTTGCTTTCCCCACTATCTGTTAAACTCTCTTGAGCGCTCCATTTTGGAGTTCCAGAAGCATACCCGGGCGGTTCCCCTTCACCAAGGGCTTATTCTGCTTATTCACAAGCACTGCCTTATTAAATTCCCCGGTCTCCCTTCCTCTCCCGGCCTGGCTTTGGGCTCTGTTGCTGCCAGTCCTGTCTCCCCTGCTGTCCCTGCTGCTGCCCCCGCCTCCGGTGCTGATGCCCCCATGCAGGCTGCTCATGCTTCTCCTTCTTTTCCTCCTGCTGCTGCCCCTGCCACCCACACTGTCTCTACTTCTAAACGTGTCACCAGGGCTTCTAGGAGACTCAACCTTGAGTCTACTGCTGAGGGGGATGAACCTTTGGATGACATTGCTCGTGATCTGCTGAACATTAGTAGTGCCAGTCCCCAGGCGGCACCAACGGATAACCCTTCTAGAAGATTGGAGGCCTTAGAGGCTGAGCTTAAATTGCTGAAGGATGAGGTAAAAAATCTTGCTAAGCAAAAAGGCAAAAAAAGCATTGAGGGAGAAGGGAGCATTGGCAATAGCCAGCTTGATGAAATATACAAAAAACTGACCTCCCTTGACTCCCGACTTGGGAAAACGAAGACTAGGCATGAGTATAATATTGCAGCATTCAGGGCCATAGAGGAATTCATCGAAGGACATGCAAGAAGTGTTTCGCAACTCAGCGGTGTCCCGATGACTCTTTGGGGCAATGAGAAAGAGAGTAAAAGAACCAGAGAGGAGCTCGATAAGACGGATGCTGCTCATATGACCACGCTGGGTATGTACCATGCTTGGAAAAAAGTAAAGATGAGTATTGATCAAGCGGCCAAGAAGTAGTCCTGTTTTACTACTGCTTCTTGGCTGTAGGCTTGCTGTTTTGTTGCCGTTGTTTTGCTGTTAAGTCTCGTTTGTGTGGCTGTTTCTAGGCTTCGGTGTTCTTTGCTGTAACTTTTGTGCTTTGATACAGCTTCTCTGCTCCTCTCTCTTATTCTGGCTTTTAGGCCTCCTTTTGTACACAAGGGTATAGTCCCTTTCAAAAAACTATTTACCAATATTAAAAAAACAATGATAAACATGTCCAATGTAAGGGTCCATTAGATCTACCCAATTCCTCTTATCTAAATGTGAATTTATATGCTTAATCTAAATGCAAGATTACGGTAGAAATAATTATATAATTAAGTACAAAAATTAACCCAAGAAAATTAAGCCAAAATATAAGAAACCCTAGGTGCAAAGAGAGGGTAAAAATCCTTAGCTGATTTGCGGTGATCCCGAAGGTGTTCGAGAGTGGAAAAATGGAAGATACAAAGCATTGAATGTCGCACCAAAGCTTAGAAAAATTCAAATCTAGAATAACAAGTTGGGTACCGGGGTGTCTCGGAGAGGGACATGGGCTCCTTCAGCACCCTAGACTTTGTATATGTGCCTAGGTCTATGGAAAAACTTAAGGAACCTCCTTTGAATGGTCACTAGTTGTTCACTTTTTTTCACCTTTGGTCACTTTGAGGTCGCACCAAGATCGTCGAGGTCACCGAAAACCTCCAATGAAATATGAACTTGCAAAACCCTCAAATAGACCTCAAATCCTAAAAAAAAAAGATGCAAAATGAGGGGTCAAACTGTCCTCAACTATCACAAAGGTGATCTTATGACTGAGCATTGTACTACATATGAAACCCAATGTAGTTTTGTGTGTGTGTGTGGAATCGTGCCCTAGGTGGCTTTTGTGCATGTCACACTTGATAGTGAGAAAGTAAGCTAGATGTAAAGAAATTTGGTAGATGTGTGCATGGAATAGAATGAAATTCCCTATTATGAAGTTTATGTAGAATAACCATCCCTTTTGTCCCTTTTATGGTTCTATATGGATGCAATGGAGCTCTTAGATGCTTGATGGATGAAATCTTATGCGGTGATAGATAATTCTTAGTGCTTGGTCTTTGATTACGATCACATAACTTTATATTTATATGATTCTTGTGCTTGAATATTGTAATTATCCTAAAAGGATGACTACCAAAAAGATAAAATGTTTGAATGGCTATAAAGGACCCAAAAGATGTGAAAAAAGTAAAAAGGGTCGGGGTGTCCAAAGGGGACGAGGGCACTGATGTTGGCGTCTTGGTTGGCCGCCGCGTGTCCAAGATGATAAATGTCGAAGTATAAAAAGGTAGATCGAGCAATTACGGGTGTAAGACCAAAAATAGAAATAGAAGGCAAATAAAGGTGACCAAAGACAAGGGTTGATTAGTACTTTTCTTACTTAGGAATCATATGAATAGTAGTATGCAACCAGATTAGATAATTACCCAAAGTGTATGATTTTTTGTTTACAGATAACCATGTGCAGCTATAAGGGTTCATTAGATCTACCCAATCCCCTTATCATCACTATAACTAAGTGAGTATATCATATATACATTTTGTTAAACCTTTATAACATGTTTTGAGAACTAAGTGTGACTCCTATGTGTCAACCTCGGATAGCGAGCCTACTGCAATCCATCTGATATCTAAAAATACAAAAATATGAATATGGTGATTATACAGTGTATCCAGCTAGCTACACTACTTGGCCAAATTGTTAAGTGAGTAATGCAAGCTTAATTTCATGACCACACATAAGTCAAATGAAACTCATCTCCGCCACCTCACAACTTTCTCTACACATTTATCTGGATCTCAATTTCGTTATTTAAGAAGTTATAATTTTCTATTTCAAAGACATAGGATCTAGGACTCACCTCTCAATTTGAGAGTACACTATCAGTCCCATCTTAGGATCCATATGGGAAAGATAATGACTACTTAATGACATTCGTCATTAAGTACTCACTACCCTTCTCGTAGCCAACTTAATATGGTGTGAAGAGGGTTAAGTTGAATGGATAGGTGGGTCATAGAGCCCACACATCATTCACATAACATTATATTTGTGTTAATTCTAGGTATGTCTTATCATTTGATGTTAAGACACATTATCCATTTTCCGATAGAGAACCATATTAACATATATCGCTACTAAACTTAATAAGTATCTCTTTTTGTTATATAATAACATATCATTGGTTCTAAGGTTAGGTTTAGTTAATCATACAACATTTTATAACGATCCAATTTTATTCTAATTGCATCATTTAGTCTCGTAGGTTTATTATCTAATATGTATGTTTCACTTACCTCAAATGATATCTTTCGTTAACTAACTAGTTGACTTATGGTTGCATAGTAACGTGAGTATAATAATTCATGTCTACGCAAATTTACCCATTTAGTAATTAATGGAATAGTACTTAAATTAATGTATCATTATTACTTTGTAATTTTTGTACCTTTATTTTAAAAATTATGGCGATTATTAAAATGTCTTTGTATAATTGTTTCCACGTTGTACTAGTCAAATTGTTAAATTAATTATTCATTCATAATGAAATTATAATTTTGAGATGAAATATCATTATCTCATAGGCAAGTACCATTGTTCATAACAACTATTAATTGGTTTCCGTTTCATTTAAACATGAAAATGATATCAATGTGATCATTGTTGTAATAAATTCCATTTCAAAATAGATGATAAAGACTTTCGTAAATGTACAATCGTATTATTATAAAAATAGTTTATAATTTTATTTAAAATTTTAAAAAATTAAAAACATATACCGTTGTAAAAATAACGTGAAAAGCATCATTACAACTCAAAAATTGTATACAAATAATATATTTATTTATTCTACTTTATAAGGAATAATCCTTATTTCTCTTAACATAATATTACATTTATTTCCAAAGTGTTACAAATAGGTAGAATGCCTTATATAAATATGCAAATGATACTTTCTCTTTACATTAAATACAATGATCCAAAACGGATTTTCAAACAATAATATGTGAACAAATTACATGTATAAAATTCACTAATCACTTCTCTTATTTACTTCGTCCTATACACTATAGGAAAGAGAGCATATACATGGTCGGTCCATCTAACTGGCATGATTTTTCTACTCATAATCATGTTATCTTATTTTAAAATAAATGACTATGATATGGTTTACTTTTATGTCAAATCATAACTTCGTATTATATTCATTCTTTAAATAAATGAAGTGGTACTTAGAATTGACAACTATGTTTCATACATACACAAGATCAGTTGTAAACAATGTCATTCATTAAATCTCATATTTTATCACCTAAGTACTCATACCAATGAATTAATGAAGTGATACTATAACCTAATAAAATAAAAATTACTAAGTTTCATCTAAACACAAAAACAAAGATAAAATTATCAATCACGTTTATTACATCTTATTATTTATTGTGATGAATCAATTTTATTGAAGATCTAAATAATCTCTAGTAATTCAAAGGAAAGTTTAATAAATATCTCAACATCATTTTAATCCATACAAGTAAATGGTTTCGATATCATTAAAATTAAATAATAACTTTTCCAATGTTTTCTAACTTCTTAGAAGCAATGACACTCAACAAGGGATCTTCATTCATATAGAAACAATTAAATTCTAGTTATGATTAACTCGTGAATAAATGAATCACACAAGACTCAAATATATATTGGAAATTGTTTCACTTTTTACCCTATTCTAATAGTGTATTGCAAACCCAATAAAGAGTAATCATTCTCTTGTTCAAACAAATTCTTAGTAAGTAAATTGAACTTCACAAAATGAATAGTAATAAAAACTAAGTTCTATGGGAGTTTACTACATTATTTACACAAGTATATATAAGCACAAACATGCTCAAGTAAAGGTGATAATTGTTCACACAAATTTAAATAATCAATTGCCATGACCCAACCCAAAACACATTCTCATGAAAGCCAATATTTGGTGTAGACACTAAATAATGCATTTGGGTATATTTCTAGGTTCTAATCACATACTACTATTCATATGATTCCTAAGTGAGAAAACTAGTAATTGACTATTGTCTTTGGCCTCTTTCTTTTCTTTCTTACTTTCTCTCTAGTCTTGCACACCCCAACCCAGTATGATTTTCATTACTTTATCTTTATTGACTCGGACACCAGTCCCAACCAGATGCCAACACCTGTGCACCCTCGTCCCCTCTGGTTGCCCCCGACCTCTTTGTATCTTACTCACCTCTTTTTCCTCTTTTATCTTTTAGGCATCTTGTTTTCTTATGGGTCACCTTTTAGTCAAATTACGAAATTCAAACAAGGGAATCATATAAATACAAAGCTATGTGACCATAATAAAGGACCAATCTCTAAACATCTATTATCACCACCTAAGGTTGCATCCAAAGGAATTCTAAGATCATTAAGGAATCCATCTAGCACTCACTCAAGGGATAAGGGACTATATTTTCTCGCATGCATGCATAGGAGGGAAAGTTCATTTTTCCATCCACATATCTATTTACATTGCTACATATAGCTATTGTTCGCTATCAATTGCATCTTGCATAATAGCTTCCTAGGGCATGGTTTCTACACACAAGCACAAGAACTACAAGGAGTCTGAGATGTAGTGCAATGCTTGGTCATAAGTTCACTATGTTGGGTAACCGTCGGGTTAATCCGACTCCCCATTTGCATATTTTTTAGGATTTGATGTGTTTTGGGTTTTTTCAAGATATCATTTATTTTACAGGTTACATATGAATACAACAATCATCCAATAACACACAAGCGACCAACAACGAAGGTTAATGACCACCTAGCAACAAAAGAAGAATTAGTTTCGACCATTTTCACAAGAATCTGCACCCATAAGAGGTCTCTAGTGCTCGGACACCCCTCATCCAATCCAGCACCCTAGCCCAGGATTATCCAATAGTTACATAATTTTCTAAGTGTGGTTGCAATAGTCGGTTCCTCCTTTTTACCAATTTTCCACCTAGAATACTTCGAGGATCAATTATGAAATCAACTAACTATTATATGCCCTCTTTTGTACTTAGGGTTTCAAATTTATTAGCTTACTTACGTTAATTCTATGCCATAACATTTATTTATCATATGTGACTCTGAAATATATAGGGTTTTACAAAATTTAATAGGTCTCATTCAACGATACAAAGATCTATCTCATATATCACTTATCTCGAGCATGGTCATTTGCCTTTATCTCTACAAGCATCGAGTGGATGACCCTTTCCCTTCACTTTTGTTGGATAGCTTATTCATCATCATAAACTTGGGGGAATCATTATTACTCCCCCTTCTTAGCATTATCAAGTACCTCACATTTCTACTCTTTCACTTTGCACTTCACATCTAGCCTTTCTCATGCATCTTACACAACTTGATACACACAACTTGTATCATCATTACCCTATAACACACTCTCATGCTACGGTTCATGCTTGAATGTTGAGGGAACACAACATCCATGAACCCCACACATTACACATTTCATACTCTATGTATTCATGACACATATTTCTATCATCACATTCTTATAAAACACACCACCCTATAACGCACTCTACTTCCACGGTTCATACTCCATTCTTAAGGGTATAAATCTGAAATTAACCTCACACATTGAACATTTCACGCTAGGAACTTCATGAGACATCTTTCTAGCATTCTATTTGCGTGCATCATATTATTCTCTTCTACACTCTATGTTATTTGCTTCATTGATCTGTCTATCCAAGACACACATTTTCAAACCATTTCTTGATGATGCACTCTTGTTCTATGGTTCATTCTTGACTGTCGAGGGGTATTTTATAAATGAAACTCATCTCATACTCATTCACATTCACTCGGGGGGCACGCTTCTCCTATCATTCATTTTATATTCCATTCCATGCACACTCACAACATACTGCATATCTTGGTTGAGCATACTCTTGCTTGCTTATACTAGTTACATGTACACTTTGTTTTCATGGTAGATAGATACTTAAGTAAGTCATTATATTTATCATATACATATGCATGTACTATTTTTCTCTAGTTTTGAATGCAAAATTCTTACCAATCCTTACATGCAATATTTTCTTAGCATTGTACCTCTTACTAATCCCACCGAGGCTCCCGGGGCATCTACTTTTGTATACACTATACGTACTATTGTTTCATTTTGTACTCCTTCATATTCTTATCATCACACTACTCTATATCGAACATACATGTTTTGACATACTTTTTATCTTTCTAACATGCTAATGGGTACTTCATGTACAACATTTCCTTGTAGGAACTATTTTCCACCATGGTTGTCTAATACTTTTCTTGCTACTATTTGTCATTATATGTCATTGTTTGTAGGCTATGCCCTATATTTTGCTTTTCCATTGCTTGTATGATTTTGGCCACTTCAGCCCTAATTGTATTGCAATATTGTGAATAATTTCCCATGTTTGAAACCCACTTTCACGGTCTATATTGTCTTCTTTCTTGCTAGATTACACATTGTCTTTTATATGCGTATTTGTCTTGATTGCACTAACACATGTTTCTATCCACTTTGTTTGCATGTGACTTCGTTTCTAGCATGCACATCCCCTCCCCTGCAGGTATTAGTTTCGAGATCAACTTTTGGTTCTCTCCTTTGGGATGCATCCTCCTAGTGACGTCACATGCACCCCAAACGAGGGGGCATACATTGGGTGAATCACCACCACATATAACAACTCGAGCTTTAGTACATGCATGCACAGTACATGAACATTATAGTATATAGTTATAGAAATGGCCCAGATTATCACTTGGGTCCTTAGTTTAGCATAGATGTCAGTGCCCAAATACAGACATGAGCACCTGGGTGCTCTTGACCTTTCTTGGGTGCCTATTACTGTGGGCGATTCTGGTACTTTATCATATTAGCACAATTTTTATCAATTTATAGAGAATTTTACACAACACAAGAACAATCCTCTAACAATAAAAATGCATTCTATCTTACTTTTCTACTTGGAATGAACTGGATCGAATACATAACAAAGTGAGATCACACCATCTACAGTGGTGTATAAATTTTTGGAAGCAGTCTGTTGGTCCAAAAATCTTTCGCTTGACAGATCTATGGATAGACGAGCCAACAGTGTGCAGGGCATAGCCCCTCTTTGAGTCAGCAAAGTGAAACTGGTTTATTGCTATTCTACTAGCAGGAATCTATGCAAGTCTCACAGATTCTGCCTTCGGGGGTTTGGGATCTCATCCCAGTAGGGGTGTTTCCGACTGCGAAAAGAAAGGAAAGGAAGAGGGGATGAAGAAAGAGCAGGTCCGAAGGAAGAAAAGAAATGAATTCCAAAGCAGAAAGGTCAGAAGATTTATGTTTTGGGATTGGTAGTAAACAGAGCCAAACCTACTTGCATAAACAAACAAAGCAATACTGATGATGAATAAATGACAAAAAAGTAGATATGAATCTAACAGAATAAACACATACAGATCTAACATAAGAAAGGTCTGATGCATAACACAACTATTCAGCACAAAGTCTCAATATTTGTATTACTGTTTTCTTCTGTTACAAGAAAGCTCAAAGTCTTTTTTCTTCACTTCTATTTTTCATCTAAAAGATATTCCTCCATCCCACAATACAACAAGTATTGGGGTATATATAGAAGAAGGAGAGAAAAGAAGGCCAAAAAGGAGCCAACAACTATTTACAAAGATATTTACAAAATATCTAAAAGTCATGTTGACTTTTTACAACTTGATGGATGACATCATCCCATGATGCAACATGGATGATGTCATCATTTGTATCAACATACTCCAGATATTTCCAAAAAGAAAGACGAAGAAGAGAAAGGGAAGAAGAAGAAGAAGAAGAAGAAGAAGCAGCTACTCATCATCGTCATCCTACGGCCGAAAGGGGGTGGACGGCTTTTGTTGCTGCTCAGGTGACGAGATATGGAACTGAGAGCGGTATTCCATGAACTTGTTGATTATTGGCCCTAGTTGATCCTGGGAAGGATCCTTGTGCCGCTCACTAATCGCCTCACAAGTCTCCCGCTCATCTATGAGCTTCTCTGGGAGTTTGGAATAGTCCTTTTCCGCCTCAATGAGGAACCCGATGAAGTCCCTACAGGCCAGCAGGTTGTTGATAGATTCTATGTCAAATGTGACCTCTGGCCCCGTTCCTTGAGAAGCGATCTCCTTGAAGATCCGGGTGGTTTCATCAGCTTTCCTTAAAGTGAAGGAAGGAGTAAGTAACCCTGGCGACATATTAAGAACAATTCGTTCCATTTGGTGCATCGCATCCAGGGCTTCTTCCTTGACTTTATCAATCTTTTCTAGAATAAATTCTAGCTGATCCACCCGGTAGTCCAGAGTGGACATGATTTTGTTGAGGGCCCTTGGATGGCCGAAAACGCCGAACTTGACCAGATCTTCGACTGAACAGTCAAACATTTGTTGGAAGGTCTCGTGTTGCAGTCTGGCATGTTCCAACTCTTCTGATATGGGCCCTGCTAATGCTTGGAGCTCTTTATTCGCCTTACTGATGTTCAGGTACAATTCGGAGAACTCAGCGATCACTTTTTCACTGTCTTTGAGGATTTGGCTCCTCCAAGCGGAAACGGCCATACCCTGCTCGCCGATCTTGGCATACTCATTAATTTTCTCCTGGCTGAGAAGCTCAGAAGTCTCGGTGGTAGTTGTGGGAGGCGCACTACCCATCTTCTGTAAGGCTTGGAGTAGATATTTGTTTTGCTCCTTCAGTTGCCTTTTCTCTTCCTTTATTTCTTTAAGCTTCTTGCAGAGGGCATCAACTGCAGAAAGAGCCTCCCCTTGAAGACTTTCGGAAGATGTCCCCATTGTGACTTGGGTCACAGTAAAATCTGTCGGAGACAGATCCTTTTTCTCTTTGAGGGGATTGGGGTACGCGATTTCCATAACTCTCTCTCCTGCAGCACTTTGAGAGAAGCGCGTGACAGGCTTCTGCTTCTTCGCCCCCTTAGATGGGATCACGGAAAAGTCCATCGAGCGATGGGAACTTTCCTCTTTTGCTGACTTAGCTGCTGAGAGATCCAAGCTGGACCCATGGTAGAAGGACCGGAAATAGAGGAGGGGGCAGCTGCAGTAGTAGAGGGGAAAAAGGTGGAGACACGTGGTGGTGGCATTGATAGAATAGCTGAAGAAGTGCCCACGGAAGGAAGGGAAACTGTAGCTATGGAAGACATAGGAAGGGAAGGGAGCTCGGAGATGAGGGAAGAAATGGAGGAGGACAGATCAGTGAGGGAAGAGAAGATAGACGAAGAAGCGGGGGAAACAGTAGAAGAAGGGACAGAAGACATGACCAAAGGGATGGTCGCTTGAGTTGCTCGAGGAGGGGAAGGAAGAGAAGAAGAAAGGATAGAAGGGACCTCAGTTGTTGTAAGCAATGCCGACATCCTGAGTGGATGGGCCAATGGGAATATCCTCTTCTGCTTCTTTCTCTAGTGTGACTAGAGATATTACCTGCTTTCGGGGTGCCGTGGAAGGAGGACTCTCAGGGGCTTCTTCCTGAATGGTGCTGGATTCACCTTCTACGCCTTTGCCCTTGCCTTTAGGCTACTTTTTGGATCGTGGAGGTGCGTTGCCCAACGGGGAGGTTGTGAAATCAACCCCAAGGTAGATTAGTCCATTCATACGACACCAATGCTCCGTCCTACGCAGAGTCTCCTTGACCCTCTCCTCAATTTTCTGAGGGGCCTTAGTTCTATCAATGGCCGGAAAGGGCCAATTGTCCCCATCTGTGTCAGTATATACCTTGTCTATTTCATCTTCCGCAGTTTGGAAGCCTTTGGGGACAATGGCTATCCCGTATTGGATGATTTCTGCCAATGCTAGGCGAGAATGATCCTTTCTCCTGAGCTCCACCTCATGGATGATGTCAATGTAAATGTCCTCGATCTGAGGGACGTGGATTGGATCAAGTTTCACCCTTGGCAGACAGCTCCTTGGGTCGAAGGTAGGCCTGGCTGGGAAATCATGTCTTAAATTGAGCAGCTCCAGCTCTGCGAACATTTCCTTCACCTTGTGGTGGGTAGAGCATGTATACCGGCCCACTGTGAGGGGGAAAGGAGTTCCACCCTTCTTTCTTTTCAGGCATTTCTCGTGGTATGTGATCAGCTACCTTGACAGCTCCAGCAGAATCAGTTTAGGTCCAGCATACCTCGGTAGCCTGGTTGGCTCTCCTAAAAAGTTGGCAGCCCTTAGATAGGTGAACGTGGGAAACTGGGTGAACAGGGCCCCCCATTTCTCAGTGGCTGCTACTATGCTTTTGGTCGTGTGACCATAAGTCATATTCGGCCTCAATAGGTAGATGATGTGATAGAAAAACACATCGTTAATTTTTGTAAATTGGGAGATGCTATTCTCCAGCCTCAATTCCGGGTAGTACTCGTATATCTTGACCTGAGGCCAAACTCCACTCCGCATCAAGCCTGGATAATCCCTCTCTGATGCTGCAGCGTAGACCACGTAGGAGTTCATATGGAATGTCCCGTTGTGCTAAATTGTTGTAGCCGCTGAGATTGTGCTGCTTATAATTTCTCCCCAGCAAAAGCGTTGATCAGGCATATTCTTGTTCATGGTCTCTAAGTACCGCAGCATCCATTTATGGAAATAATGGGCGTCAGAAAGCCCGAAGACCCTGCTCAGGAACGTAATGGTGTCACTGAGCTCCTCTGAGAAGTCACTGCGGTGGATGATTTGGGGCCACCGGGTTACTACCTTTTTGTTTTTCAAGTAAACCTCGTTCATTAGTTACATACACTGATCTGCATTGTCATCCCATGCCTTAATGCAATCTGCTTGACTGATGGCCACAAAATGCCGGTGGTGAGGTATGCCGAGTATTATCTCAAAGTGACGGGCAGTGAGGTCAATGACTACCTCGCCCTTGCTGTTTACGACACACCTTGTGTCTTTGTTGTAACATTGGGCAATCACCATCAAGAATTCATTGTTGACGGCGCTGACTGGGATTCCACCGGCGAAGTGCAGGGCACTGCCTATCAGTTTGTCCATCCATGGACTCCTTGTGACTTTCTGAGTTCTAGCCCAGAATTCCTCCATATCAATATGTCCCAATTCTGAGTCTCTGACGTCCAGGCTACACTCGGCCTGGGAATCGGGCATTCTGACCCTTTGATATTTATATTTCATCTCTTCTTCTGTAAGCTTGGCCTTTCCTTTGGATTTGGTAGGTCTTTTGCTTGCTGGATGTTGACATATGTTCTTCCAAGTTTATTTGCTGATCTGCATGAAGAAGAAGCGAGACCCAATCCAAAAAGGTTGTATCATCATTTGATTTTCCATTGAAGTGTTAACAGAAGAAAGAGTTAGTTATTTTGAGGCTCAGGGCGCATGGCGCATGAAAACTACAGCTTACAGGGCTAAATAGGTAAGGCGCATGGGGAAAGGGTGTTACAAGGGTTAAACTAGCGCCAAAGGCGCATGGCGCATGAAAACTGCAGGGTGCATTTTACAAAAGGGCGCATGAAAACATCGTGTTGCACGGAAACAGGATGCGCCAAAGGCGCATAGATTTTTCATGTTGCATTGGGATTTGGCGTGCCCTTTGGTGCATGTATGGTTTGTGTAACAGGAATTTTTCGTGCGCCAAAGGGAACATGGCACGGCGCACGGAGGGTTTGCACAACATGAATGTTACTGTAAGGAGGGACATGCCTGTGCCTTCAAAGCCTTGTACTTAGCGCGAATGAAGCTGATGTTGCACAGATGCTGGGTGCGCCATAGGCGTGGATTTATGTGATGCAACAAGGAAGCTTGGTGTGCCATAGAGGGTGCAAGACTAGTGTTTGCAGCATATGGAGGAGGCGCGCCTTGAGGGCGCAGAAGTTTATGATGTAGCAGGCAAGATGAGTGCACCATTGGCACGGATTTTAGTTATGTTGCAGGGGTGACAGATGCGCCGAAGGAAAATAGTGAACTTAATCACCCTCAGAGGGGTTTTTACATGGTTCAGATCCTCTTTCTCCTCTTTTGAAAGGTTACTTGGGTAATGAAATGGTTTAAACTAGAAGGGTTACAAACCATTCTTTCGAGATAATGTCCTCTACTAGCGAGATCTGGAAAGAGGGGGAGGAAAATAAGGAAAGACAGCACGGGGGAGGGCTAGCTCAACACATGCATTTCAAAAACCAAACCAGCAAGCACAAAGAACCAGAAAGCAAATCACATGGAAGAGACAAGAACACTTACCCGGATAAATAGTGAGAATCTTGCAAACGGGTCCACAACGTGTTGAAAATGACAGGGCAGGGGCTGACAAGCTCAGAGAAAAGAAATCACGTGCCTTGTGTCTGGTGAAAATGACATTTGTGGGTGCACAAATGCATATATATATGTGAGCTAGTCATAAATGCGCCACCAACTTTATGAAGGGCGCATGAAAATTACTGTCGACATAGGAAAGTATGCGCCCTTTGGTGCACCAAAGCATTTTCCAGCATGAAACTAAGCGTGCCTTTGGCGCACCAAAAGTTGTGTTGTCATGATATTATGTGCACCCTTTGGCGCACCGAAAAGTGGCACAACAAAAGTTGTGCTAACATGAAGGCGCATGTATCTTGGCGCACGCGGAGAAGACTCAACATACAAGGCGCACCAAAAGTCGTGTTGACACTTTGAAAAATATGCGCCAAAGGCTTTTAAGGGGGCGCACCAAAAGTTGGTGTTACATAGTCATTCCATGCGCCAGCCAAAAAAGACCAACAAAAGACTAAGTTCGAAAAACCAAACAAGCTCTCCTTAAACCTTGAAAGAGAAAGAGCACATACAAAACCCCAAAATACATCAAATATTAAAAAGAAAAAGATGCATATGGGGATTCGGACTGACCCCGATGGTCACCCGATTGAGTGAACTTACAGTTTAGGTGTTGCACTATATTTCAAAATTCATGTAGTTCTATGTGTGTGTGTGTGTAGAATTGTGCCCTATGTGGATCTTGTGCCAGATGCACTTGAATAACAAGTAATAACTAGATGTAGAATATGTAAATAGATGTGTGCATGGAAAAATAAAATTCCCCTCCTATGCGTGTGTAGAAATAACAGTCCCTTGTCCCTTGTGTGAAGCTAGATGGATGCTTGAATGATCTTGTAATGGTCTTGGATGCAACCTTAGGTGATGATAGTAGATGTTTAGTGTTTGGTCCTTTATTATGGTCACATAGCTTTGTATTTATATGATTCCCTTGTTTTAATTTCATAATTAACCACTAAAAGGATGACCACCAAGAAAATAAGATGCCCAATAGCTAAAAAGGACCCAAAAGATGTGAGCAAGATACAAAGAGGTCGGGGTGCCTAGAGGGGACGAGGTTGATCGGCGGTGACGTCCTAGTTAGGGGTTGGTGTCCAAACTCAAATAAACTGAAGTGTCGAAAGTTAGACTGGGAAATAAGGTGTGTAAGACCAAGAAGGAAACCAAAACAAAAGCAAAGATTCCAAAGAAGTGTTTTATCACTTAGGAATCATATGAATAGTGGTATGTGACTAGGACCTAGAAATCTACCTAAAGTTTGTGATTTAGTGTATACACTCTTTGCATGAGATCACCCAAAAAAATCTTGGCATGAGATCAGCCAAAAAACTCATTCTTCAACAATAATTCAAGAAACTTTCTATCCTTTTCACTCATTATAGATTAGGTGCATATGTTCCTTTTACTATTTTTCACATTTTTACATAATTTTACATGGTTTTTTTATAGACTTTTCATAGCATATGACTTTGAATACTCTTTCACTCTTATTTTGCAGGTCCATCCTTAATACACAATACAAAACATCCCCACATCAGCAAATCACAAAAATGACAAAAGTAGGTACAAACATGACACAACACATACACTTCACCCCTAGGATCACTTCCTCTTCCTTAGCTTCCACGCTTCATTTTTATCACTCCATGCTTTTTCTTATCTCTTCGGCACACTTTCACCATCAATCTACATGGTTATCGGTACACATCTCCTATCTACTTTATGATATCAATTATTCATTAAACAATGTAAAGTGGGGAAATTTAGACACTAAATCACGCACTTGGGTATATTTATAGGTCCTAATCACATACTACTATTCATATGATTCCTAAGTGAGAACACTTGTAATTGACTAGTATATTTTCCCTCTTTCTTGTCTTTCTTGTTTTTCTCCGGTCTTGTATACCCCACAACCGAGTCTCGAGTTTCGTTGCTTTATCTTTATTGACTTTGGACACCAACGCCTGCTAGGACATCAATTCCTAGGTGCCCTTGTCCCCTCTAGGCACCCGACCTCTTTGTATCTTACTCACATATTTTGGGCCTCTTTTATATTTTGGTCATCTTTTTTTCTTATGGGTCGGCCTTTTAGTTGTCAATTATGAAATTCAAACAAGGGAATCATATAAATACAAAGCTATGTGACCATAATAAAGGACCAAGCTCTAAGCATCTATTATTACCACCTAAGGTTACATCTAAAGGCATTCAAAGATCATCAAGGCATCTTGTATGAAATAAAATCAACATGTGACCTTCTTTGCACTTGACTTCCTGAGGTCATGCCAAGATAGCCGGTGTAGAATAAAAATGGATGTGTGTGTGGTGGTGATGGATAATCTAATGAGGCAGCATTATATCTTCAACACACAATAACGGTATTTACAAATATAAGGCAAAGAATGCTCTCCTAACTTGAAGTGGCATGATTGATTGATCTGATATGATAGCTACTCGAGACTCCATTCAATATCAAGCTCTATCGATATTTTATTCATTTGTTGTTGAACACGCGGAAATTGACCTATGGGCACCTTGTATAGATTTCTAGACAAGTTCATGGAAGTAATAACGAGAGGCATAATGAAGCCATAGGGACTATGGATGATTCTTCGGTCTGGTCCAAAAGGTCTTAGCCTGATCAGCTGTTGTGTTCAATAATGAAAGTTGTGCAATGATATCGAGTGGAAGTGGTGATGATCTAAACAATAATGCACCTAAACTAGTGTCGATATCTAATTGGTTAGCAGGAAAATTGGGTTGTGGGACCTAAGGATCACAACCAAAAACTTGTGGAGGTTGTGGTCTGTTATGGTCATGCACATAATCAAACCATGTTTCCAGGAGTAGTCCAATAATCGTAGGCTTGATTAGTAGCAATTTTTAACATGTTTAGTTGTTCTATTTTCTCATAGAAAATAAAGCAAAGTCGTAAGACTGTCAAACGTAAACTTGTATCAATATATGTTATCAACTTTGGCTTGTTGGGTTGTGGGACCAAAGGATTACAATTGTACATCTTTTCTTGTTGTGGACCATTGATGGTCATACATAATGAAATTTAAATGATCTTGATAAAACAAAGTAACTATAAAAGTGTTCATCGGAGAACACTTGGCTTAACTCACACAAGAAGTCAGCGTGGAAAAGCATGCCGAGTTTAAGAGCGCGAATGGGTAGGAAGAACACAAGCATGGAGGGAAAGTTCAAAGCATTCGGGACTTAGCCTATTTTGAGCATGAAGACCTATTTTTAGAAAATGGCATGCAAAATGCACCAATGATGTAGGAACGTGTGCGCCACGTATCATCTATCTTTAGTAGATTGGATTGAAGCTTGTTTTGCATGGAGGCAAGCTAAGAATAGGATTGTCACTTGATTAACCGCTGAGGTCTATAGATAGCACACTTGCATGTGTGGCTATATTTGTAAATGGAACGTCACTATTAATAACATGCAGCTTATTTTTTTAATAGAGAAGCGGTGAAGGGAAATTCCCCACCCTATATATGATGTGAATCACATAGTAGTATATAGATAGAGATAGATAGAGATAGATAGAGAGATATACGACCGGATTACTATATCGATCCATGCGCGCATTGGTATAAAATTCCATTATTGTAAGGAGCCTTTGAGTTTATTAATAGATGGAAGTTATTGGCTGAATCAAGTGTCATTCATGTGTGTAATCAAGTAGTGCATG
This sequence comes from Taxus wallichiana var. yunnanensis, assembly GCA_018340775.1. Lineage (NCBI taxonomy): Eukaryota > Viridiplantae > Streptophyta > Pinopsida > Cupressales > Taxaceae > Taxus > Taxus wallichiana. The sequence goes on along the minus strand of CM031235.1, from coordinate 319,384,399 downwards.
TTCTTGATTCAATCATGATTATTGTTTAAGCTTGTTCTTTCATAAATCTGAATATGGTATGCATTGTAGAATGATGGATTAGTTATGGATCTATATGTTTATTCCTTCATCACACTAACATCCTACTACAACAACCCTAAAGAGGGACCTAGTACCTTTGCGTGCTTCAAGTCAATGCTCAATCTAGGCTAAGTGATGTGCCAACACGACTAGGGTGTTATCTGGTAATTCTAGGCTACATCATTGGTTCCATTGCCGGGGCCTATTTTTTGGTTGCTTTTAGGATGGTTCGCAATGAAGACATACCAATTAACTCTAACAATTATTGAGGAGTGAATACGTGATCTAGAGGAAGAATATGCACGGTGGTTCAATAATGGATCTAAGTTTAATGCACGCACTTGGGTAGAACATAATTTGTATGATAGATTATATGAGATATTTTTACCATCTTTCCAATAGAATTATACAAGTGACTGATCGCGTATGCATCTAAGCTGAATTGGAGGTATTGCGCACTTGTCGGACACGTAGAATTTTAGGCCCTTTATGATGTTGACTTGATCTGGACTCGCACTTGTGGATACATGGTTTCATGGTGTTCTAAACATTTATATTCGGAATATTCAATTTTGATGTATTCTTGCCCGGAGATAGCTGAATTCTAGTTTTTGCGATATCCTAGAGGAACATATCTGTAAGACATTCCACTGGCGATCAAGATCTTGATGGTAACTTTGAACCTAGAGAGTAAACTGATGGCTAACTAAACATCACCACATGCAATGGCAGAACAGGTTTGGTGAAAGATGGCAGACCTAGCGGTAGAAAGGTAGAGAGAGGAAAGGCGGCTTAAGTATAATGAGGCGTGCGAAAGGGAGATAGAGAAGCAGTGTACCATTGCAGAAAGTATGGCATTGAGAGATTGCTCATGAAGGATTTAAAGCTCATGTAGAAGACATGGAGCCAGAGCATCAGGAACTCCCCAATCTTGGAAATCATGACAGACATCCCCCCTTAGCCTCATGTGGAAGTATGCTAGCAGAGACTACTTGGGCCATGGTGCGCATCTTAATCCACCTAGTGACCTAGCCCTTGCACTTGGTTTTTCAGTATCTAGTATGACCAGTAATCAACAAGCAAGTTTGGGAAGTAAGAGAGCAAGTACATCAATGGCAGGACAGATGGCTTTAATGTTATTCGGAGGTGTGTTTTTAGGTGCATCATCCACATAGAACATAAGCGCCAAATGTTGGGTTCACCTCTGCGGGACTACCTCATAGGTGTAGGGGTTCAAGATAGTACTATTGTCGAGCACAAGGGAGTACATCTACAGGTCCTATTCTAGGTACTGGTGGAGGGTCAAGAGGTATAGGTGGTTCTAGTTCGTGGATCTGGTGGTTTTGGAGGAAGAGGAAACACAGGAGGTTCTAGATCAGGTGGTCAAGGTCCGCAATAACCATAGAACATTTATATGGAGATGTCTCTTTGTCTTCCAGAGTATAGAGGCATAGAGGATGTTGTTGAGCATGTGCACATGTGTGAAATCTTATGGCATGTGAAAGGGGTCACAAATTTTAAGTGTAAGGCAAGTCAATTCGCTACTACCTTACAGGGGACGAGCACACATCCAGTTTAGGAAGTTTGATCCCGATCAAACTTACGTGGATTATGCAAAGATTAAAGGATGCTTTCTTAAAAGAGTTCTATATCCCATAATTTCAGCGAGAAAAGTATCGTGGGCACTCAAAGATATCAAGAAGGGCACCATTGAGAGTATTTGTGAGTATGATGCATACTTTAAGACACTTATATCTAAGCTTTCTTATGATATTCACGCCAGCCAGCATGCACAATGGTTTTTTGGGGGATTGATTACACCATTCAAAAGAGCACTATCACATAAGACATACACTGATCCATGTAAAGAACAGGAAGTAGCTTTGTGTGCTAAGGCATTTGGGAGCATTGACATTGGCATTATTCCATTCTTAAGCGGCACAAATTGCAGCTATGTCCAAATAGTTAGAGAAGCTATCAGAAAATTCATCCCATGAAACGCGCTCAGAATTTGGTGTATAGATTGTGAAGTAGAAGGTCACACCAAGGATAGTTGTCCTCGCAAAATAGTACGCTCATTACTGTTGGACTGTGAGATCTGTCATTTGAATCATGATGCTAGTCATTTTCCTTTATTACAACACGCGATAAGGAAGAATGTATCCAACTTTTGCAAAATTTGTAGGTCCATGACCCATGATACTAAGGATTATCGATTGATTGGTCAAATCCGGATGCTATAGACATTGGGGTACGGCGTAAAGTGTAATAGATAATTCTAAGGGTAAGAATGAGCACCAGGATTGGGATCATAATCAAACGCAGCTATGATAGGAATGAGGGCCATTTTGAAGGAGGTCATGGAAGAGGATGTGGATATCATGGTGGATATGGAGGACGAGGCCACGGTGGAGGAAGAAGCAAGTTTCCTTGAGGAACATGCTATACATGTGGATCCCCTAATCATTATAGGCACAAATGTCCCTAGAATGTTACATGTTCTTTTTGTGGAAAGAATCATAGCTATGAGGAGTTCCTAGACTTATATGAGCATCTTAGTAAACAGCATAAGCAGGAGAAAAAAGGTGTAGGGATGGTTAGGATCTAGCACGCGGAGGAAAATCAGTGGATTCCCAAGATAGCACCAGAACCTGAGGCCTTAACTGTAAAGATTACCACACGTGCCAAAGCAAAGCATGCGCAAGAGAGGCATCATACCGTAAGCCTACGATCACCAAGGGGAGGTATTTCATACAAGGTATCCAGATCTAGCTCATCGAAGGAGGTTTATCAAGATACCATGGAAGTGCTAAGGAATTTTCAGGGTGAAATACAGTACTTAAAGGAGTAAAAGAAAGCATCAGAGACATTCCAAACTGATATTGATGATCTGAGAGAAGTATGCAAAATTTTACACCAGGAGAACATCATCCCACTATTAGGAAGTTGGTTAAAAGGAACACTCTATGTGCAAGTATTGAGACAGGACGACAAATCTTGCATGTAAATCTTCCCCCTGATAGCATTGACTATGACAAGGAAATTACTCTGAATGTTGTTGTGGATGGATGGTTATTGAGAAATATTATGATAGATACATGTGCGGAAGTAAATGTGCTTATGTTAAATGCATGGGTACAAATGGGGAGACCCCATTGCAGCCATCATCTAATGTGTTGTTTATGGCAAACCGAACTAAGGCCACTCCCATAGGAGTTTTGAAGGATGCATCTATAACTATACAAAGGGCCAAGTTCACTGGGATTTTGAGGTATTAGCACTTGCAAAAGCAGCGCTTTATAGCCTTGCTTGGACACCCTTGGTGTTATGCAAATAAGCGTTGACTTGAGATTCAATAAGGGGATATCGGTTTGAGAACAAGGAGGAAAGGGTTGTGATACCTTTGACAGATGGGAAGTCTACACCATATGTTGAGCCTCTAAGTGAGGAGGACTTAAACAAAATCTATGTCCATGCTTTTCAGATCCTAGAGGTCAATGAGCCATCAAAGGAAGGCATCCTACAATGGGAGGATTCTCATTCTATCAGTGATACTATGAGTATTACTTGTGACAATTGGGCTCATGGTACATATGAACTAGTAGGGCACGAGGTGAAAAACATGGTTACACGTAAGAAGGGACTTCGTTCTATTCGACAGATAGGTGGCGCAGTACCTTGGTATATAGGAGTAGAAGATCTTCCTATATTTTTGGAAGCCATGGAGGCATAGTGCATAGACCAAGTCAGGAGAAGAGACATGTTAGCATATGTCTTGCATGGGATAAGCGCGGGTGGGTAGTTCATAGAGATAATCTTACGGAGTGGAAGGAGATCATAATTTCCCTATCTACCAAGTTTGTAAGAAGTAATGCACCTACGCATATCTGCACTTATAATGGTGATCAACCTTCTCAAAGATCACATTCAAAAGAGTTTGAGAGACTCTGACAAGCTGGGACGGGAAGCATTTCCACCTTCACCTAGGTTCATAGACTATATTCTACTCTACAAGGATGTGCATGCGCTGGTATGTATATGTAGAACTACATAGAGAGACTAGGAATCGGCAAAATTTGACTACAAGAATGATCTAGACCTTTGACTATTTTTCTTCCCAACCTCCAATAGAAGAGGCATTAAAAATTTTCAAGTGGTTAACCATGAGAGATAGTGCAAAGGCAGAGGAACTCATACAAGAATTAATGGGTGAGACAGAATTAGGTGTGTGTTTTGAAGAAGGAGGAGAAGACTCCATATTGCTTGATCGTGCTTGTCTTAAGAAAGAAAAAGGTAAGATGGTGTACATCGTGGATGATGAGGAAGTTGAAAATTTGGATATTGACCATTCAAAGGGGGCATGCAAGGTCTTGGATAGTGTAGATAAGGATACGCGTGCATACCATGAACCAATGAAGACCAAAAAGGTCAATATAGGATCGGAGGTTGAGCCTAAGGAGGTCATAATTGGAGACTACTGGTCAAACTCGGAGGTGGCAAAGATCATTGAGTTACTCAGGGATTATTAGGACTTATTCCCTCAAGGGTATCATGAACTTAAAGGCATGCATGAATCACTTGGGGAAATGAAGATAAATCTTAAGGAAGGTGCACACCCCATGAGAAAGAGACCTTATAGAATGAATCCTAATTTGCGTGAAAAGGTAAAAGAAGAAATTGATAAAATTTTGAAATCTAGAATTATCAAGCCCCTTAATGAGTCAGAATGGGTTGGTCCAATGGTGATCAATATCAAGTAGGATGGACGAATTAGAATAATTGTGGACTACAAGGAGCTAAATGTTGCATGTGTAATAGACCCATTCCCTACACCATTTATTGGGGAAATATTAGAGGGAGTTGTAGGGCGTAAAATATATTCCTTCACAGATGGTTTTTCCTGGGTATCATCAAGTTAGGATTGCTCGAAGGACCAGGAAAAGACTACATTTACTACTAAATGGGGCAGCTTTGCCTATACTGTAATGTCTTTTGGATTGAAAAACATGCCTACTATATTCTTGCGTATAGTTGTTCAGGCATTCAAAGATTTTATTCACAACTTTTTGCAGGTTTATCTAGATGATTGGACAGTATATGGGCTTATGAAAGATCATTGTGACAATTTGTGCTTAATGTTTGAACGATGCGAAAATTGTGTATCTCTTTAAACATCAAGAAGTGCATATTTTCTACACCTTTTAGAATATTGTTAGGGCATATAATATGCAAGGAAGGGTTGTTGGTTGATCCAGCTAAGGTTACAGTCATTCCAGGCCTGGATGTAAGCACCTACTAGTCAAAGTGAGGTGCGTGGATTTTTGGGTCATATAGGTTACTATCAAAATTTCATCAAAGGGTATGCTAAAATTGTTGCACCCTTGGAAGAATTACTAAAAGGGAAAGGTACATTTTATTGGGGAGAACCGCAAAGCAGTGCGTGTTTGAGATATTAAAAGAGAAACTTACTACCACGCCCATTCTGCTGTTTTCCTCATGGGATAAACCATTTCATGTGCATGTGGATGCTTTTGGCATGGCCATTGGCATTGTGTTAGCTCAACCTGGAGAAGGTATTATAGATCATCCAATTTGTTTTGCTAGTAGGAAGTTGACTCCTACTGAAAGGAATTATACAACTACAAAGTGCAAAGCTTTGTCAATGATCTATGCATTACACAAGTTTCGATAGTACTTGTTAGCAACACCATTTGTGTTTTATATAGATCACATGGCATTAAAGTATTTGGTGAACAAACTGGTCTTGCAAGGGCGCATATGCAGATGGGTACTCCTATTTCAAGAGTTTGACTTCACAGTTGTGGTGAAGCCAGGGAAAAGTAATTCTGACCAGACCACTTGTCTAGAATTCACTCAGGAGAAGAAGCACAAACAATTGAAGAAACCATGCCAGATGCATAGTTATATAGGTTACAATGTGCACCCTCGAAATTAGAAGACATTGTTGTCTTTCTACAACCGGTATGGTACAAGAAGGAATGAAGGAATTAGGAAAGAAACAGTTTGTTATACACACGGCACCATTTATGTTAATCAGTGGTGACCTCTACAAGTTAGGTAGAGATGAAGTATTATGTCGTTGTGTATTAGAGCATGAGCACAAGGATATTATGGAAGAATCCCATGGTGGTATTGCAGGTGGCCACTATGCAGGTGATGCGACTACCCGGAAGATCCTACTCACTAGATTATGGTGGGAGACACTGTATAAATATTGTAAGGTGTATTGCAAGGCGTGTGACCATTGTCAACGCCTAGGAAAACTAGGGCAAAGAGATGAGATGCCTTTGAGACTGATTACTAGTGCTAAACCATTTGAGAAATGGGCCATTGACTTTGTAGGACCTATTTCGCTAGCCGTGCGTAGGACTAGATCACGCTATATCATTACTTGCATAGATTATCTCACACAGTGGGTAGAAGCAGCACACCTACAAAGGACTGTACAATGCTACAACAGCTAGGTTTCTCTAGGAGAATGTTCTTACAAGATATGGATGTCCTTTAAGCTTGATAAGTGATAGGGGTACACACTTTTTGAATGAGACAATCAGATCCTATTAGATGAGTTTATGGTTGCACACCATAAAACTACACCCTATCATCCTCAGGAAAATGGAACTGCTGAGGCTTTCAACAAGATTTTGAGCCAAACTTTGACAAAAATTTGTGATGTTGGGAGAAAGGATTGGGATGATAAAGTGTCAGCTATTATTTGGGCATATAGAACAACTTATAAGAGATTAAACAAAGCCACACCGTTTCAGTTGGTGTTTGGCATAGAATCCATTCTCCCTATAGAATTTATGCTACCTTCTTTATGCATTGCATGCACTGGAGGTCTAGCTGATGAGCAGGCTTTAGAAGAGTGTATTGAGAAGATGATTCAACTAGATGAGCGACAAGCCATAGCACGATGGAGTCAAAAGCAGGAAAAGGCTAGGTAGAAAGCATGGCATGATAGAAACATAAGGGATAAGAAGTTTGAGATTGGAAAATGGTACTTCTTTATGACTCTAAGTTCTTGCGCCATCTAGGAAAGCTCAAAGTACATTGGTTGGGGTCGTATGTCATCACTCACATACTTGAAACAAGTGCTTGCCAGTTAGAAGCACTTGATGGAACACGGCTACCCAGTTACTTCAATGGGATTACGCTGAAGCCATACTATAAATAATTCTTCTTGGTGTTTGTAATAAGTCTTCATTGTCGTTATGCTTTGTCAATTTAGTTGTTGTTCTTGTGTAATAAGTGCACTTGCATGCATGAAGCTAATTAATATGTGAAGAATTTTTATGCGCAAAGGACTGCACATACTTTTAGTGTGGGGTGGTTGTTTATATCTAGGTACAAGACAGTGGGAATTGAAAGGATAAAGGAATAAGCTGCTATGGGTGTGCTTTAAGTCAAAGAAAGATTGCTTCTCACAAGTGACCAAGGATGGAGATGAAAGAAGGAATAATATAATGCGAGGTAAGTGGAGGCCATGATAACTACCAGGAGAAGGTACAGTGACGAGGTACTCAAGTGCAAGGGTGCACACTGAAGAGAAATTTGTGACTAAAGGGTAGGGAGGCACGCTAGAAGGTTATAGTTGGGGCACGAAGATGTACCACATGGAACGAATGAATTTGGTCAATGAATGAGGGGATATTTGGTAGGTGAAGGAGAAATAAATGCATCAAATTTTGAAAAATCTATATAATGATGGGATGCAAATTCATTTTTACCATTGCGATTAAGAGTATTTGAAAGAAGCAAAGTGTGAAGATCCAAGTGATCATTTTAAGGTGTGAGAGGTATGTAACCAGTCGTGATGAAGAGATCTATGCGCAAAAGAAGCTTGATCCCTGGTGGTGAAGTGTTTGAGTGAAGTGAAGTGATGGAGATGAGTTAGGGGCACATAATTTCACCTAGGGCATGTTAAATAAAACTAGGGTTTGCTTCACACATTACAAAATTTGAACGGTAAGGATCTACAAAGGATTGTAAGGTAAAAATGGCACCGAAGAAGGCATCTACAATAGGAGTAAAAGGAAAGAAGAAGGTAGTCATCAAGGAGGAAGAAATTGCTCCAGAAAGCAATTTTTCAGATATGCAATATCCAAAGGGGGTTATTGTTGGCCAGGAGTGGGATTCTCACATAAGGAAAAGTAAAGTGAGTGAGTATAATCACCGTACCATTGAGAACAATAAGGAGATTGACACGTTGTTGAACATGAAGACAAATAAAGGCTCGGTAGAAGATATTTCAAAGTGTATGACGATGCTGGTGAGAAGCTATTGCAAAGGATAGGGGTTTACCAACTTTATGAGCTCCCTTATTTCAAGAAGTATGAGCCATTATACTAGTGGCTTATGAGTAGAGTGCACGAGGATTTTTTCTACTTTGTAGGGCGCAAAGTTAGAATTTCAATTACACTCATCTCCACGGTGACAGGGTTGAAAGGAATGGGAGATGATTTGTGAGATGATCTGACAGATAAAACTACAATATTGGAGACCAAGAAGGAGTTGGGATATATAAAGGGTCCGCGTGGTATGGACATCGACAAACTAAATAAGTATCCAATTGTACAAGTAGCCACACATCTCATTACAAAGCTCAATGACCAGAAAGGTGGTCACAAGTGAACACCATGTGGTTACACATTGCCAAAAAGATGTCTAAAGGAGTAGTCTACAACATTTCATGGTATATCGCAGAGACAATTGTTGAAGAAGCGCGCACAGGAGGAAAGATCAGATTTGGAGTTGTTTTGTTATCACTAGTGTTCATGGAGATCGAGTACCTGATGGACCAAAGGAGAAGGTATGGGAGTATTCAATGGAACACAAATCACCTATAGAATGCTTCAAGAAGTACCTATGTGAGGGATCCATAACAGAGCAGGTTAAGCAATGGGCCAAGAAGTGGTATGATAGGCTTCGTGCGGATTTTGAGGAAGAATGGCGCATCCCCAAGGACTTTCCTTCAGTGGTTGGAAAGGCAATTCAATTTGTTGTATACCAACATTTATGTATAGCATGGTTTGTAATGAAAGATGGGGCATGGAGTCCTTGGTGCAAGTTTCCATATGCATTCATAGCAAGGTACTTCCAGGCATCAGTACATAGGTTTACAGATATGCGGCGACTGATATTCAATGTGGATAAGGTAGATTACGACTACCACACACTAAGGAAAAATATGTGTATCTAGGGTGGGGTGCATATGTTGAAAGACTCATTTATGATGTTTTGAACATTAAACCAATAAGTTTTGCGGTGGGAGAAATTGGAGTAACACTGGTATATCTCCAACTAAAGCCAAAGATGGAGAATAACAAGTATGTGGAAGGTGAGTTCACACTTCTAGCACCACCAAAGGGAAAGCATACAATGGAGAACATCCTAGCACCTAAGCCCATAGAGCCAATTAAAGTGGAGGATGAGGAGGAGGAGCATGAAGATAGTGGTGGTTTGGAGCATAGAGGTAGGAGACATCCTACAAATAAGGGTGAAGTTGAGTGCGCCACTACACCACCTCAGCCACAAGAGGGGGATGATGAGGACATGAATGCAATCCAAGGGGAGCACAGATTTAAGAGGGTGTTTAGGAGAACAAGGACCCAAGGTGCTACTCCAACCATGGTGCATAGATCACCTAGACTCTCTCCATAGAAGGAGGCAACTGTGCAAAGAAGGAGGAAACTAAAGTTAAATGAGGAGGTAGAAGAGTCAAAGGAAATCGTGCCTAATTCTCCTACACTTCCAGAGAACATAGAAGAACATGGTGAGGAATCAAAGGAAAGAGGAGAGGATGAGAAGGGACCAAAGGAGATAGTTGCAGAGAATGTTTAGGATATGGAGACACAAGTCCCAAATTTGGAAGCTAAGGTCCCTAAGTAGCAACGGTCTAGGAGAACGAGTGGAGAGCACATTCCACTAGCCATGGGGTATGCAGAGGACATAGGTAAAATTGTTTGTGCCCACTTCCAAAGAATGATAGCAGATGTATGATTTATTTGGATGGGATCTAATGGATGAGGATATGGTGACTATGTGCACTCGGAAGAAACTATCATGGTCAATGCACACCCATATGGATGAGCCTAACTTTGATATATGCGAAGAGTCATGTAGCTCAAGATTGTTGAAGAAGGAACCACAATAAAGACATATGACGGTAAAGCCTATTGTCATGTCAGATGAGTAGGTCAGCAATGCATTGGTAAAGGTTTCTACTGAAGTTGTAAGGAGAAACATGGACAAAGCTGCAACAATAAGAGCGTTGCACGAGGAGCTCAAGACAAAGGATGCAAAGATAGTGCACATAACTCAAGAGAGGGACTTAGCATGGAAGAAGAATGAAGTATTTATCAGCATCGTAGAGGAGATTGGGGACAATGTCATAAGAGCCAAGCCACACTTGGAGGCCAAGGTACCACAGACATTTCCTTCAGTGATACACTATGTAGGAAAGTTGGTGGACTTAGTACTTGAAGATGAACCTTTGCGCATACCAACGCCAAGGAACCTAGAATAGGAGGCGGGCAAGAGGAAGGGTCATGATGTGAAAGATTACATCATATGAAGGGTTGCTACAAGCGCTACAAGAGGTATTGAAGAAAGTAGACTAGGATTTAAACATCTGCACAGCTCCAGAGGTGCTTATCAATATAAAGACCCTGGAAGAAAGCAATGAGGTCCAAAGAGCAATGAAGGACAAAACATTGGGCCACACAAAAAGGTTGTCAATGGTTAAGAAGAAGCGCAAGGCCCTGGCAACAAAGACAAGATCCACATAAGACTCAGTTGGAAGAGCTTGGGAAGCTCATTGCAGAAAAATGGATCTTCTAGAAGGAAGAATGACATCAATGTCCAGCATTGTGTTGGTTCTGCAGAATGAAAAAGGAGAGATTGTGAGGGATGAGTTGGAATCCATTGTTGTGGACATTCCAGAGAAAGCAAAACAAGCACTCACTGAATGACAGACCTTGGAGGCTGAAATAAAGGAGTATCCAGAGTTGATCCTTCAAGCTAATACAGAGGATGTTACCTCTTAAAACATTCTTTATTCATCTACATTCTTTCTTATTCTTTCCATTTAATATTCTTTACTTCAATTTTTTTTTAAGATACCCATTTTCGGGTGACAATGTGATTAGTGTGGGGTAATGTTGATTAGAGAACACTTGATAGAACTCACACAAGAAGTCCACGTGGGAAAGCAAGCCAGGTTTAAGGGTGCGAATGGACAAGAAGAACACATGCACAGAGGGCAAGTTCAACATTCGAGACTTAGCCTATTTTGAGCATGAAGACCTATTTTTAGAAGATGGCGTGCGAAACACACCAACAATGTAGGGACGTGTGCGCCACGTATTGTCTATCTTTAGAGGATCGGATCGAAGCTTGTTTTGCATGGAGGTGAGCTAAGAATAGGATTTTCACTTCAGTTAACTACAAGAGGTCTATAGATAACACACTTTCATGTGTGGCTATGCCTGTAAACAAATGTGTGTGCTATTAATAACATACGGCCTATTTTTGGAATAGAGAAGTGGTGAAGGGAAATTCCCCACCCTATATATGATGTGAATCGCATAGTAGTATATAGATAGAGATAGATAGAGAGATATAGAGAGATATACGACTGGATTACTATATCAGATCCATGCACGCATTGGTATAGAATGCCATTATTGTAAGGAGCCTCTATGTTTATTAATAGATGGAAGTTATTGGCTGAATCAAGTGTCATTCATGTGTGTAATCAAGTAGTGCATGTTCTTGATTCAATCATGATTATTGTTTGAGCTTGTTCTTTCATAAATTTGAATATGGTATGCATTGTAGAATGATGGATTAGTTATGGATCTATAATTTTATTCCTTCATCACGCTAACATCCTGCTACAGCAACCCTAAAGAGGGGCCTAGTACCTTTGCGCACTTCGGTGAGTACTCGCCTAGGTGAGTGATGTGCTAGCGTGACTAAGGTGTTATCCGGCAATTCTAGGCTACATCAAAAAGGAAATCTAATCTATTTTTTGGAATTTTCATAATATATCAGAGCAAAACAATGAAAGCAAACTAATATTGTAAAAGTAAATGTTTTTGATCTTTTCTAGTTTTTAAGCAAATGTGTTCTAATCTTATAAGCAAACTAAAGACAAGTAATCAGCCAAATGTAGCTAGTTACTTGTGCAAATATGTGAATCTAAATCTAAAACAAATAACCTAATCTAATCAAAACCCTTCAAACCCTACCTCATAGGTGAAGAACAAATCATGACCCTAAAAGAGCTATTGTTCCCCACAACTTCCTCGGTAATGTCAAAGAAAAAATTTCTAATGATTTGATCTACTTGTAATTTCCTAATCAATTGAAATGAACAATTTTACTACTCTATTTGATATGCAATTGAAACTAATGATTCAAAATTGACAATTTGGCAAATGAAGCAAACAAACAAATAATTCCAACTTGGATAAATAAGAGCTTTGGAAAATCCAATTGTATATGTGTCTGTCCCTCGCTTTTTATTTTCTTTCTTTGTGTGTTCATATGAGTCCAATGAATTGGGAACGCAAGAAGAGCAAATGAAGAAGATGTTTAAGCAAAGGTAGCTTGAAGGCGCTTTGGCTACAATGCGAGTAGAAGAGAGATAGCACAAGAGATCTGAGCTTGGCTATATAATTCTTAGTAGGATTGTGGAAACAATACTATACAAGATACACAAAATTCTTAGGTCTTTTTCTTGTCACAAGCATGGAATATATAAGAATTGGGGCTGGGATGTGCCTTCATACACAAGGCAAGAAGAGGTATTTCCAACTAACTAAAGCACATGTAAAAGTAGAAGAGGGAAGGAGAACCAAGAAATCAAAACTATTTTTAGACAAATTGGTTCACAAACACATCCTAAAAGTGAAGTTAAGTGAATCGTCGCATGTTAAAAACATGCATGACGGAATCTATAAAAATCCTTGGGACCGCCGCCTGCGCAGAGCAGCGGTCCTGGCACTAAAGGCCAAAACATGCACATGATGAAGTGGGAAGCTGGAAAAAGTGTGAAAAAGCTTTAAGGGCGTATAGGCTCCAAATATACACTCGTAAATGGGTTTTGAAGCTCAAACATCTTCCGAAAGGAAGTGAATCATCATTGGGGACTTTTGTAACCATTTTTCGACAATGTAGCACATGTAATTTTAGGTTCATACATATTTCCCCTCGAAGAAGTGTCTTAGCCATAAAAGGCATCAAACGTAGAGTCCGAGTATAGCATTCCCAAAATGGGGATTTATAAGCTATACCCGACATGCTCGTGTATCGAATTGTCGTCATACAAGCTCCCGATACACTGTAGGAGGGAAAGAAGATTCAAGTGCAGATAGAAAAAATCTCAAAAAATAAAAAGTAAATCAAAACGACAAGAGGACTTACCATTTGTGCGGGGATATAGAGATATACTTGTGCTAACGCTCCATCCCTATGAAAACATACACTCAAAATGAGGTTAAAATAAAGATATATATATATCTCAACAAACTCATTTTCCAATTCATTTGCGCTTATTCAATTTGGTGATTTTGGAGCTTTAGACCCACGGTGACCATTTTCAATGAGAGTACAACCGAAATGACCATTACAAGATTGTGATCATGCCTCCATGAGCGGGAGATCGACTGCCATGCGTTCTAAGGTTGGTTTTTTCACTTTTATGTTTTCAAACCTAAAATGTCAAAATGTCAAAAAAATTACCTAGGGGGGATTATTTCAAAATTTATTATCTTAAATGCGTCTCTAGGGGGGGTGCCCATGGGGTAGTCTTTTATTTCATCCAAAATGGTCTCTTTTTGTGTTTTTGAGCATTTTTAGGGTTAAATACACATTCGTAAAATTGTCCATGACCGCCGCCTTGCACTTGGTGGCGCTTCTGAGTAAATGACCAAAATGTGTGTTAACTTTATTTTTTCGGATTTTCAATGTTTTCTCATGTTTTTGGTGAGCTTATCTTTTTATACATGTTACTAACTTGCTCATTTTTTGTGTTTTGGCAAATGCGTAAGAAGGAGGAGTACATCCATTAGAGCCGTGAGTGGGAGTGTGATTGGCTCCCGGGGATTTTTGATTAGTTGACTCAGGATGAGAGGGACACTCTCCAGAGGGCAAGGATTTCTAGGATTGCACGGTGCCCTATGTCACTCCTACTAGTCACATATTGTGTGACTTGTTTTCTTACTGGGATGCATACCAGAACACTTTCCAGTTGTTAGGTGTCAGGGGTGAGTTGACCATCACCCTGAGGACGTATACCACATTCTTGAGCTCCCAATACTTAGAAGGAGATTGAACCTAGGAGATAGTATGATCCAAAGCCATGATGACTCTATGGGCTACTTATATGGGGGATGTTACATTCTCTTTTGGTTCGAAGAAGGGGGTCAAGGTTTGATCCATTCCTACTGCTCCCATCCCCACTATCTACAAGGCCATCATGGGTATCTTGGCCTCACAGTTAATCGGGGACAAGGGAGGTGACACACTACTCTACTACTGGGATCCCATTATTACTCAAATTGAGGCACATGGTCATATTTACGCCTAGGGAGTATACATATTGGGGACTACATATCATGACCTATACAGATCGTCGTGCCACAGGACTACCACTGAGCCACCCTACCTTAGTCATGAGTTGGGTGTATGAGCACATTTCCCCTTATGGAAGGGGAATATCAGTGTTGGATCCATGGGTTGTTTGGGTAGTAAGGTGGACAAGGATGTTAGTAATTCATACCCCACACCAGCAGTGGCTTCTTTGACCACACCAGACATGGTTTCTACACCCTACCAGGACATGGTAGGACTGTGGGGGTAGGAGGTGACCATAGTGGTGGATTGCTCTACCACAGGGAAGTTAGTTGATAGGGTAGGGAGAGTTGAGATCCATCCATTCGACCGGGTCCCTCAGCAGTTTGGCCTCCCTTATGCAGTTATTCTTCCTCCAGTGGCACCGATATATATGATTGTTCAGGAGGCCCAGAAGGGCCCTAGAGGGGACCCTTGTTGGACCGTGGTTACTCATGTGTGCCCATCATAGTTAGGCATGTTTTCTACACCTGACGGGTAGTTGGTGCTACTCAAGCACCTTTACTTCAGATTGAGTCTGCTCATGCTCACAAAAAAGAGGAGGATGAGCCTATAGATGTAGACTCTAATTCAAAGGAGTACACAGAGATGAGACCAAGGAGGAGTCAACTAGAGAGGAGATAGGGGATGAGGGGTCAGGAAGTGAGGCTGGTGGGGAAGCCCACATGGAGGAGGAGGAGAGTGATCCCGAGTGGCATGACACTCAGGATATTCTGAGAGCGGCACATGAGGAGGCGAGTGTGGAGAGAGAGACCTTGGTCTCGAGAAACCACTTCCTCAAGATGGAGAGGGAGATGATGATTCTATGATAAGACAATATCTCATCTCGTGGCTTTAGGGAGGTGTCACAACCACCACTAAGTAGCAACAAAAGCCATTGATCCAACCTTGATGTCGAGATATTTGAGTATGTTGACACTCTTCTCTCGAATTATGTTAGTTGGAAATGTTAGTTTGTTTTGTTTTTTTGCTTTGTTCTTTTTGGAATTTTCTAACTCATCATTTCTTCTTATTTTCTTGCTTGCACCGACTTCACAGAGTGGCAACAGCTTATTCAATGGGTATGCGTGGAAACCCTATTGATCTCCTCGGGGATACTTAAGCCGAGCCGACCGAGGATTCAAGTTAGCCATTAGCATCTCGGCGACATACTAATGTGTTTGCACCTGTCTAGAGAGTAACGGAGATGATGACCTCCCTTCGTACTCAGGTGGTTGGGTATGAGGCAGCTGAGTGACCGATGATGTAAAGCCACTCTTGTAGTGAGACCATAGCCAGCTGGATGTCACCACGAGAACTCACATCACTTGGTTCATTCCCACCATTGTCATAGCCACAAAGCAGAGTCTCATACATGTTCATGCACCATCAAAGGGATTGATAGGCCACTAGGTATTTTATTTTATTTTCATGATTTTTTTATCCTTATACGATTTTTTTGTATATTTTGGGCTCATTGAAAATTGACATGCAACCTTCAACCGCACTCAACCCCCCGAGGTCATGTCGAGCAGCCGTTGTTGAATGTTTGTGGCTAACTATATGTGGATGAGTGACTAAGATCCGGTAGTGTGATCTCCTAGTAGTTGGCTTGGAAAAGGGGATATTTAAAGACTATGAATGAGTAGCATAAATTCCCTATGGCTTGTTTGCCTAGCTGAATCTAAGCACTAAACTAGTTTGAAATGTCCAAGTTAACTAAATGAAACTAACAATCTATGTTATCTGCTGAAAGGTAAACTAATCTAAACAAATCACAAAATTGAAATATTACAATTATAAACAACAATTTTCTTTTATTCTAAATGATCAAATCTACTAATACACTATAACTAAACAAGCAAAATAACTCGGTGTGGTTATTCACCTGTGCTGATTGTATTGAATCTAAACTAACTTAAAAGAAGAACTTTTCCAAATTATCTATTATATGTAGACAACCTCCTACGAGATATTTTCTCCTTCGATCCACATGGATGGGAAGAAGAGGATCTGTCACCAGTGGATTGCTATTGCTACGAAATATTTAAACCCTCTTGGAAATTAACTAATTACTTGCAAATGAAAGGAAAATGATTTCTACTCTATTTGATATGATATAACAATGATAAATTATAGGAATGAAGGAAATCAAACAACACATCCAACCTGGAATTCACATAACAAAGGTAAATCCAATTGTGTAGTAACTTGTCCCCTCATTTTATCCTTTCTTTATCTGTGTGTGCATATGAGCCCAAGGATTTGGGAATGCAAGAGGGTAAGTGCACCAAGTTGGGGGACAATTAAGTGGACATCAAATCCTGAATTTTACATTAAAAACAACAAAACATCAAATTTAGTCTTCCATGGACTTGAACCATGCCGAAAAGTAAAAAATATGTCATAAAAATGGTACCATTATGTAGGGGAGACTATTATCTTTGTAGAAATACTAATTTTAAAGTGAATAGAAGAGGATAAATATCATTTTATAATTTTTTACTAATAGTAGGTCTTTAAGACACTTTTTCCTGTGAATTTTTATGTCTACGTTTAAGACTGCAAAATTTGTTTCACTTATCAAAATATGATAAAACTTATACCATCCCAACCGTGGTGAAATTATATACATGTTCAAAAAAAAAATATTTGATTTCAATATTTTTTGATGAAGTTATGGCGGGCAAACGGAAAGTGCTCTATTTTCTTTATGTTTTCATACCACTTTCATGGAAAAAATCATAAAAAATAAAATATTACTCAAAAAAATATAAAATAAAATCCATCCCAAGATAGATAGTGGCATATAACTTTTCACTAAAGTAAAAAAATATATATCAAGTTTTGGTCATCCAAATTGTGGGCAAACGGACTATAATCTTATCGGCGTTTTTAAAAAAAAATACCAAGTCATTGAATTTTGAGTGTTTAATATAGCTAATCTTGTCCATTTTTTACAAAAATTAGTATTTTAGAAACTAGATTCTAAAATTAAATAAATTTAATTTATTTAATGCAGCAGATGCTACGATTCATATTAATATAATTTTGTCTAATTTTGAGTGTATGTATTGCTAATAATCCCTACAAGTTGATATTATGTTGTTATTTGCAATATGATGTCCACGGATGACCCTATATTTGTCCATCAACTTCCTGCACTTACCCAAGAACGACAAGAGAAGAAGATGCTTGAGAAATGGTAGCTTGAAGGCATTCTGGTTACAATGGAAGTAGAAGAGAGATAGCACAAGAGATCTGAGCTTGGTTATGCAATTCCTAGCAGGATTGTGGCAACAATACTATGCAAGATACACAAAAATTATTAGGTCATTTTCTTGAACACAAGCATGGAATATATAAGAATTGGGGTTGGGATGTTCCTTCATACACAAGGCAAGAAGAGGAAGTTCTAACTAATGAAATCTATTTAAAAATAGAAGAGGGAAGGAGTACCATGCAAACAAGACTATTTTTAGGCTAATTAGTTCACAAACGCACCCTAAAAGTCAAGTTATGAAATCACGTGTGTTAAAATCACGCATGAAGGGTTCTGGAAAAATCATGTAGGACCGTTGCCTTGTGCAGGGAGGCGGTCCTAGGACCGCCACCCTACTCTAGGAGGTGGTCTTATAAGGGACTTTTGTAACCGTTTTCCGATAATGTAGCACATGCAATTTTGGGTGCGTACATATTTCCCCCTTAGAGAAGTGTCTTAGCCATGAAAATACATAAAACATAGATTCTGAGTATGGCATTCCTGAAATTGGGAGTTAGAAGCTATACCTGACATGCTCGTGTGTCAAATTGTTGTCATCCAAACTCTTGTTACCTGTAAAATGAAGAGAAGACTCAAGTGTAGTTAGATTAAATATTGAAAAATAAACACTAAATTAAAATGAAAAGAGGACTTACTATTTGAACGGGATATAGAAATATACCTACACCAAAGGCACCAGCCACAGCGAGCATATGCACTCAAAATGAAGTTATAACAACATATATATATCTAGAAAAAATCATTTTCAAATTCATTTGTGCATATCGAATTGGTGATTTTTGAGCTCTGGGCCCTCGGTGACCATTTCATTTGTGAGTATGTTTGAATTGGAATGGATTTAGGAGTGTATTTTGCGTTAGGATTAGCCCTTTCCTGTTTAACTACTTTTGAGAATAACTCCTAAGAAATTTGTAACTAGAGCAGTCATAAGGGGCCTCAAAGAGGCAAATAGGCAGAGTGCCTTTATCGCTTGGTCTCCATTTTGTGAGGCATATATGATGTTTTGGTATTTCATGCTCATTGTGAGCATTTTGACTACAAATAGCTAGTGTGTGGCGGCATTGTAAAAAACTATGACACACCATGATATGTACAGATATCTCTTTTTGGTTTGGTAATTCTTTGGATCTGAGTTGAATTCCTCTTGGTTCACTTTTGCATGTGTACTCTAGATGTTTAGAACTTCCATTTTTATATGCTTCTTATAATGTATGCAATGGATATGAATGCTAACAGAATGATTTCTTTTTTTATTTTATAATGTTTATGTATGATAATGCAAACACATTGTAATGTTGAACTTTAGTTTCTTTTAGTAATTTTTGGTACTTCATATTGTTTTGGAAAAACGTGGTGGAAGAGTGATATGATAAGTGAATGAACTTGTCATGTTCCTAACTCCACGCAATTAGTAAGATGCGAGGGCTCAACACCGAGAGCCAAAAAGGGCACAAGTTATGTAAATTTGGTGAATGGTAATGATGAGGGAAAGACAAGGATTTGACAAAACCAAATTGAGACACCACAACCTTACTCTACTCAAGTTCACTTCATAGTTTATAATGTGAATTGCTTTCTAGTTTATCTAGACTTAGATCCGTAGATGGCCACTTGGTCAACAAAATCTGGTTTTGAGGTTTTAAGCTCTTTCAAAATTTTGGACATCTAACTCACTTTGTTTTGATTTATGATTTCATAATATTTGAATGAATTGTTTCTAACTTTCAAGTTTGTCAAAGAGACCCCCTACACCTTGCCCCATGCTACCAGTAAGAAGAAGTATGGGCTTATCACCATGGACAAGGCATAGGTGAGTAAGGGCATTTCTCTCCTTTCCCAACCCTACATCACTAGTAAGAGACACAGGCTCAACACCGAAGGTTGGTAGGGTAGAGAAATGTGTAAAATAAAAATTTTATTTGGATTTGCATTTGACTTATTTATCTAGGAAAAATGGCTAAAATGTTCTTATTTTTAAAGAGATGTTTATGGGATAGATGCGACACCATGAAGCTTCTAGAACAAACTATAGGAAAAGACACCTAATCTAGAAAGAGACTATAAGTAGAACCAAGTATGTAGGCCTTGGTATGGTTACTGTCAAAAATTTGTCTTATCTTATTTGAATTGATGAAATGATTTGGAAACAATTGATGACACTGTGGAGATTTGTAGAGGTATGATTTGAATGTTTTTCCAATATTTTTAGAAGCTTTTAGGAATTGCTATAAGAATAAGTCCCTTGATCACATATTTTACAAAATGAACTGGCAGATGAAAATGTAATGCAAATGTAGTAATGTACATATGAAAATGCTAATGGATCATGTGTAATACCTCTTCAGGTGAAGAGATTTCATAGATTCGTTAAACTCCTCACCCTCTAGTGTACACAAGAGAAATGCCCCATTTTTGTAGTCTTTTATTACTTGATATGGACCCAACCACCTGGGTCTAAATTTCCTTCCTTCGCCAGTATTTTTGTCTATTCGGCTGTCAAGTCTTAGAACCAAATCTCCCTCATATATTTCATGCTCATAGACTTTCTTATTGTATTATCGAGCCATCCAATCAGTGTAAATTTTATGTCATTGTTCAAAGATTGAGACTACCCTTGTCAAGAATTTCTAACTCGAGAGAAGCACTTCTTGATAGCCTTCTTCTCCCATAATTCCTTGCAACAATATACAGAGACTAGGTATCTCGACTTCGAGTGGTAAAATCACTTCTACACTAAATACCAAAGAAAAGGGGTTGCCCCTGTTAGTGTTCTTACCGATGTCCAATAGGCCCACAAGGCCAAAAAAGCTTTAAATGCCAATCTCTCTTGTTCTCCTTGATGATATTAAGGAGAATAGACTTCAATGTCTTGTTCGTAGCCTCAGCCTGTATGTTGGCCAAGGATAATAAAGAGAGGCCGTGTGGTGACTTATTTTGAATTTCTCACACAACTCATGTACCTCGTCATTTTTAAAGGATGTTCCATTATCCGAGATAATGACTTGTGGGACCCCGTACCTACAAATAATTTGGTTTAGAATGAACTTTGTGATTACTGATCCAGGCACGGTGGTAAGAGGCATGGCTTCTACCCACTTGGTAAAGTACTTTGTGGCCATGATTATGAAGTTATGACCATATATTGATGAGGGAGATAATTTCCCTATCAAATCTAGTCCCCATGTGGAAAAGGGCCATGGTGTTGCAATTGGTTGTAGATCTTGTATCGGTATGTGGATCTCATGGAAGAAATCTTGACATTTATGGCATTTGCACACAAACTCTACCATGTCATGCTCTAGCGTGGGCCAAAAATAGCCCATCTCGATGTATTTTCGAGCAGTGGCATGGCCACTGAAGTGACCTCCACATACTCCACTATGTGATTCATAAAGAATTTTTTTAGATTCTTCTTCATCAACGCATCTTAGCAACATTCCATCAAAGGCTCTACGATAGAGCACTTGCTCCAAGATGACATACTTGGTGGTTATTATATGCAATCATATTCTTTGTTATGAGGTTTCCCCTTCTAGATATGTATGGTCCACTATGAAATTAATGATATTAGTGTACCATGGACATGTAGAAATGGGTGGCTTAGTTTCAACGAAATACACACACTCATTGGGAAATTCTAAATTTACTAGATCGCCTCCATCCAACGAGTTGTCATCTAACCAAAATGCAATGATTTTTCCTTTAACAAATTTCTGATTAACAAATGTTAACTCAAACTCGCCCATCAGAGTTATGAAGCATCCATCCTTCTTAGATAAGGATCCTTGCATGAGAAACATCCGCAGTGATCTGATTTAACAATAACCCTTATTTCTTGGTTTAGCATGTAATGTCTTTAAGTTTTTGTCATAAAGACTATAGCAAGGAATTCCTTCTCTACTTTTGTATAACGTGTCTCATAATCAAGCAATGTCTGACTAATGAAATAGACTGCATGCTCTCTTTTATCATCATCTTCTTGAGCCAACATGTAGGCTAATGAGACATCCGTAGCTTATGAATATAGGATCAAGGGGCGATCTAACCTAGGTGGCATGAGTGTGGGAGGAGACAACAAAAACATTTAACTCGACTCAAATGCCTCATTGCATTCTTCCATCCAATCAATGTTACAATCCTTTTTCAACAAATTATTGATTGGGTGAATAGAAAAGGTCAAATCAGATAAACCTTCGATTGCATCGAGTTTTCCAAGAAAATATCTAATGCCAGACTCATCTGATGGATGGAGTCATTTCTAGTATAACTCATATTTTGGCTAGGTCTACATCAATCCCTCATGAAGATATGATGTATCCCAAAATCTTGCCTCCCATTACACCGAACACGCATTTTTCTAGATTCAATGTGATGTTGTATTCGATTAAGCAAGAAAGGATGATACAAAGCACCTATAGGTGATCACAGTGTTTTCTGGCCTTAGCTAAAAGGTCATCCACGTAGGATTCCACAATCTTATGTATAAGATCATGAAATATATAAGTCATCACCCATTGGTATGTGGCACTAGCATTCTTAATCCTGAACGGCATAACAACATAACAGTAAGTTCCCCAAGGACTTATGAACGTAGTTTTGGCCTGATATTCCTCAGATATTTTTGATTTGATTGTACCCAGAAAACCCATCCATGAGAGACAAAAACTCAAAACCAGTTATTGAATCAACAATAACATCGATGGATGGTAACGGAAATCATCTTTGGGACAAGCCTTGTTGATATCCTAAAAGTATATGCAAATGTGGATTTTTTCATTCTTCTTGAGAACGAGGATGATATTAGACACCCACTATGAGTAGTCAACTAGCTTGATGAACCCTACCTGGAGGAGTTTCATCACTTCTTCCTTCACCATGAGGGCCACCTTTGGCTTCATGGGCCTTGAATTTTTCTTAATTGGCTTAGCATCTGGCTTGGTGATGAGGTTGTGAACTACAATGTGTGATGTAATTCCCATCATTTCCTTGTAGCTAAATGTGAAAGCTATTTGATGATCTTTGAGGATATGGGTATGTATTTCACCTTAGGAGTTAAAGAGGATCCTAGTTTCAAGATTTTTTGTTCTTCCTCGGTCCCGATGTTTATATCGATCATTCCCTCAATTAAGGAGGAATTTCCTTCCTCAAACTTAGGTGGGGCCAGAGGTAACTCTAAATCCCCCTCTTCTCCTACCTCATAAATTTTGAGTTCCTTCCTAGGGGAAGATTCTATCATGGGATTTCCAAAATAGGAAGAAGAGTGTGGAATTAGAGAAAGATCAACCTCGTGATGAGTAAGATGCAATTTTACAAGAGTGTTTAGATATCCTAGAGTTTCTTTGTCAATTTCAATGTGATATGCAATGATATACTCGCTCTCAATTTCTATGTATGTCAACATTGGAGTTATCGGTGTCTTACGAACCAAAGGTTTAGCACGAACCGAGACCATGAAGTTTGTATCTTCCAACTCACTTCTTGGAGCAAAGTGAGAAGCGGAAGTTACATTTTAGTCCGCGAGGAGGTTTTGCTGTTTTGGAATTGCTTCAATCAATATGAAGTCAACCCCTTTTTTATATTTAGCATTTTTGTTTTGTAGAGTTGTAAATGCTCATCTCTAGTCTCATATACCTCAGATATCTGATTTACAACAAGTTGTGAATCACCCAACACCCTAATATTAAGAGCACCCATTCTTTTGGCTATAATGAGACCAAGTAGAAGGGCTTCGTATTCAACCCCGTTATTTGTACATTCAAATTTTAACTTGAAGGAAAAAGGAAAAATCCTTCCCTCAGAGAGGTAAGAATTACACCTACCCCGCACCAAAATGACACTTGGCTCCATCAAAATGGAGAGTCCAACAGTTACTTGGAAAAATGGATGTTGGATCATCCTTTGCATCCTCTTCTTTTACCTCAGTTACTTCAACCATACAAACTTCATCTACTAGAAGAGAATCGAGTCCTAAAGTATGTCCCATACCCATAGAATTGAAAGGAAGGAGGATAGGTAAATCCTTCTCCAATAGCTCAACAATATTCATTGTGGTTCCTAATGAAACTGTCTCTATGATGATGGTTTCATCTTTAACTGTTGGAATGCCTTTGATCAAACCCATGACTTCTAATTCCATTGTAGGAACCAAATTTTCCTCTGTACTAAGCTTGTAGGTTTATTTAACTAATTTTTAGGAAGCTCAAACTTAGAGTGGATCCCTAGCCTCTTTTTCAAGTTAACTAGGTGTATGTTGAAGGGTTTTGGATCACCCTACACCACAAATACCTTCCCTAGATGTAGGAACCTGAATTCCTAAAATAAAGTGGAGGGAATCACCTTCATGTGATGAATCCAAGGATGGACAAGGATCATATTATAGTTGGTTTCTTGATCTATAATATAAAACTCGGTTAAAACCATCTTAGGCCCAAGGGTGACTGGAAACACTATAGCTCTGATCGACATTGCTTTGAGGCTATCATATCCTCTCAACATATTTCACATTGAAGAGAAATTGGTCTCTCCATAACCTAACTTTTGAAGGAAAGAAAAGGGAACTATGTTAACCATTTCCTATCATCAATCATCGCATGCTTTACATAGTTGTTGTAAATCCGACTTGTAAAAACAATGTTGGATCACCTCTATGAGCTATTTTAGCATCTGTGGGCATCTTTGATGTCAAATATGAATCCAACATCTCTTTTAGGATTCCCTGGAGGATAGACATAAAATTCCATGTGGTTTATTTGTGCCTCTAGAGGAGGGGTGACATTAATCAAATGGCCAAGACCTAGCACTTCTA
Source organism: Taxus wallichiana var. yunnanensis (assembly GCA_018340775.1). Classification (NCBI taxonomy): domain Eukaryota; kingdom Viridiplantae; phylum Streptophyta; class Pinopsida; order Cupressales; family Taxaceae; genus Taxus; species Taxus wallichiana. The sequence goes on along the minus strand of CM031235.1, from coordinate 319,359,611 downwards.
ATAGAGTGGCTCTGTGAGCAGGGGAATTCTTCAATAGATCCAAGAAAGAAATGTGAGATAAGGTCTTGGTTAGATCACTAATCAAGTCATAAGCTCCTACTGGTTTGCCTAATGTATCACAAATGTCATCTAATATAGTTGGGTAGATCGGGATTGGCTGCGAAGAATAATATTTGGTTCTAGTGGCAGCGTTAATCTGAGGTTCAGTGTCCAACTCCACCAACCCCACAATTTTTGTTTGCTAGTGACCATCCAAAGGAGGTGCCACTTGTGGGTTTGATGAAGTTAAGGCTTCACGATCATGGGTCCCTATTACAATAAACATGTCCATTCCTACAAGATGATAGCACAACAATAGATAAGGAGGACTTACAGTCACATCCTCACAGAGGTGAGTGAACACATATTTTGAATGGATAGAGAAGGATTCATCAAGAATCGATTCTAGAAGATGCAAATGAAAGGACTACATGACTTAGCTAAAGGTTCCCAGTCAGCTTAAAAGATGATTAAGTTTTCCTTTCATTTTTACCATAGGCGGGCTCAACTGAACACTCCTACGAAATCGACGAGACATTCGATTTCTTCCAACTTACATAGGAATCAAATAAATCTAACAACTGCACCGATTTGGTTAGCTCCAAATAACATAACCACCAATTCAAAATTCGAATATCCATTCAACGTATCTTCATGAAGTTACAACAGTCAAACTTTCACAAGTTACTCTAACAAGTTTAACAAGTGGTCTACCTAGATCAGGAATGGGTAGGTTCAAATCAACAACATCTAAGTCCAAAAGCAAAATGGACAGGAAGATTTGACCTCAAGTAAGCTCAACCGAGCTACAGAATTATAATCAAAATATCGACTCGGATAAAGCCAGTTCCCAAAATATCTTCAAACAAAAAGAACTTCAACTATTTACCTATAGCTCAATCTCCCAAAATCTTAAAGGAAGACTCAAACATAATTATTCAGAAGAGAAGACTTCATCCACTACTGTATTCAACAAATAATTCCGAAACCAAATAAACCCAAAAGCCATTTCACAGAGTTTCAGAAGAGAGAGAACCAAATCCAAACAACAAGGTTTTTGAGTCAATACCTCCTTCTTGTTTCCACATGGACTAGAACCATAAAATAGTAAATCCAAACACCATTACATACTCAGCTTCCATCGAATACAAGGTTCAAAGCAATGAAGGTTTACACAAGATGTGTTAAAAACAAATTACCCATTCACTATTTTCCACACAAGTTCAAGATCACACAATTATGAATCAAAGTATATTGATACAGTCTCATAAGGTGTATTAAAACTTCAACAAAACAAGATGCGACAGAGAAGGGTAACCTTTTACCTTCTATTAACAATCAGAGACAGCCAGTTTGAAGCTCAAAGAAACAACAAATTTCCTTAAACCCTTTTTGAGCAGGTAAGCAAGAATACAAACTTTATCAACATTACTCAAGTCATGACTAGTTCTAAAGTGTGAATCACCATTAACTCACTCAGGGAAACAACCCAATGACAATATTATCATGCAGAAGTTCCTTAATCAAAGAACACGAGATTCTTTCAAGAAAGAAATCAAGTAACCATAACAAAATAAAAACCAACTTGTTTTACAAGAGCAGAGTTGTTTCTATGAAGACATTTAGAGAAAAGAAGAACAACTTAATGGATAGAGCCTATCATGCCTGATAGTGCTTCTGTTGATTCAAAGAATATTTCCAGCCGAGCCTCCAAAACTCTTTCTTCTCCAAATGAAGTCAACAACCAAAAACTTCCTTCTCAAATGCCTCTTATACTTCCATTGGATCAAAAATAGACCAAGGGAGTTAAAAATAGTAACAAACTGAAAATAGAACTGCTAGTTCAAAGAACTAGATAGCTCCATGCAGAGAAAAAATTGAAATTCTTGAAAGACCAAACAACCCCCAACAAATCCGCTCGCATGGTTTCCAAGGTAGTTTGTTCACCAAAACCGATGACCATAAATGTCATTAATTTCCAATCTCCCACCTATTTCTCCATGCCACCACTAGTTAAAGTTGGCGAGTCCAATTTCAAATTTTGCATGCATCACTTATCTCTAGTGATGATTCCACATAGGATTCCACCAAATTTTCCTGCCTCTACCTAAACTGGCAGTACTTCTGTCCATTGAATTCAAAAATCAAATCAAATAAATGACTTAGGAACTGTCGCCATGCCTTCAACTTGCCATACGACCCCTTAGGTCCCCTTCTATCCTCACATTAGTTTAGGATAGATATCATTAGCTTAGGTTAGTTTAGAAAATATTTACCTTAGGTTATCTTAATATTGCCTTAGGTAAATTTTCCACCTTAGGATAGGCCATTCTTCATACCAATATAGTATTAGGTAATAGGTTAGAAATATACCTATCATCACCTTAGGTTATTTCCAAATCCCTAACTTAGAAAACATGCAACTTAGGTTAGGATGAACAAGATTAGAGTAGGCATAGATATACGGTAGATCCAATTTACCTTAGGTTAGAATCCCATTAGGATAGATCTTATAGATCTAGGACTTAGGCTTTACCCTCAATAGTCCTGAAGTAGACCTCTTTCCAACTTATGCCATTCAACGTTTTGGAGAAGTTGACAAGAAGATCTAAGCACACAACTTACAAAGCAGAATGCACAACATGAACTTCCAAGAAGATCAATGAAATTGTAAACCTACAAAGGTTCAGTCTTTTATTTCCTTCAACCTCTGAATGTTAATTTTCCATACAGATCAGGTAAGAAGAATTAAAACATACCTTGGATCAATGGAATTGATCCAAGGTTTCATTATTATATAGAGATAAATTTTCAAACAACTTTACTAGTTTACAACCTTACTTATCTCAAACAAAATGGATTCCTTGCAAGCAACAACATTTCAGCAATTGAATCCAAGAAAAGAAATAATTTATCCATGGCAAGCATGATTTCAAACAGTCAAAATAATACACCTTCTTAGGACAAATCACATGTCAATGCTTGCATTGTAAAGAGGAGAAGTTAACAATTTATTAATAGTGTTATAATTGAAGCCTCTGGTATCCTATAGTACCAAGTGAGAATAATACCTTATAGTGTCTTAGGGAAAACCTTCACAACAATTGTGTCCCATGGGAGAAGCTCTCGAATGGTCATTGCGTAAGCTTTGATGTGGGTGTTAGGATCACCCTCCCCTTTGAATTTTAGAAGATTTGGCAAGGGTCTTAGGAGCATGACTGTCCAGATGGAGAAGTGCGGATGCTTAAGATATTCATAATAGGTCCCCATTGTGTACGTTTCCACCATTGAAGATCCTTGTTGGGGAGGTGGAGGTTACATCGGTTGCTGAAATGGGATAGTGTAAACATTTTTGGGGCATATGGCATCCCCTGTGGCTGTCCATACGGACCTAGGTAAGTGTACATATCCCCCTGTGGAGATTTAGAATACATGTGTACATAGGGGGTTGATTACTTTGATATGGAATCAAAGGCATGAAGCCAGGGAATGTTACATTTCTAGCTAGTATGGCATTTGAGAACGCACTTCTAGTTGGTGCCTAGTTATAGATATCCATATGTGGCATGAGGGGGCATACCCAAGGTGCCCATCCTAGTCAACAAATCTCCAGGGTTTGGAGTACCCGTATAATCTGCACAATAGGTATTTGTCTATAATTATGTGGATAGGGAGAAGTTCTTGCTTGCCTTGCATATGAACTTTGAGCATTTTGGGCAAGATCTAGCTCCTTGACTTTGTCTACCAACATTGAGATGATGTCACCCATTGATGGGGTGGTGCTTTTCTTAGGTGCTTGTTGTTGAACTCTTGGAGGTTGTTGAGGAGTGTGGTATCCTGCTATGAATTGTTCACTATGTTGCCACCCCTCGTTAGCAATATTTTCAGTTGGTGGAGGGGTAGCATTATTGTTTTGGAGCAGAACATCACCTTGTCCTTGTAACCTATCGAAATCTCGGTTCATATTCTGGAATCGTTGTTCACTCCTAGCATATCATGATAAGTATTCCTCATCTAGATGTGGGAGTTGGTCTGATTGCATGCTAATGGGTTGTCGAAACAATACCCAAGGAGATGAACTTGCTTCCCCAATGAAATTCATGTTGTTTGAACTTGATTGTTTGTGAGGATATGTCTACGTGATCTGGTCAAGTTCCTCAATATGTATAGAGGAACCAACATTGGTTCCCTGAAGAAGAGGATTTTGAGCAATTGAGCAGTTGTCTACCCACGTTGAGAGTGAAGGTGATTGTTGTGGTATACTTGTTTGGTAGTTGTACATGTCAAAACCTGGGATTGTTCGACCAGTACTCATCATATCCCAACATATTCAAGGAGTATAAGAATACCTGCAGAATAAAGTATGGATGAATAAAGTGGAAACACTTAGAGATTATCTCTTCATGTCGGTTTCACCAATTTGTATGGATGAAAATTAACATACAACCTTTAACCACACTCGACCCCCCGAGGTCGTGACGAGCAGCTGTTGTTGAATGTGTGTGGCTAACTGTAGGAGGATCGATGAATAAAATCTAGTAGTGTGATCTCTTCTAGTAGGTGAGTTGGCAAAGGGGAGATTTAGAGGCTATGAATGAGTAGCGTAAATTCCCTATGGCTTGTTTTCCTAACTGAATCTAAGCGCTAAAATAGTTTGAAGTGTCCAAATTAACTAAGATGAAACTAACAATCTATGCTACTGATTGAAAGGGAAACTAATCTAAACAAATCACAAAACTGAAATATTGCAATTACAAACAACAATTTTCTTCTATTCTAAATGATCAAATCTACTTATACACTAAAACTAAACAAGCAAAATAACCCGGTGTGGTTATTCACCTGTGTTGAGTGTATTGAATCTAAACTAACTTAAAACAAGAACTTTTCCAAATGATCTATGATATGTAGACAACCTCCTATAGATATTCTCTCTTTCAAATCCATAAGGATGGGAAGAAGAGGATTCGTCACCTGGGATTGCTATGAAAGATTCAAACCCTCTTGAAATTAACTAATTACATGTAAATGAAAGTAAATTGATTTCTACTCTATTTGATATGATATAACAATGATAAATTGCACGAATGAAGGAAATCAAAAACACATTCAACTCCGGAATTCACATAACAGAGGTAAATCTAGTTGTGCAAGAATTTACCCCCGCCGGTTTATCCTTTCTTTCTCTCGTGTGTCCATATGAGCCCAAGGAGTTAGGAATGCAAGAACGGCAATGAAAGAAGATGCTTGAGAAATGGTAGCTTGAAGGCAAATCGATTGTAATGCAAGTAGAAGAGAGATAGCACAAGATATATGAGCTTAGCTATGTAATTCCTAACAGGATTGTGGCAGCAATACTATGCAAGATACACAAAATTCTCAGGCCATTTGCTTGAACACAAGCATGGAATATATAAGAATTGGGGTTGGGATGTGCCTTCATGCACAAGGAAAGAAGAGGCAGTTCCAACTAACTAAATCTATTTAAAAATAGAAGACGAAAGGAGTACCATGAAAATAGGACTATTTTTAGGCAATTTGGTTCACAAACACACCCTAAAAGTCAAGTTAAGTGAAAGAACGCGTGTCAAAATCATGCATGAAGAGTTCTGGAAAAATCATGCAGGACCGCCGCCCAAGTTTGGGAGGCAGTCCTATGACCGTCACCCTACTCTAGGATTGTCGCCCTACCTGGGAGGCGGTTCTGACACTAAAGCCAAAACATGCATAGAAATGAGTGGGAAGCTAGAAGAAAGCATGGAAAAGCTAAGGATGTCTAGGCTACAAATATACACTGCGAATGGGTTTTGGAGCTCAAACACCTTCTTAAAGGACATGAATCATCATTGGGGACTTTTGTAACCATTTTCCGACAATGTAGCACATGCAATTTTGGGTGTGTACACATCCATCTAGCACTCACTCAAGGGAGAAGGGACTACATTTTATACATACATGCATAGGAGGGGAAGTTCATTTTTCCATCCAGACATCTATTTACATTGTTACATATAGCTATCAAGTGCATCTTGCACAAGGGCTTCCTAGGGTAATATTTCTACACACAAGCACAAGAATTACATGGATTCGAGATGTAGTGCGGTGCTCTGGTCGTAAGTTCACTCTGTTGGGTGACCACTTTGGGTCGATCTAACTCCCCATTTGCATCATTATTTTTAGTATTTGATGTGTTTTGGGGTTTTGCAAGAGATCATTTATTTTTTAGGTTATAGGAAAATGCAACGATCATCTAGCGACACACAAGTGACCAACAACGAAGGTTATTGAGCACCTTGTGACACAAGAAGAATTAGTTTCGACCATTTTTGCAAACTCACAGCACCCGAAGAGGTCTCTAGCACCCGTGAGCCCCTAACCCAATCCATACGCTCTAGCCCAATCTTATCCGATAGTTACAAAAAAATTTGGGTGCGGTTGCGACACTATGATCCTCATGTTTACCAATTTGTTATTCAAGAATACTTTGGGATCAATTACAAAATCAGCTAAGTCTTACATTCCCTCTCTTACACTTAGGGTTTTGAATTTACTAGCTTACTTGCTTGTGTCAATTCTGTGTCATAGCATTTATTTATCATATGTAACTTTGAAATATCTAGGATTTTACAAAATTCAATATTTAGTAAATCATTTGGCAATACCTTCACAACACTAAGGACCTGAAATAGTCCCACAATCAATAACATTACTACATGAATCATGCACATGTATCTTTTTTTTTAAATGCAACTGTAACTTACTCACAAACCCATATTTATTGCAAACCAAATGCCTTTTAAATAATATGAAAAATCTAATATGCAAACAACATTAATGAAATTCCAAGAATGATCTATTTTTACAAGTATTTCAACTACTAGTTCAAATAAACGTGTTTTTAAGCATGATTCAACTACCTGTAAGCTCTATATGAGCTAAAAGAAGATCAAATATATACATTTGCAAGTATATATAAAATCTATTGATTTTATTTTAACAAAATCAATACCCCCAACTTCTTTGCATCCTAAAAACACCATTCCTAACAACAACGAAGTAAAAATGCGAACAACAAGATGGAATGCAACAAAACTCACAACCTAGAATGTTATTTTCAACAAGAACTTGATTTGACAAATACCTAGTACTTGTAACAAATATTTATTAAAAATGTATACCCATAATTTATTCTCAACAAGAAAAAAATATTCATAAGTTTATCAAATACCCAGATGGTCATTAACATTCATCTTCATTTTCCATCAAATATTGAATAAAAACATAAAGATTTCTACCATATTTGAACTAAAAGAAAATTTGGTATTAATCATTCATTTCTTGCAATATGCCCCAAGTTTCTCTATAATTTTCTCTTCAAAATTCAAAAACCGATGCTTGCAAACACTAAAGAAACATACAATTTCTCCAAAAAAATGTTCCCAAACCCAAGATAGCTTTCTATTCTTACTAGAAATAAAAATTTTGCATGCAACTACCAACAATTTCCTCCTTTTTCTCAAAATAGCAGAGCTCAAAAATAAAAATGGAAAAGAAAATGTGAATGGGGGAAATTGCATCGGTTTTGGCTTGTCTTGTAAGCTTCTTCCACTTCCCAAGAAAACCGTGCAAATTCATTCAATGCAATTAATTTCTAACACTTCTCCTCCAAATTTCCTTCTAACTATTCCATCTCACCAAGCAATGCACATTTCACTAACCATGCATTGTTTTATCCAATTTCAAATTAAACAATCATTGCTAATTTTAACTTATCCTTCTCTATGCAAATTCATATGCATAGGGTCGATGCCCAATTAATCAACCAAAACCAATTAAAAATTCACACTTAATATCTTTAGGCCCTGACCTCTTTAGTTAAATCAAATTAAAATGTTAACTTTTCCACCTTCCCATGGTCTATGGCCATGTAACAAAACAATAACATTTATTTATATAATTTACGTTATAGTCAAAAACCACTTAACATACTAACCATCATACTTTTTCACAATATGGTTAATGACCTCCACAATGATAATTAAACTTGCAATATGGTCCAAGATAGAAACAACAAACTTGTATCAAGGTAAGACCTTTAAAAATATCATTAATTTCCAATGCAAATGAGATGCGGTCTATGACCGATTTAAAATCCAAGAAGTAGGATTAATCATCACACACATTATTACTACCTTCACTCTAGCATATAATGTAAACATCATAAAATGATAATGATAACATCACATTATTATTACCTTTCGCACAAGCCTAGGACCAAAAAAAAATATTAGAAATAAACAATTTCCTTCGCATGGCGGTCTAACAACAATAACAATCATTAATTCATTTCAAACCATTGGAATCATGCAAGGTACATTAACGGATCAAATTTATCAAATAATAATGAAATCATTGAATACAACAAGAAAGTTGGTGTCTAATCACCAAAGTCAAATACGGTAAAGTAACAAATTATGATCATTAAACAACTTAGCAATGTTAGATGACGAGTACATGTATGGTGTCAAGTATACATCTATACACAGGTATGTATACATTTCAGTAATATATATATGCATGTGTATAGTTTTATATCTGACCTCATAACATCACCAATAAACTAACCTTCAATCATAACGCGTGCACTCATTAACTTTTTCACCCCACCCGACATGTGCATGCACGTCCTTGAAGATGCATGCGCACCCATGTTGACATGTGCACCTAGGCACATCTATTTTCCCCCTTAACGCATGTGCGCATATTTTGCACATGTGCGTGCATGCACACATTTTTTAAAATTATGCACGTGTACGAACATGATTTTTTTACGCATGCCTGTGCCCCTAAGGTGCACGCACACATTTTTCCTACCCTTGTTATGCTAATAAATGCAATAAAATGACGAAATTGACAAGGATAGGGTACTCATGAAGGGTTCATCGTCCTCCTATCGTGTATACTCCCATACCACGTATGCTTACTTGGTATGCCTCTCGAACTCTCGTCATCTCTCTCATAGCTCAAGGCACCTCACGGTAAAAAATCAGCAAAACTCTAGTAATAAATGTACTATTCATGATGATTTATCCCCAGGAGGGTATATAAGGTCATTTTGACCTCATCACGCTTCGTTTTCACCTGTCATACTAGGAAGGGGAATGTTTTATCTACTGTGATCATTCTACTTCC